>OX246739.1:48705857-48800857 GCA_945910005.1 Isoperla grammatica
AACGTTTCTAGTTTTGATACGAGCTTCAAAAATACATTTTCTATGCTTGTTTTCTGTCCGAAAGAATTACGTCGCTATAGTGAATACGATATAATACGGCCTTTTAAATAATTCATAAGACGTCTGTGTTCATCAGAACTATAATTCGTACCGATGTTCTTTCAATTGTAAGTTGAAGTAACAAGAACGAGAAGAAGTAAAAAAATCTGAAGTTTTTGCATTTCCAGACAAATAGAAAATACTTGCGAGCTTCAACGCTTTTCAGCTAAAAAGTTACATAGAGCTGGTCTTACAGTTTGTCTACTTCACTGATCTTCTATCTTCAGTTTTCTAAATTTCTAATTAAATATTGTTGTTGTTTTAAGTAAAACCCTTTGTCAACAAGTCGTATAAACTCGTTTAGAGATCCAACAAAAGTATGTGACCCGTAAAGTACAGTCCCTACGAAAGCTCAGTCGCTCAGTATAACTCACACACTGCGTTTGTTTATCACGTAAAGTTACTTAGCAAGAAACTGGCGCGCGTAGAGAATTCTCTCTTATTCGTAAACTTTGGGCGTGACAAACTGAACTATGCGTATGTACGTACGGTCCAACCCAAAAGCTGGTTGTTCTACACGGTCTAGCGCTTTAGCTTCAAACAGACACAAGCATTGTCGACACCGTTTTATGGAAGGTTCTCGTGCTTTTACGTTGGACGCTAACCCCGGACGTTGGCCAATTGTAGCCATTTACAACAACAATCGCCAGCACCGCCCCCTCGACGTTCGTCGAGAACTCTACGGGCTATGGTTGGCCAACGTCCGACGTAAGAGCATGGGAACACTCCATTAGACATCAACAGATTACATTTCGGAACAGAATATTAAAAGAACAAACGTGAAGATCACCTGACTACCAAACGTTTTTGGGAAAATGTTGATATTTTGTTTTTCAATTTTGTCGCCATATTAGTTACGATTTTCTCTTTGAAAACCATTATTTTACTTGGACAACCGTTCACGTACCTACGCGTCATCACTCGACCCCGACAACGGGTTTAGGGTACGCATCACGTTGGATCATGCCACTCCATGTAGATTACCAAAGCTTGGTGTTACGACGGTCCGCTAAATATTTAGTATGAGATTAATTTGGTGTCTCCATGACAACCACCACCAATCAGAAGCGTGGTTTACACGGAGAAAGCGGGTTAGTCCAGGACTAAATATTTAGCGGACCGCCATAATACTGGGACAAAGATACCTACGTATATCTTTGGGACGCGCTTTACACCACTCCACGCAACACGGTCTCAAGAATGCAAGGTCCGTTCCTGTACATTTGCAAACTTAACCCTGGTGTTAGTCAATACCCAATCAGGAGTCAGCAATTGAGACGCCGATCGAAGGAAGACATTGTTGAAAAAACGAGACAAAATAAAAACAATAACAAACAAAAACAGTCCACTAACCTCAAAACGTCGACAAAACACTCAATAAAACTACTTATTTACAGATCTAGGTTGTACATAATGCACTATAAATACACAAAATTGTTTGTAAACTGCAATAAACACATATAGTAACGTATCCATGAAGTGGATATTCCCAATTAAAGAATTGAAATGTGACATTTGTGAAACTATACACATGAGCATCGGCAAAATGGCGACATTTCCAAGTATTGTTGAGATAACTCTTCTTAACCCTACTATCAGACAGGGTCATATTTGCTTCCGAATTATGCAGGGAAGCCTGGGTAGGTGTTAACCCCGGGGTCATTTTAACATGGGGTTAGCGAGAGTTAAGAAGAGTTAAAAAAAATGTACAGGAATGAGGCCCCTGGGGATTGACAGACCTTGTCAAGAATGTACATAATAATAACTCCTCATTCCAATACTGGCAGGTATGAGCTCTGTTAGATCATGTAGCTCATCAACAGCGGATGATACCTGTTTCAAAATTCAACTCGATTAAAAAAAAACACCACTCTGCGCTCAAAAACATAGGTAATGATTAAAATATGTTTAATTTTTAAATCTAGTTTTTAGTTCTAAGAAACCACAATTAGGGCATTTATTACTTTCTAAATGTTGTATAACGTTGTCAAGATATTTCTAAGAAACGTTAATTTCATGTATAGTATTCATAGTGAGTAGTGTACGGGTACTCTTTGCCGTTAACTAGAGCCGCTCCGCGTGGCAGCGCTGGTCTCATCTCGCCACCTTTGTAATACTGAATTGTGATATAATAAATACATAAAACACTATTTGATAGTGTCCTGTCCCGTCTTATGGTCTGGTGTAGAATATGTCCAGGGCCCCTCTGCCAGTCGTAAGAGGCGACAACAGGAGACACTGCCCCTTTCCCCCCACTGTCCCACTTACTCTGCGATACCTCTGGATACTCGGAGTACCCGCGTGCAGAGAGTGGCGAGTTTGAGGGGCGAGTACTCCCGTGTAACCGCGCACATATTACGTGTTCACTCGGAGTACCCGCGTGCAGAGAGAGTACCGTGAGGGGCGAGTACTCCCGTGTAACCGCGCACATATTACGTGTTCACTCGGAGTACCCGCGTGCAGAGAGAGTACCGTGAGGGGCGAGTACTCCCGTGTAACCGCGCACATATTACGTGTTCACTCGGAGTACCCGCGTGCAGAGAGAGTACCGTGAGGGGCGAGTACTCCCGTGTAACTGCGTACATATTACGTGTTCACTCGGAGTACCCGCGTGCAGAGAGAGTACCGTGAGGGTCGAGTACTCTCGTGTAACCGCGCACATATTACGTGTTCACTCGGAGTACCCGCGTGCAGAGAGTGGCGAGTACCGTGAGGGGCGAGTACTCTCGTGTAACCGCGCACAGATTACATGTTCAGACATGTCAGGTTATTAGTCTCAGTGTGTGCGTAGGCCAGCCTGAGACCCGTGCACGTTGCATTGCGTGATTGAGCCCCCTCGTGCCTCGTGCACAATACTATTATTTAAACTTTGTTCACGCCAATAACTGGAACTGGGCTTCTCGTGCGTGCGGGTCCCCCCCCCCCACCCCCAGACGCCCAGGGGATGTTCTTAGCCGACTTGGATTAATGTTATTCGTATAGTTTCCTTCAAATTATGAAGAGAATGATTATTTTCTGTAGCGTGACATTTCAATCGTGCGGTGGTAAACTTCAAGGCTAAGTGACATGTCAACGGTGGAACGACATGACCACCAGCCACAAGGAAATATTTCCAATACCTAAAGATACACTGATGCATGGTATTCAATTATCTTTGAAAATGTAAAAATTTTATTACTTGTTTACAAGAGGCAATTTAACGTACGTGGTTACGGATTAGATGTATAAGAACATACAGCTTTGAAAAATATGCCAGTAGTTTTTGTAGCAAACAAATTATAGCTACACAACTACAAGTAAAACACAATTTACCCAATGATAAATTAAAAAGTAGTAAATTAAATTCAATTCAACAAACCATTCACCCAGTACAGAGAATACAAACAAAAATACAAATCGTAAAAAACATTATAAGCGCAGACAATGATTTTCAACATCTATAGTAGGCTAGATCGCCAGTCCCCCGACCTTTCACTCAGTAGCAAGCGTAGCGATTTGAAGCCATCTTGAAATTGGCAATTTACATGCTAATTTTGACCTTTAAGTACTGCTAGCGCTGCCAATGGCAGAAAGTCGCATTAGAAACTCCTATCCCCGCCTGTGTTATTTGCCAATTTAAAGATGGCATCAAAGTGCTACGCCTGCTGCTGCTAGCCTGGCGATCTAGCCTACTATAGATGTTTAAAATCATTGAGCGCAGAGAAGAGACTCATTAGATGGCTTCTATACCTGTTGACGCAGCTCTTGCGCGCGACTGTACAGCCGCTCGGCAAGTGTGTCCATGTAAAGGGATCCTCCAACCTCTCATTGCTCTGAGTAAATATCTTCCAACGTTATCTCTCTAGGTTACGTCGCAAGTAAATTAAAGCTTCATCGCTACCACTCGAGCTTGGAAACACACGGCCAACCAACGTGCATGCAAATAACAACCTCGTCCTAGCGGGTTCCTTTCAAACTATTACCCGATGAAAACTCATTATGGTTAGTTTTCATGTTGGTCTTGTACTTTAACTAAAAATGCATTTAGCAAAATAATAGTTGGAACACGTAACAATATACCACAATGGCATTGATAGCAGACAATAATCCAATAATTCAATTTGTATTGTTCTAATTTCATGTAGTTATATTCATGATGTTTGTTGAGTAGAATTTGTTTGGAAATTACATTTTGGCGATTCACCTTTATCTAGATTTTAGCATTGTCTTTAGTATTACTCTTAGTATTCACAATATACCACAGACCATTGGCAATTTGATGTTGCTAACCAATTGATGTAAACACTCAAAATGAGTGTGCTTGTATACAATGAGTTGACCATGAACATGGATCCAAGTCCTGGTAACACATCTGTTATAAATGCACTATTTGTGTTCTTTGCTTTTCGAAACAACTTGAGCTTCGTTCTTTAAATCGACGCCGAATATTTGTCATCATTGAGATACCAGTTAAAAAAATAAGCGTACCATCTTTATTTTCAATATTTGTTTATATATTGCTACTTTTTAACTTTTAGATTTAGAATACTTTGTAGTGACTCGTGCCTTGATCGTTTGAATCACCTATCCTCAGAATATTTGACAATATTCCTCCTTTTCCGAACGAGAAATATTTCACTCGTCTCATCTTGGAAATGGTCCAGGTCTTGCGTAGCTCTGTCTCTTTTTCTCACACGACTTTTTCTTATCAGGGTAGAGTTTTTCTCTCTGTCTCTTTCTCTCTCTTGCTCACGCACACATACCCTCATATTTCTGCTCCGGTCTTAGTCGGGACACAGCAAAAAGAACGAACGCTAAGAGCCTAATAAATGAACGCGCCAGGGAGGTTAGAACACCCAATACCGTTGGAGATAGGACCTAGGTGTAAAACTGTATACTTACCAGGCTTAAGAGAATAGCCGCGAAAGCCACCGATCGATTTGTATAAAACCACTTTAAGTTAACGCGTTTTCGGAAGATCAACGCTTGGTCGTTAGAATGGAAACGGTTAAGAGGGAAGCCACACAAGTCGCGATCGGTTGGAGGAAAAAATCTGCTCGATTGTTTGTAGTAACTTCGTTTAACTTTAAGAGGCAACGGAAAATGTTTTTTAAACGTAAAATTAATTTTATATATTTCATGGTTGTATGCGTTACAGAATTGAACGTTTCTGCAATCCCACACATTAAAAATGATTAAAAAACCAAGAATACAAAATATCGCAATTTTCAAATGTTTAGATTTTGTGAAGTCACAAAAAGTAGTTTATGTTTTTGTACTGGCTGATCTGGAAGAAGTGTTGATTATCTATGACTCTAGAGCACGTGTGTCACCTAGATACGTGGATCCAAATCCTGCACGGCATAAGGGTTTCTTGTAATTGGCCTTTATCTTCAGCAAGCTATCAATCATCATCCCTATCATCCCTAATTGTCTCGAATAGAAATATTTCAATAATAAGCAACAAGAATCACCGTCTCGACTGAACGCATGTTACATGGAGAAGTGGCAGTCGTGCAGCTATATTCAGTCCGTTGGTTGTTGCTAATTGTGTGAGTGGTTATTATAGAAACACTACCCTAACGATCATTAGCATCGTATGTATGATGCTCCAAGTTTAAAAGATAACATTTCTTTGAATATAAAACTTGGAACGGAAATGCGAAAAGGAAATAATATTTTATAACGTAAAGCGGATACAAAGCTTAAACGGAAAAGAGCACAAATTTGCTTATATAATGCAGGGTTTATTGTGTAGTTTATACTATGGATTTTGTGTTTGTTCCAAAGACAGTGGACTTAAAGTTACTATATTTCAAATTTATGCTTATAGTCTCCAGGATTCGACACACTATCCGGACAGTCATTACTGAGCAATAGAATAATGATTACATCCATAAAACAATTTACACACTACGAACGGAGATAGCAATCAATTTCAATTGAAATGTTATTTCGCGTTGTATGGTGATTGAAACATTATACTCACTTTATCAATAACAGCTGTCTGTATCTATATTCATGGATACATAATGATTAATCATACCTTCGTACAATATCATAGACTTCTATTTAACTTATATTAGGCATTTGCATTGATTGATTTCATTACTTGTGTTTAACGAGCTACTCGACAACTAGGGCAAGATCACGCATCTTCTATTTGAAATAATCGTCAAAGTCAAACCTTTAAACGATAAAGAATTGTCTTGATAAGAAAACTTGTCTTCCTTTTATTCATTTTACAAAAAATAACATTCAATCAATTCTAAGAAAATAATTTAATTAATCTACGAAAGAGAAAGAGAGCAGAAAAATTATTATTTTTAGAAGATATTTTCTATGACACTTAAAACGTAAGAAGAGAATTACGAGATTGAGAAAAATGTACTTAGTGAAATAACGAAGTCGTTTAATTGATGCAATTATTTTGTTAGCGCATCGTCAAGTTCTAGTATTGAAGTAATTGTTTTAAGGAGCATTAGAACCGTGGAGAGTTATAAAATTAGTTCAGCTTTACAGTATTAGCTTCGTGTTTTCTGTGTTCGGGTGGCACACTGTCACACTCCAAGCAAACATGTCGTCTGACATACGAGCTTGCGCACCCAGTCGGTGCAATGCTTTGTTACATTGCTGTATTAACACAATTACGTCGTCTGCTAAGAGACAAACAGTTTATAAACTACACTTATTTGTATTTATAGCAAAATACTGAATTCAAACTTTGCCTTTTATTAACGACGCACTTATCAACTAGGTCAAAGCGTCGGCAGAATATTATCTAATTCACATACCGCCGGAAACGTCATAAGGGAAATCCAGTTCTGGGGGGGGGGCCTTAAGGTCTCAGTAAGGGCCGGCAAATATGTAGACGAAGAAGGTGAAAGTTGGAAGAGAAAAGATAACGAAGGCAACATGAGATGAAGAAATGTGTAAAGATATGCAGAAGAGCCTTCTTTGCGGGTACCGGTCACCACGAGGAGGGACCTACCTCGATGAAGTGTTACTACCACGGAGGTCCAGCAGTAACGAGAGAGCGAAGTAATGTACATTGTACAGAGCTGGTGGTCTGGATTCGAACATCACTGTACGCAACCCCCAAGTCGAATCTAAAAAAGTCATTCGATTGGTATAAACTTACGAAACAAGAAAATTGACACTTCTGATTTTTCTTTTCAACTAAACTAACATGTCAAGAATGTTGAAGAACGTTTTTGTGAAAGCCTAAGTAAATTAACTCACTTAATGGAAAATCGAATGTTGCATCTTGTAAAACTCACTCACCGCGTAACACATATTTTTGACTTATTGGATATTAATATATCAATATGACAACCGACAGGTAAAATAAAAACCTAAACTAGGAAAATGATGCATGTGAACCGCATTCACCTCCCATGTAGAGACACATTTGTCATATTATTTTCATTAGCTATCAACATTACGTCGCAGGGTATGTGTTGGGAGTCCCTGTGCTTTCGCATACTCCACTTGAACCACCCCTATTCAGATTGTTATTTAAAACATAACTACACATTTTGTTTTATGTATTTATATGCCAAGATGAAATGCCAAAATAGACATTTAACTGATCCGCCTTCGGTCAACCATGCTGTGTTTTAATTTCCTCGTTCAACATATTTTTTCTTTGAATAACTGAAGATTAAAACTAATCTATGATCTTCTATTATTCTCTTACGATAGTTGAATTCTTCCATTAACCCTATTTTGCATTAATTTCCGAACTCGGCCGGCCCACCACTTTGGACGCACATATACACACACACGGGTCATAGGGTAAGCATTCATTCGTCGTAAGTTTCGAAACTTGGCACCGATTTCAATCGCCCCATGAACCAGTAAATTGCAGTTTTAACTTTTGATACTTGTTTTCGAACGAGTCAAGTGTAATGCATGGCTCATGTCGTCCTACCATTGTGGCAACGGGCAATTCCTGGCAACGGTTATTCGCTTATTCCCGGTCTAGTGGCCGCGACGATGGGGTGAGCGAATAGACTATGCCGGGTGACAATAATTGGAAATTATCGCCTTCGTAACCAGAACAACCCCCTCCCCCCATCCCTCCCTCTCCTCATCCTCTCCACAGTCCGGCTAGAGCAATTACTCAGCGATTGCTGAATCACAACTGTATGGCGGTTTTTTGTGTGTAATGATCATAATAAGTGAAAAATAAAACGCCGTATTTTAGACCGAGCGTTCAATGTGTGTGGTCAACGCTTGTTAAGCATTTATGCACGTTCGTTTCGATTCACATGTTAAACATGCACACGTTTTTAAATTAGTGTAAAATCAAATACTCATTCCCTTAGAATCTAGGGACAATAAAGTGTGACTGGATAATAAATTGTGACTGGACGTTTCAGTCGTTTGCCGCTAGATGTCGGCGCCCAGTAGTATTGTAGTGTATATACACACATGTGTGTTTGATGAGGTTGTAACGTCTTCTTAACAAAAATTCCTGAACTTCCCAATTTTATTCCTAGTAGTTGGTTATCCAACCTCCTCCATTATTTTCGTACTAAAATCACATTAAATTCATTCTGCCTTCGGGCCATTTCACTCTTTTTCCAAATGGTCTGCCTTCAACATATCAATCACTTCTGTACTCTTCCATTCTTCTCTTAAGGACACTGTCCGGTCGAGAATAATAAGCAAAAGGAAATAGAGCCTTATTGCCACCATCCAAACGTCCAAACCATGGTCTACTATGGTCCAAACGTTGCGAAACAATATAAGAAACAAAAAATGCTAAGTATATCAAATACCAAAGCACCAAAGAAATAATATAACTTTTGGCAACATTGCAAAATTAACAAATTGCTTTCGCTGAAATCTCTTGGTAATCATTCTGTAAAAACAACAAGTTGCTGTTTTGTGAATCGTTCAAAACCTTTAGCTGTTTTCCGTCAAAGCTCCATGATAGTATTAAACAGCGAGACCTGAATATTTTATAGCCTAAATAAAGATGGAAACAGCTATAATATTGAACACTTGTACGATAGAACGTACAGTTTGCAACTTAGAAAAATGAGCCTGGCATTTTCCTTGCAAATTGTGGTTTTCGTGGGTTTTCAGATATATATGAAGAGCGAATGATTGGATGGTACAACAAATCGGCCATAAACGTATATCATGTACGATTTGGTTTGGAGAAAATAATATTATGGACATTGTTATATTTAATTATAGTTTTCAGTGGTAGTATACTTTACATTTTGTGATCGTACAACGTGTTCACAATAGTTTTGACCACAGAGTACGGTATGTTCTTTGCAACTATAAAACACTATTATAAAGAAGTTAAATTTATCGTTCAAAAATAAGTGTAATTTGATTACGTGATAAAATTATTACGTTGGACACATCTGACGTTTTGTCATAATTTCAGCAACATCAGCACTAAATGGTTCACGCGTCTCTCGCCCATAGTAAATCTGATCGTGTGCCGCCCATTTGTGGAGAGCACGTTTTTTATAACCACGGCACAAATGACTCGTTCAGTGGAATTGTAATAAACCTCCAAAAACGAGATTAGCAGCTTTTCCTCAAAGTTCTCCACAATCGTGATGGACGCCGCAATTTACGACAACGCTGTGATGCTGTGGTGTACGCGATATGGCAACGTCGGAACGTGAATTGCAACACCGCGATACTCTGTGATTTCAGCCATGATTATTTAGACATTTTGTCTCGAGTTTTAATGGAACTTGAGTCACATTAATCACATACAAAAAACTTCCGTCTTGCCCATCTTTGTCTCAACCAAGATCTATCTTGCGTTTTCACTTGACAGATTTAGTAAATAGTGTGAGTTATTATCATCGATTAAACTTCTTTGTCAAACTTTTCTTCGTCTTATCCACCCAAAAAGACACATTGTCTCACAAGAGAAACTAATTAATTTGCTTGAAAATTTCTCTGTTGAATTGAATTGAATTACATTGATTTAGAGGGAAAGTTAAGTTATTCTCTTAAGCGAGATCTAATTTCAAGACTACGGCTTTAAAGACAGATGCTGGATTTAATGAGTTTATTCTTGTCTAAATAATCCACAAGATTGAGAGTTTATCTCCAGGTGGGATTTCTGACTCATGTAGTTACCGACAAGATTAGCATATCGCTGTAACCAGGTTTACATATTATTATGTTCTCTGTTTGATATGTTCTGTTTTATGTAATACTTCCTGGGATATATTTCATATACAAATGAATGAATGAATTACGTACTCTGTTTTGATATGTTCTGTTTTATGTAATACAATATGTCTGGGATATATTTTATGAATAATGATTGAATGAATGAACTAATGAATGAATGAATGCATGCGCCGGAGACTTACATTAATACAAAAATAAGGTTTTGTTATCTACCAACTTAGATAACAGATCTATTATTCAGTTCAGGATGTGTTACAACTCTACAGAAAATGATTAACATTACGACTAAGTTATGTTACATATAAGAAAAATACAAGTAGTGTTAGTTTACTCAGAACTTTCTCCCAACATTGATGTTTTGTACAAATTATTTAACAATATATATAATAAAGTGTTATTATAGAAACGTTATGTGAGTGTATAAGTTATGAATCGGAATCACGAAGATATGGTTACGTTTTAAAACCCAATCGACCTTATTGTTAGATATCATAAAATATTCCGTATTCGTTCTCGCATTCAGCAGAACTAAGTGAATCAAGCACCAACACATTTTAACCATCTCTCCATTGTTCACAGTGGCCGCCGGTCCCGCCGTCATCGAGTAAGTATTTATGTGGCCCACTGTACTGTTCACAAGTCAATAAATCGTTCGCCACGCATGGAATACCGATATTGTTCATCAACTATTGGCAAATGAGACCAATATGTTCAGCAAATCGCAGCTGCTTCCTGGGAAGATAACAATGGCCGGCTCTCTAGTGAATGATGGGCGCTGCAAGTTCGCTTCGTCAATGGACCTCGTTTACGTTGCATAGTTAAATGCAGGTTTGCATTAATTATTGTGTATTGCAGGCTAATTTAGCTCCCCCTGTGACGATACCACCTGCAATAGCTCTGCAGGGACGTATAGGGTGATTGAAACACAACACACGATATTTGTTGTGGTTTGGTTGCTGGTCATTAATATAGAGTATACTAACAACTGACGTGTTATGGTCATTATCCATCAAAGGCCGAAAACTAGATGATTTCCAATCTGAAAAATAAAATCAATAATTATTGAATGTGGATGTAAGTAGTTGTAAATGAACTCCAACTGAGGAGGGGACCCCCGGAATACACGGTTTCGGCCAGTGGCGTACGCAGGAATATATATCGGGGGGGGGAAGGGGGGGCTGATGCAGAGGAACATACATTTACAAACGAAGTCTTCTACCTGAAGATGGAGGGTATGGGTCTTGGACTGTGGGGGGGGGGGGGGGGGGGATGCCCCTACTACTGCGCCGCAGGCGATTTTCTTGGCGATTTTTGTTGTGTATTTTCGAGAAAACCATTGACTTTATTGCGCTGATGGTATAAATTTGACTTAATTTGAAGTAAGTTGGCATTGTAGTATAACTTAATTATTACCTTCTATAAGTTACATTGACAAATTACATTGACAAATTTGATGCAACAAATGTTGTCATTAATTTTTATTTTGCAGAAAATTCAAGCTGGGATTTCGGGGGGGGGGGGGGCTGCAGCCTTCCATAGATACGTCACTGTGTTTCCTGTTTGTGCATGTTTTTAGCTGATGGAAGACAAGTCTACAATAAGAATGTTATGTAGTTATTTTTATGTATGCCATGCACACTGATTATCGGACACTTGTAACATTACATTACAAAAATCGCATTTATGTATACCTATTTATAGATACAAACTAATTATTAATTATACCGATAGAAGTTATTTATACTTAGTGCTTTCATTGAAACGGTTTGTTAATTAGTTACTAACTTAGATTAGTAAAGAAACGCAGGTATAATTTTACATATCAGAATCATATTTTTTATATCGTTTTGCAATCGGTAGTTTTATTAAAAGCAGGTAACAACTTTTACAGACCACGGTCAAGTAGTCTCGTCTGATGGTTTATATCCTGTCCAACATATTAACAAGCACAAATACTAACACGTCGTATGTATATACTGTGGTTTCCATATGTATGTATGTGTTTTTAATATTTCAATTTGCGGTGTCACTACTAATATTGATTATATTAATTAATTAAAATGGAAACCGACTCGTATTTATCAAAATGTGCACTAATCAAATCTCGCTGTTTCATTTCAATGTTACAGTAGTTACAGTAGTGGAAATATTGTTAAACGATGTAAATATTAGAGTTGATTCACCCGAACAAACTATCAGAATATTTATGACGTAATCAGTAATGTTACCAGCCATACACCTCGCTCAACTACCTTTGTCAGAGGCGAGGAGCTCGTAGCCAACCAGCGAACCGCTCGAAAGAAACCCCCGCAATAGCGATCGCTGATTGGCTACGAGTGAGGGTGCGTGTTTCTCGCCTGTGACGAAAACAGAAGAAAGATTGCTGTGCGGCAACTTGACCAAAACAGGCATTCATTGTTCTCTCAACACCGATACAGCTGGACTTTTCACATCATGTTAATTAGTTCAGTCCAAGCTGTACAGGGGTTTTAGCTTTACTGTCTCTATTTATTATATGTTTATATACGTTATAATATCTTCTTTTTAGGCTTACTTTATCTGTTACGAATGTGCCAAAAACGAGAGGAATTTGTTGATTTTCACTTATCAGCGTGCATGGAAGGGGAAGTACATAAGGATCTGAAGTCGGTATAAGACTATAGCTACGTTGAGTCAAGTAAATATCACCATAAAGGCATAAAGCGTCTAGACTTCCATCTCACACCCACGGTACGTTCAGCTCTTGGGAAAATCGTAATTGAAAAAACCCACCACCAAATCGATGTATTATTTGTATTGAAATGTAATGTCTATAGAATGACCCGCCTTTCTACGACTGTTATTGGTTTTTCTGGTACAATGGTCGCATTTACAGGAAGCGCCGAACATGAATAATGCAACACAATACTGGTGAGGTTATCTACTTCCTCAAATGTGTTTTTTACTTTCATGTGTAAACATGTAACCCATAAACTGATTCGAGATTTCGTTATCACAGATTCACATTGAATCTAGGTTAAAATCGTAGAGTAGTTGAGGATCGGGGACCATCTTTCTTCCTTGTCTTCCCACAACCATTATCCATCATTTCGATGACAATGCAAGAACCTTTCAAAAGGCAAGACGATTGCATTGCTCGCGATTCTTTGGAGTCGTTGCATGATATTGGCCCTGGATTGTCATCGAAAGTACGGGATGATTAATGACTAAGGGCCGGATTTGGTCCCAGCGAATAAGAACTAAAGTAACTGAAATCTTTATTATGTAATGTCATGCAGTCAAGAATATATCTATAGTAATTCACGAAACAAAAAGGATTTGTAATTTTTAATTTTTTTCAAGGTAATGAAATTTACTATCCACTTATGTGGTACTTCAAGAGTTTTAATTAGTAGAAATTGATAATATTATACCTTATATTTTCTTTGTAAGTAAACACATACAGCTCACGTAGAATATGATATATGTTACATCGAAATATGTGTAAATATGTAAAGTTCTTATCAATATATGATTAATTCAACATTCAATGTTATGTGAAGTAGAATGTTATATAGGACGTGGAGCTTTGTAACAACATGATTATTAGCTGACAGCATTATTTATCTATTATACAGCTACATTTATGTATAGATGTGATCGGTTTTGTTAAATAGGAACATTGCAAAAGAGAAATGAATACGTACACCGAAACATCAAAATATATTGTTAAATAGACTAAGTGTGAACACGCTATAGAGGAGCCTTGTTCACAGACTATGTCTCAGTACCGATAGAGGTGGCTCAACGATAAGACGCGAGACTCTAATGCGGGAGGTCGCCGGTTCGATTCCGGCCACCGGCAGTCCTGACTGAAGTTTTTTTCCGAGGTTTTCCTGAGTTGTAAAGCCCCATTTAGACGGTTCAATGTTCCGTTCCGTTCAATGTTCCTTGAATTCAAGGACAAAAAAGCATCAAAATATACATAGATAATAAAACACTACAATACTCTACTTTGTGATGCTTTTTTGTCCTTGAATGCAAGGAACATTGAGCGGAACATTGAACCGTCTAAATTGGGCATAAAGGCGAATGCTGGGATTGAGTCCTACTAATAGCCCTCGCCCCTCGGACATTCCTTTCCAGCTATCTAAAAGTCACCTGAAGAGTGGTACATCAGGAAATGCTGGGTGCACCCTATAACGAGTATTCCTACGACAAGTAATTATTATTATTATTTAATTATTGTTTTGTTAATAATTAGTAATATAATTAATTATTAAATAATAATAAAATTAATAGTTATTGATAATTAATTATTATACCTCAGTGCGTGAATATTGGACACTTTGATTCCCCATATTGCCAATGTTGATTTGATAACATTGTTTACAAGTAAATTGAAACATCTGCCGACATCACATTCGCATTACGCGGGGCATAACGGAGTAATTAAACTGGAGTTAACTACAAACTCCATTGTGGCTTCGACTAAGGTCAAACATTAATATTCATCAATATATTTGCGTAGAACCATTAAATAAACAAATTCTGTCAATGCTGGATAAACAATTCATTGGAAAATGTACGCATCAATGAATTTAATCATGATATTGCATCTATTGATGGAAAATTAGAGTAGATTGAGTAACATGATTGCTATGTTCAAACGAAAGGGCAACGCACTGTACTAATCCAATTCACATTTTAAATATTGGACCCGAAATGACTATCCCGCACGTTGAAATGACACGTAACAATTGCTGTTCGTCCACCCAGCCTACGGCACTCCCTATTTCGGTCATTGTCAAAATGTGTTTAAATTGTTCCAAAGGTAAATGAAAGTAATATGCCATAATAATATGCCAGAATTTAGTGCAATTTCGTATGAAAGTTTCTTTGTTCCAATTATTATTTTCGTTTTTCAGATGTTTCTTTTGTAATGTGATGTTGCTGGTCACCTTTCAGACCTATAATTAAGAACATAAGCAAACCGTTATACATTTAATAACCATTCATAAAAAAATCATTTAATTCTCTATTCATAGGTTGCGCATACGTCACATCTTTGCGCGTGGCGGCCACATTTGTGATCAAACTTTGACGTTGCCATGGAGAAACAATTGAAGGCTGTTGTTGTAGAACACAGAAATTCTTAGTTCTTTAAAATTCAGCGTGTTTTTTTAAAAATAAAATTGGTATGTGTCGTAATTTTTAATTTTTTTATTACTTATGTTTACTTTTTAAATTCTAAATTAGGCTTATTTATTGAATTTGAATAGTATTTGTCAATGGTCTAGGACTGGGCCTTACCAATTGTGTCGCAATCATGGCCGCTGTGACGTCACGTGGGAACTATGAATTGGATGACATATTTTGATTTTCTTTTGGGACAATTTAAAACCACTTTAAAGCAGTTTTAAGATACTGAAGTCGGGTGTCCCGCATGCCAGGTGAACATAGCCTTAAAAAGCCAAGGGGGTTTGTAATATTTGGATTTCAACAAACACATTTACGTTTATTTCAGTTTTTAATCTGAAACTTACCACACACCACAAACGTAACGTAATATGAAACAATATGGATGTCGGTCTTGTTATACCAGATATCATGAGAAACCAGCTCATGTTCCCTTATTCGTACTCACATGAAACTAAGCACAAAGCTACGAATTACAAACTTAATCCAAGGGCTTCTAATGTACGAGAAGATGGGCAATAACAGTTCTTGTTTTTGTGAGTTGCACACTGAACCCAAAACATTTCATGGCGTAAAGCAGATGCGTCACTGGGATAAACATTTTAAATGGTTTAAGTGTTTGTTTTAAATGTTTTCGTACGTATTCCTAGGATGTCTAAGGAAACAAACCATGGAATGAATAGGCCAAATATTTACTTGAAGTTAAAATAATCATAATGAGCAACCGCTCTAAGGTGGATGCTAAAATAAATAGTTTTATGTGTTCGACAACACATTATATAAAGTATAAAAGAATCGTCAATCATGAATGAGTGTTGCTTCAATAGTTTAATTAAACAATATATGTTTATATTTGAAAAGGTATTTGTGAAAAAGTGACAAACTGTTGTATAGGCCTATGTATATAATCAATAGATATTGATTCAAACAATAGTTACATGAGATTCACCCATGGTGCAGCTAACACTCTTAATCTCTAAAACTCGTTAAACACAATATTACCATTTATGAGTAACATTGCCTTAAGACGAGGGATTAGGGATCTCCATACGGATGCTATAATCCACCAACTAAACGCATTAATTGCTGTGTAGCCCATGCATGTGGTCTGGGAGATAAGAGACACACCCGTCCGGAGATCTTAGTTCGATACCCGATTGGTGATAATAAACCACTTTCTAGCTCTCACACATAATCTGTTAAGTCTGTTGAAGTATGTTCTTAGCATTTTATTCGTGTCTCAGAAAAAGTCTAAACGAATGGTTTCTCCGTTACATTAGACGAGTCCATAAGCTGCATTTATTCTTTTAGGTAATTCTTCATTTATCAATTCATTCAAGTATGTTTAACCTGTCCTGACATGGGGAAGGTAAATCACAATAACTTTAATTGAGCCGCGCTGAGAAGGTGTGTTGCTGGTTGCCGGCTCGGTTCTGTGCAAGCGGTCAGTGTTGGTTCCCCGCTCCGCCACCACCTCCGAGCAGCGCTGAGAAGGTGTGTTGCTGGTTGCCGGCTCGGTTCTGTGCAGGCGGTCAGTGTTAGTTCCCCGCTCCGCCGTCACCTCCGAGCAGCGCTGAGAAGGTGTGTTGCTGGTTGCCGGCTCGGTTCTGTGCCAGCGGTCAGTTTTAGTTCCTCGCTCCGCCGCCACCTCCGAGCAGCGCTGAGAAGATGTGTTGCTGGTTGCTGGCTCGGTTCTGTGCAGGCGGTCAGTGTTAGTTCCCCGCTCCGCCGCCACCTCCGAGCAGCGCTGAGAAGGTGTGTTGCTGGTTGCCGGCTCGCTTCTGCGCAGGCGGTAAGTGTTAGTTCCCCGCTCCGCCGCCACTTCCGAGCAGGGGGGTGAGTCTCGACGCTTTTTCCACGTGGAATGACTGCTTTCCACGCTGAATTTCGACAATCGGTAGTCTCGACGTACTTTCGATTCCTATTCCGCGTTGAAGAAAATGATTTCGATTCCTTCTATTATTTTGCTGTCGGAAGTACATTCGACTGACGAAAGTGACGTCAGAGCATCATGTATTCCATGGAAAATGGACGCATCGAAGAAAGGCAGGGCTTAAATATCGTATTACCAAGGTATATTCAGGTCAAAAGTGATTAATTAAATTAAGTTATCGATGAGTGAAGTACAATAAACTATTAAAAAGCAATAATTCTATTTTTTAATAGGCCTGGGGCCCTAGGCCTACAAACGGCCAAATGAGTTTACAATTAAGATTGCAAATTTTCAGCTGCAGCCGTGGCTCAGCGAGTGCGTCCGCGCTTTGCACCAATAAATCTCGGGTTCGATTCCCGACATATCCGTTTTTTTTCGCTCTTATTATCTAAAGTGTTGGCACTAATAATATACAAGAATTAAATATTGTTTCCATAAAATGAAATTTCGGGTTTTTAATCGTGTTTTTGTCTACCATGTTTTGTATGCCTAGTATCTTGGGCCTTTTTACCAACGTATAATTCTCTAATTAATAAACTACTTTGTTTAATAAATAACATGTAATGCTAGTGTATTGTGTTGCCATTGGGACATGTATAATACGTGCTTCAGCAATAACGGCAATAACTAATGATAATTAACGTAATAATAAGGCGTCGAAGACGAAGTAATTACCTTGCAATTTTGACATCGATACATTTGTTCCATTTCAAATGACTGGCTCGAAACCACGCCCCTCTTTATAACGAAGCTTCTTATTGGCTAAAAAGCCGAGACATTCTGGTCCTCGCCGCTAGTGACGGAATCCTACGTGAGTTTCAATGAACGCTTCCGATAGTCGGAAACAAAACTCGAGACTACGACAATTGACGACTTCGGATGTTCCCTCCCACCTACGTCACGCTCACGTGACGCGCTCAACCCGCCCCCAACATGGCTGCGTATGTGAGTAAACATTGCAGGCGTTTTGCATGGAACATATGGGAACTTTGGGTAGTTTGAGCGTAGATTTCCATAGCGAATGAGCAATGCCGCGTTATTGTTGTGTTCTTAGATGCAAAAATAATGCTACAGTTCCTGGCATATCATTTCATTTGTTTCTCAAAGATGCGAAGCTAAGAAAGATATGGGAAATTAAAATACGCCGTGACAGCAGAAGGAACCAAGCCGTTTCGTCAACAGTGACAGTGTGTTCTAGTCATTTCATCCCAACGGACTTGAGGGAAGCTGTAAACGGCAGCAAAAATTGCCTCAAGAAGGATGCAATCCCAAGTGTGTTTAGTTTTACTTCCCCAAGAAAGCTGAAAGCACCGAGGATCAGAGTTAATCGTTACAGTTAATTAATTAATTCATGAAAGTTAATAGTTACATAAATAGCCTGCACGCATAGGCAGGGCTAGGCCTAGAGTAGAGGCTAGGAAAATGTAGGCCTACGCTAGGCTAAATCCAGCCAAAGCCCTAGTTTCAAAGACAGGTGACAGGTAGAGGCCCTACCTGTCATCTAGGCCCCAAGTAGGCGTGCATTATAGTGGCGGTAATATATGTCTGCATTATTACTTTAAATCATGAATTCTAATGTTTTACAAACAAGAAATATTAAACAGTAAACCGTGCATAATAGCAGACATATGAGTGCATCATTAATATAACTAAATTTACTAATTAAAAACACGTAGGTACACTTCTAGCCTTGACGAGAACAGTGCCTGCCACCTGATTTTCAGCGGTCCAAAACTCTTTCAAAAAGGAAGTTACAAACAAGCTGTAACTTTCTTTGAGTAGCCTCTGGCTTCCTTCGTGACTAAAATACTTAAAAACGACACTCATCTCGAAATTTTTAAACAAATTTAAACATTTCCCCTAAGCGTGCTCCCGTAACAATAGCATGGGATCCATCGTTTTCTCAAGAATGTTTCCTCACTTCTCGCGCGCCATCTCTGGAGCGCGCGGGAAACTAAAATAAGCTCCTCCCATCGCAAGTCGTCAATTCGGAATTGCTTTTCCATGCATGGAATCAAAACGTCGAAAGTTGTGTTTCTACGTGGAATTCGAGACTCACCCCCCAGCGCTGAGAAGGTGTGTTGCTGGTTGCCGGCTCGGTTCTGTCAAATACCTTACTAACTAGCTGCGCTCTGGTTACCAAGGTATTTGGTTCTGTGCAGGCGGTCAGTGTTAGTTCCCCGCTCCGCCGCCACCTCCGAGCAGCGCTGAGAAGGTGTGTTGCTGGTTGCCGGCTCGCTTCTGCGCAGGCGGTAAGTGTTAGTTCCCCGCTCCGCCGTCACGTCCGAGCAGCGCTGAGAAGGTGTGTTGGTGGTTGTCGGCGTGCAGGCGTTCCGCACGCTGCTCTCAATAGACCCATTTCAAAATTGATCTAGGATCCTTAGACGTAATTAATCTCGGTCCTCTAAATCTTCAATGACAACAATGCACAACAATAAAAACTAGTTTTCGAATTTATATTGTCATGGTGCATATTTCATTGTTCTGCATTGTTGCTATTCAAAATTAAGAGGACCGTTTTTAATTCAATCTTAGGGTCTTAATCAATAATTTTGAAAATGGTCTAAGCTTATACAAGCAGACTACAAACTAAAGAGAGTATGGGGATGACCATAACCCTACACAGGCCATCATCATGCGACAGGTAAATTACAATAAATTGTATTGAACTTAACGTGTTCAATGCTTTAGCATTCTGTCGAAATGTTCAGATTGAAAATGCTTGCTGTGCCTACAAAGCAAGTGTGCAGTTAATATACATCGTTACGTGCGCGCGCACACGCACACGCACACACGCCGAGTTTCGAACCGATGGAAAAGTCGGTGAATAGGACGCTAATGAAAATCCTTGCAGGATCTTCCGTAATTCAGGACAATTGGTCGCAGATTTTTGGGTAAAACTCCTAGACTCGGCCTCCTACGGAAACGTGACATGTGATGTGGTTCGAGCGTGTACAAGTGTTTCTAAATTTGAAAGTAAAAGTAGATTTACGTCTCGGAGGTTTTATGTAGTCTGAGGTAAAATGAAATATTCTAGCGAGGGAAGTTTTAATGTACGAAAAGGCACTATAGAGATTAATTTTAAAGTAAATAAATAAATAAAGAAACTAAATTCGATGATAAGTTACAGTACGTAAATATATGTTGCATTCATTAGAAACTGGTCTTCACCTCATTCTTGTGGAAACTTTGTTTTAGAAACATGCAGAGATGGTTGAAGGACATACATACATGCATATACAATCCTTGTATACAATCCACATAGAGTAATATAATTATTAATTAAAACGCAAAATAATGTAATAAATAATTACGTTTTGAGTTACGATATAGTTTTATAACTTGTAGTTTACTGACAACTTAAAAAATCTCCCACTTTTAAAATTTAATTTATATAATAGGAACAAATTAATGAATGTGCTAATAATTATTATTAATTATCATTAAAAGTGATTTTAACAAGATGCGTTAGGGAATTACCAAGAATTTGAAGTATTTTTATAAAAGAGCGGGTTTGCAGTATTGATGGTTTTCATTAGTCAAATCCATTAATGCCCTCATTTTAATACCATTCGTATTAACTGAATACAGCCCCAGCGAAACAAGCTTTATTACTCGTATTACATTGAAGTTTTTAAAAATTATTATTGACTTTAGGTATACTCGACAAGTTATGCAGTATTTATGTTACGACTAGTTAGGTGTGAACTAGTTTATGTGTATTGTCAATACGCCGTGCTCTGGATGTAGAAGTGGGGGGGGGGGGGAGACGTGGAGAGGTTATCAAATTCAACTATCCAAGCATTATAGTTTTCATCTAAGGTGTGAACTAATTAATTTTAAGATTAATTACTCACCTCGACACTGCTGCAGTGCTGCTATTTTACACCATGTCACATATTTCACCAATAACTCTATAACTCAGGCGAAATAACTTCATTGGCACAGGTATACGAAAATGGTCGTTTTACAATATAACGGAATTAAGTTTTAGTGTTCATCGACCTACGAACATGCTCAACATTCGTGGATTGTCACAATTATTAATTACTTTTGGGCCCGGTATTACGATCTCAGGATAAGGTTCTAGATAAAGTTATCCTCGAGATAAGCTGGCAACATTTCAAAGCTTCTTGACATGGTGAAAACAAGTTGTCCCAAGCATTAATAGTTATACCGAAATATTGATTGATTATTTGATGTTTTACGACGTACTCGACAACTAGTTCAGCAAAATAAAAGTATTCAGAACGGTATGAGTTAAGTATCAATAGAAAGTAAGCATTAATTTAATATTTCAAGTTGATGTCCTCACTGTCAACCACGGTCGAGGGTTCGTTTCCCGGTTCGGGTTGAGGTCTTGAAACTGTAAAAATTTGTATTAATCTATTTATAAGTGACTTTGTGGCCGTCATAGCAACGAAGCAAATCCATTAAAATCAATTCGTGTAACCGAGTGGGCACAGAAAATAAATTGGAAAGCGACTATTACACCACTACATACATAATTTATATTACGCTTTAAACTATCTCTAACGACGATGCAATTTGACGACCATTCTTCTGTTGCCGACCAACGCAATGCATTCGAAGTCAAACATATTCGAGAAACTTCTTTTTGTGTGTTTAGAATATGGGTTAATTATTCGTACTATACACTGCAATCATGCAAGCGTAAACAAAAATCATATAGCAATAAAAGAACGTATGTTATTAAATGTTTTTGGAGCATAGAAATTGTATTGTTTAGAGTTAGACCGTAATTAAACCACGTACCTGTGATCGAGCTACCAGGGAGTTGGAGAGGGGTGACCAGGGGTAGTAGTGGTTGAAGGGGGAGCGGGGGGGGGGGGCGAGAAGGGGAAATCATATAAATCTGTATTCGTGATATTTCCGTATCTACCTCCAACCTCATCGCTGTTATCATTGTCCCGCATTTTTACTGTCCTCACTGTATTAACTGTCATCGCATAACTCTCTGTCAATGACGTCATACCTTTGTCTCTGATGACGTAATTCATTCAATATACTTGGAAGCCGACCACGTTGTACAGTCACGCGGGAAACGAAGTAGACGTATGCCCTGATCAACTGATAGGCCGACGTGCACCTACCCTTCACATACATTATCAATTGAATCAGTAGTATTGGAAAAATCACTCCCAACGTGTTTGACTTACTACATTAATTAATTTTCGAGGTATGTCCATTTTTTATACCAAGAAGCGCTAATTGAGATTCAGTTAGTGAAAACTAAAAAAAGTCATTAGTCAACACATCAATTAGTTATAATTCTTATTTAAAAAAATTGATGTGCGTTTTTTTAAGGAAACAATCCTGCTGGAACCTTCACAGTAACTGTTCATTTTCTCATTATGTGTGTCTTCGAGAAAATCACATCAAAGTTTGGCAGTGCCCGCAATATTGATTGTAATATAATATTTTATATTATATGTTTATAATCGTCAACTGAATAGATTCTAAAAAAAAAGTTTATTAGATACAAAGCTTACACCAAAATTCTAACAAAGTTTGGTCGTTCATTTTATTTCTGAATATCAGATTTGATTTATTTTACGACTATCCTCTTCAGTCTTCACTACTCGGTTATAAAACTGATTTTCAAATGTGGTCAATAAATCGAAGTGTATATTAAACATTACACTCACTAATACATTACAACATAATTATTGCTCATAATGTTGTCAGTTGGTCGACGCTGGTTCGCGGACCACACGTTGCTGACCATTACCCAACACAGTATTACAAAAAACAGGTGCCATATATATATATATATATATATAGCACTGAACTTAGTTCCGGTCACGTATTTCGAACACTTGCAATATCGTGTCTGCTTCAATTAATCACTGTACACGTCAGAGTCACTCACAGCCAACTCAGTCTGGACTTGTGAAACTGTGTGACTGGTTTGCGAGAGTACCTTCATCAAATTACATTCTGTGGTACGGCGAGGCTTGGTTGGTTACAGTGCACCTTTACTCGGCTGCTTTGTGAACCTCTCAAAGGGCTAAATATGTTCGGATTAAGGAATGTCCGAAGGCTCTTATTAGGACTCAATCTCAGACCCTCGCACACAACCTCATCCGTAGTCCTATCTGGGAACTAATCAAATACATATCTGTGTGTTTGTTGTCTTCCTGTCATGTGAACAAACATTGACCTTCAGTGGGGTATCTTATTAAACTACCTGCCATGTGAACAAACACTGACCTTCAGTGGGGTATCTTATTAATCTACCTGCCATGCATGTGAACATACACAGACATTTAGTGGAGCCATGTGAACAAACACTGCCCTTCAGTGGGGTATCTTATTAATCTACCTGCCATGCATGTGAACATACACAGACATTTAGTGGAGCCATGTGAACAAACACTGCCCTTCAGTGGGGTATCTTATTAATCTACCTGCCATGCATGTGAACATACACAGACATTTAGTGGAGCCATGTGAACCAACGCTGACTTTCAGTGGGGTATCTTATTAATGACCATGAAATAATGACCATGTGAATGACTGACTCTCATTGGGATATCTTGTATTGACGTTGCACAATATACAAGACAGCATAATATAGTACATGTGAAGCAAGAAAAATAATTATAGAATGTGCAAACAAAACTAATAGAACTAGAAATACATTAATAATTGGAAATGATAAAAATAAATAAAAATAAAGAGGTATGAGAGAGATAGTGAGGTAATAATTGAAACATGAGAAATACACACTAGTGTGAAAAGAAGAAAAAGGTGATATACTCGCAATTACTTATAAATAACGTTGCACGCCAGCAACGAGCGCGAAGTAATTATTACTGCGCGCTTACTAGATAACAACGGAGGAATTAGTGATGTTAGTAAACTATACGTGAGTTTTGTTGACGTAGAATAAGTGAGACTATCTCCCACGTTATGTATTTCAATTTATAATAATAACTTAATTTAGTTTTAAGTTCTTTATTATCATGTCATGATGAAAAAGACTAAATTATCTAACTATGATTCATGTGGGATTCTGTCCGTGCCCTTCTATTACATTCAGCTTGGTCATCATATTATTTATTATTATATATATTAATTGCACATAATCCGTCTCGAATACGGAGAGTCTACTACAGGTCTTATATTGTCACCCTCACTGAGTTGGGTAAGTGAATATTTGCGAGGGAACCAATCCCAAACCCTTGACTAGGCTCTTTCCACGATCTATTGCAGGCATGTCAATACACACGTTTCCCATGAAACAACTTTCAACAGATTGCTATTACTAGCAATATATAGGAATTGCTTAAAGTGCTTAAAGTAGGAATATTTTCATCGTCTCGATTAGCCATTGTTGCAAAAATATGAGACGTTAAGCCCCATTAATGAATGAGGAATATTTTCAGTAATTTTACCCACAGTCGAGCAATGGGCGAACGAGTGACACGGACAATTTCTATCAATAGAAACTATATGGCCATGTCATCGAAGCTCAATAGGGTACTTTGATCACCAAACATTCCTTTTGCTTGCAATATAATAATAATTGCTCAAAGTAGGAGTAAGGAATATTTTCAGCAATATTTTACTCCCAGTCGAGCAATGGGTGAACGATATTGTGTGACATGGACATTTTTTATCAATAGAAAAATAGGACCATGTCATCGAAGTTAAATAGATACTTTGATCACCAAACATTCCTATTGCTGGCAATATAATATTAATAATAATTTATCGTAGGAATACCCGTTATAGGATGCACACCATGTTTACTTGATGTGCCCCTCTTCAGGTGACTTACTAGTTTATTAGGGTATTTGGATAGCTGGGAAGGAATGTCCGAAAGCTATAGTAGGACTTTATCCAACATTCGCTTAGAGGACTGAGGAAAACCTCCAGTCACGTCTACCGGCGACCGGAATTGAACTGGCGACTTCCCGAATTAGAGTATTGCGTCTTACCGCTAAACCACCTCTATCAGTTTATGGCAATATAGATTGTGTGAAACCTACGAAAAGCTTCAGTCACGATTGCTTATAGTGATAACCGTACTCGCAACCTCTCTTTCTTCACCTTATTACCACTCAGCCATCATGGTTCCTTATTTTCATCGTTCTGTATATTTTGAAGAAGTGAGCAGTGAGAAATACAAAAGAGTAATTTTCGCGAGTGCGAATTAAACCTTGGCCCTGGGCTGTTTCAGAACACTCACGCCCAGAAAATATTTTAAAACGTATAAGGCAGCACTGCGAAATATATCACACACATTTTATAAATTGACATTGTGTACGTTAAATTGTACTGTAACCTGTAACATAATCATAACATTACTTTACTGATGTTTTACTACGAAAGTATATAAGAAGAACAAAATACAATACGTTAGTGTAAATTAAATTTCAATTAAATTTATAAGGACAAAACTAACAATTTAGTGAAATATATTTAATATTGTAAATGATTGTATGACATCACTCTACATAAAGAAAAAAAAAATGTTGTATGTTGTTTGTATGAAAGAATTTCTTTGAACCGTTACATATACGACTGACTATATACACATATCGTATTCCACATTCCAATTCAATGGCATTAAGTTACATTCAACATGTTATTCTACGTCAGTCTTTCGATAGTCGATCGTAAACGACCTTTCATGCAATTACTCTCAACACAAAATGTCAATATTATGTTTGGTTCACAAATGACTAAGTGAGGGCAATGTTTATTGACACTGAAATATCAATGAGAACATCACTATTCTCGTAGAGAATTTGTTAGGTAAACACTCTATGAAAATACGAAGGTAAAATAGGAAACATAGGCTAGAAGAGCCGCAAACTATGACGAATAAAGTTAGTTTCCCCTGGGAAGTGGTCGTACATATTGCAGACAAGATTATAATGAAATAATACTGTCTCATGTACATGATAATATTTCTCATTGATATTGCTTTTTGTTATAATACACACAATTATGTAATTCTAGATGGTGAGTGGGTGATATGATAAGTGAAGGTGAACATTTCCAACAAATAATATTGTGTGTGGGGTTCCCAAGTGGCTCCAGACCTATGACGTAATTTGGGACGTGGATGTATTTTTAAAGTTGACCCAAAGTAAATATTTTCTCACGTTCAAGAGATGAGTCCAATAATGTTAATTTAATGTTCTACTGTTCTAGTTTCTACTATCTACTTGAAACATGTCCATTAGGATTAACTTACAACCTTGGATTGGATGCCTGGATATTCCTAGCATAGAGGGCGTGACTATGTAATAAGGCTTGAGTGCACTGTTCTAACCTTGGATTGGATACCTGGAAATTCCTAGCATAGAGGGCGTGACTATGTAATAAGGCTTGAGTGCACTGTTCTAACCTTGGATTGGATGCCTGGATATTCCTAGCATAGCGGGCGTGACTATGTAATAAGGCTTGAGTGCACTGTTCTAAACTTGGATTGGATACCTGGAAATTCCTAGCATAGCGGGCGTGACTATGTAATAAGGCTTGAGTGCACTGTTCTAACCTTGGATTGGATACCTGGAAATTCCTAGCATAGAGGGCGTGACTATGTAATAAGGCTTGAGTGCACTGTTCTAACCTTGGATTGGATACCTGGAAATTCCTAGCATAGCGGGCGTGACTATGTAATAAGGCTTGAGTGCACTGTTCTAACCTTGGATTGGATGCCTGGAAATTCCTTGCATAGAGGGCGTGACTATGTAATAAGGCTTGAGTGCACTGTTCTAACCTTGGATTGGATGCCTGGAAATTCCTAGCATAGCGGGCGTGACTATGTTATAAGGCTTGAGTGCACTGTTCTAACCTTGGATTGGATGCCTGGAAATTCCTAGCAAAGCGGGCGTGACTATGTAATAAGGCTTGAGTGCACTGTTCTAACCTTGGATTGGATACCTGGAAATTCCTAGCATAGCGGGCGTGACTATGTAATAAGGCTTGAGTGCACTGTTCTAACCTTGGATTGGATGCCTGGAAATTCCTAGCATAGCGGGCGTGACTATGTTATAAGGCTTGAGTGCACTGTTCTAACCTTGGATTGGATGCCTGGATATTCCTAGCATAGAGGGCGTGACTATGTAATGGCTTGAGTGCACTGTTCTAACCTTGGATTGGATGCCTGGATATTCCTAGCATAGCAGGCGTGACTATGTAATAAGGCTTGAGTACACTGTTCTAACCTTGGATTGGATGCCTGGAAATTCCTAGCATAGCGGGCGTGACTATGTTATAAGGCTTGAGTGCACTGTTCTAACCTTGGATTGGATGCCTGGATATTCCTAGCATAGAGGGCGTGACTATGTAATAAGGCTTGAGTGCACTGTTCTAACCTTGGATTGGATGCCTGAATATTCCTAGCATAGAGGGCGTGACTATGTAATGGCTTGAGTGCACTGTTCTAACCTTGGATTGGATGCCTGGAAATTCCTAGCATAGCGGGCGTGACTATGTTATAAGGCTTAGGTGCACTGTTCTAACCTTGGATTGGATGCCTGGATATTCCTAGCATAGAGGGCGTGACTATGTAATGGCTTGAGTGCACTGTTCTAACCTTGGATTGTATGCCTGGCAATTCCTAGCATAGCGGGCGTGACTATGTAATAAGGTTCGAGTGCACTGTTCTTACCTTGGATTGGATGCCTGGAAATTCCTAGCATAGCGGGCGTGACTATGTAATAAGGCTTGAGTGCACTGTTCTAACCTTGGATTGGATGCCTGGAAATTCCTAGCATAGCGGGCGTGACTATGTTATAAGGCTTGAGTGCACTGTTCTAACCTTGGATTGTATGCCTGGAAATTCCTAGCATAGCGGGCGTGACTATGTAATAAGGTTCGAGTGCACTGTTCTAACCTTGGATTGTATGCCTGGAAATTCCTAGCATAGCGGGCGTGACTATGTAATAAGGCTTGAGTGCACTGTTCTAACCTTGGATTGTATGCCTGGAAATTCCTAGCATAGCGGGCGTGACTATGTAATAAGGTTCGAGTGCACTGTTCTAACCTTGGATTGTATGCCTGGAAATTCCTAGCATAGCGGGCGTGACTATGTAATAAGGCTTGAGTGCACTGTTCTAACCTTGGATTGTATGCCTGGAAATTCCTAGCATAGCGGGCGTGACTATGTAATAAGGCTTGAGTGCACTGTTCTAACCTTGGATTGTATGCCTGGAAATTCCTAGCATAGCGGGCGTGACTATGTAATAAGGTTCGAGTGCACTGTTCTAACCTTGGATTGTATGCCTGGAAATTCCTAGCATAGCGGGCGTGACTATGTAATAAGGCTTGAGTGCACTGTTCTAACCTTGGATTGTATGCCTGGAAATTCCTAGCATAGCGGGCGTGACTATGTAATAAGGTTCGAGTGCACTGTTCTAACCTTGGATTGTATGCCTGGAAATTCCTAGCATAGCGGGCGTGACTATGTAATAAGGCTTGAGTGCACTGTTCTAACCTTGGATTGTATGCCTGGAAATTCCTAGCATAGCGGGCGTGACTATGTAATAAGGTTCGAGTGCACTGTTCTAACCTTGGATTGTATGCCTGGAAATTCCTAGCATAGCGGGCGTGACTATGTAATAAGGCTTGAGTGCACTGTTCTAACCTTGGATTGTATGCCTGGAAATTCCTAGCATAGCGGGCGTGACTATGTAATAAGGCTTGAGTGCACTGTTCTAACCTTGGATTGTATGCCTGGAAATTCCTAGCATAGCGGGCATGACTATGTAATAAGGTTCGAGTGCACTGTTCTAACCTTGGATTGTATGCCTGGAAATTCCTAGCATAGCGGGCGTGACTATGTAATAAGGCTTGAGTGCACTGTTCTAACCTTTGGATTGTATGCCTGGAAATTCCTAGCATAGCGGGCGTGACTATGTAATAAGGTTCGAGTGCACTGTTTTAACCTTTGGATTGTATGCCTGGAAATTCCTAGCATAGCGGGCGTGACTATGTAATAAGGTTCGAGTGCACTGTTCTAACCTTGGATTGTATGCCTGGAAATTCCTAGCATAGCGGGCGTGACTATGTAATAAGGTTCGAGTGCACTGTTTTAACCTTTGGATTGTATGCCTGGAAATTCCTAGCATAGCGGGCGTGACTATGTAATAAGGCTTGAGTGCACTGTTCTAACCTTGGATTGTATGCCTGGAAATTCCTAGCATAGCGGGCGTGACTATGTAATAAGGCTTGAGTGCACTGTTCTAACCTTGGATTGTATGCCTGGAAATTCCTAGCATAGCGGGCATGACTATGTAATAAGGTTCGAGTGCACTGTTCTAACCTTGGATTGTATGCCTGGAAATTCCTAGCATAGCGGGCGTGACTATGTAATAAGGCTTGAGTGCACTGTTCTAACCTTTGGATTGTATGCCTAAAAATTCCTAGCATAGCGGGCGTGACTATGTAATAAGGTTCGAGTGCACTGTTTTAACCTTTGGATTGTATGCCTGGAAATTCCTAGCATAGCGGGCGTGACTATGTAATAAGGTTCGAGTGCACTGTTCTAACCTTGGATTGTATGCCTGGAAATTCCTAGCATAGCGGGCGTGACTATGTAATAAGGTTCGAGTGCACTGTTTTAACCTTTGGATTGTATGCCTGGAAATTCCTAGCATAGCGGGCGTGACTATGTAATAAGGTTCGAGTGCACTGTTTTAACCTTTGGATTGTATGCCTGGAAATTCCTAGCATAGCGGGCGTGACTATGTAATAAGGTTCGAGTGCACTGTTTTAACCTTTGGATTGTATGCCTGGAAATTCCTAGCATAGCGGGCGTGACTATGTAATAAGGCTTGAGTGCACTGTTCTAACCTTTGGATTGTATGCCTGGAAATTCCTAGCATAGCGGGCGTGACTATGTAATAAGGTTCGAGTGCACTGTTCTAACCTTGGATTGTATGCCTGGAAATTCCTAGCATAGCGGGCGTGACTATGTAATAAGGTTCGAGTGCACTGTTCTAACCTTGGATTGTATGCCTGGAAATTCCTAGCATAGCGGGCGTGACTATGTAATAAGGTTCGAGTGCACTGTTCTAACCTTGGATTGTATGCCTGGAAATTCCTAGCATAGCGGGCGTGACTATGTAATAAGGTTCGAGTGCACTGCTCTAAGTGGAAGACTCTCTTTATGAATGTGTGAAAGACGCAAGAAATCTGTTGATTTTTGTTGAAACAGCGTGCATGAAAGTGGCAGTCGACAAGGATCTTAGGTCGGTAGGAGACTAATCACGTTGGGCATAATGATCACGCATTTCTCAACAATTAGTTTATAAACTGTGAAAATTAAACTGTGAAACCTGAAGTTTACACGCAATATGATTATTTCATAATATAAAGCAACCAAATGCGAGAGCAAAACAACGAAATATAATTTTTCATGGCCTGCTTTAGACCGCAGAATTTTTAAATATACAAATCAGGCTCGAATTTATTACAATCTTTGAGTTATAAAAATTGTCAAAACATTCGTATTCGCATTCGAGTTCGCGTGTACATCGTAAACTGTCGCCTCAACATTTTGGTATCAAGTCTTTCGATGTTACGTATTTTGCATGTGAATTCAAGCTTAACATAAATAATGAATGCATTTTTTATAAATAAATATTCATCGCAAGTAGAGTGGCCGGGTTCGTAATTAGAACAAATATGTTGAAAGCGTTCCTAGAGCCGTTTTAGAATAACACTTATATATATTTAATACAATAATAACGTTAGTAAGCTATTTTGGTTTTGATTTTGTCTTCAACCTTTAATGGATCTTAGAAATTCGCAATCCATTTAGCTGTTATAAGCCCAACTTCCTCCAGCAAATGTATAACAATACCTTGATACACACATATACATAGACACCCACATAGCATACATAGCTAAAGAACTCACGACCTTCACACTCTTAATATGTATCTCGCCGTTTTTAGTTTCACGATGCATAGTATCATGTGCATGGATGTACTTTACGTTACTCTAGTCACTGGTCAACTTCCAGCACAAAACTAAAACACCGCTGTGATATTTCGTTGCAAAACGATCTCACTACGAACATCGTTAGTAACACAATCTGACGGCAGGGGGTCCACTGTCCACGTCGGCCATCTTGATTCCGTTGTAGTTGTTAGTTTTAACGTGGCGTCACAGTGGCCATTGTGATATCATTTGAGCATAACCTATATTGATTCTAGAAGATGAGCGGTTATGCTTTTAAATTACATAAAATGAGTGTTTAGAATTAAATAGACATATATGAATTTTAAGACAGAAATCACAAACTATCAAACAAATGAATTTATTTCTAAAAAAAATCATGCCTTCCAAAAAACATGCCTACCAGTACCAAAAAACATGCCTAACGAAAAAGACTTTTTTTTTTTTACAAATGCTTCAACTGTTTCTCTACGGCAATTCATACTAAAACATATTACCAAGATGCATTAAGGATCTTGATCAAAGAAAGCATTTAATTCTGGACGCTCGTCAACTTCAATCTACACTAATCGTTTTTTAAAGAGGGGTTTTTCAGTCACTAGTGGAAAACTGGAACAGTTTCAAATTACATGCCCGTGATTGTACTCATGCACCCGCATCTAGTTGTTGCGTCATCTCTTTAGCTCCAATCAGACGCTTTGTTCTTCCGTGCTACAACAGCTCCGCTCTCCCTACACCATACCACATCCAGTGATTGTGGAGCTCACGTCTCATCTCCAGACTTGTGGTTCGTGATATCGCTTTGACTTTATACGTTGTTTGTCAGAACTACGGGCGAAGCTTTGTTGTCATAATTGTGTGACAAACCACGAGTTTAAATCTACTATACAATCATTTACTTGCGATGAATTAACTTTACTCGGAGTTTCCATGTTGTGTTCCGCTCTGAACAGATTGAGACCGTCACAATTAGTGGTGATAATAACAACCACAAAGTTAATGTAAGGTTTTAATATCTGTGTCCACCACCATCACTTACTACGCTAAGCCACATTTATGGACCAAAATTGAATTTATGTTCAGTTCTTTAACTGTTCGTTACCTTTATTATGAAAAAGTGTAGTTCGGAAGTTAGCAGCGTTTCACAACGTTTTGTGAAAAGATATGTACACCAATGAAAGAACAACTCTAGTTCTTACAAGTAGTAGAACTTGCCAAAACTTAGCAGGGACTGACCCAACGTGGCTTTAAACTAGTTTTGACCTCGTAAATTAATTTTTAGCTTGTAGTTTCTCTGCACGCCCGAGCCTGGACTAACAAGAGGTAGCTCTTTTACTGGTCCGAACTTTTGGTCAGCCTAATTTGGACCTCTTATCAATCCACAACCAGGCCACACGAAGAAGTTACTAACACAATGAACATTCCAACAATAGGTTTTAAACATTTGTTCCCAGAATAGGGCCTGGTTTCACAAGAGGGATCAGAAAACGATTTAGGACCTCTTGTAAATGTTTATAATAGTAGTTTTCTCCCACCAGTAGCAAAGTTTAAATAAGTATTCGGAATACTTATTAAACGTCTTTTCAAGTCAAATATACAATTTATTTGTAACTAATACTCTACTTATGAGAATAAAGGTGAAAATATATATTTTTGAATGCTATATCTGCGTCCTTCTTGTGATTATTATCACACAGACAAAAAAGATCTTCTTATATCCTTTGTGTCGTTTGTGCATCGATGGAAGAATCGTTTGATACCAGCGGAAGACTCGTTTGCTACGTCGTTCAAAACTCACCGCCTCCTGCTCGATGCTAAATAAACGATAACAATGTTCTCAGACAACAGCCAGCGGTGTATCACATCACCTGATCGATACAAGCTTGTCTGCCTTCATCAATACCGTTTTGCGTAATTCTGAATGGTAATTGGAGGCCGTAGATAATTTTTGATGGGGTCAATTTGTCGTTTATATTTATCTCTCAACTAACATATTTCAGCGCACCATGAAACTCCATGGAAAGCTATTAAGTCCGTGAATGCTGGGGGTACAAAGGGTGCAGTGTTCGGTGACGCTTGGCACCTTCATTAATGCATGGACGTAATCTGGCAGTTGATTAACGATCTATAAACGCCAGCAAACCATACTTGGATCATTTTCAAACCTGTAGTAACATATTATTCCTGGCTCCTGTCATTGTTTTAATTCACACGGTTATTTATTTTTGCGGTTTGCCACACATTTGATATTCACTAATTTTATAGGTTCACTTTTAAGACTATTGTGAGATAATTGTATTTTTAAATGGAAAACGTTTCGTATCTCTGAATGAATTCCACATAAACGAAATGTTCATCTTTGTCATTGAAGGACAAACATAGGCACCTAATCATGTGGCACACAAATAATTAGCTAGTAATTAGTTCTAAATAAATGAAAAAAAATATATTTTTTTTATTTTAAAGCATCCAAAAAATGTATGAGACATTGTAATTTTTTCTTATTGGAGTGGAGTATTTTTAAAAAAGTTTACGTTTTGGTACCTTCAATAGTCATACGTTATTGAGTAAGTACTATGAGGGCTTTTAATGTGGGGGAGAGGCAGCAAAAAATGTTTTCCTGGGGGCGGCAGATTTCCAAAGCCGTCCCTGATACCATTATTTCATGAATGCTTACAGGATGACGAGGGGACCTGCTACTTCTGGCCATCACTCCGCTCACCGCACCCTCTGTGATCAGTTGGATGAACTAACTGAATTGCAACTAAAGACGCGTTATGTCGTAAGAGGGTGTATTATGTTTGCTTACGTTATCAAATGTGCAGATTCAATTAGCGAAGTTATTTATTTAGGTATTTTAGCTCGATGCATACAATCGATTTGCTTGTGGCCTTGTCATTTCTTTCAACGTCTTGATTGTAAATGACTAACGTATGACCCTTTGACTAAGAATTGAATGTGAGGTTATTAAACGTCAGAAAATATAGTAATAGTCAGTTGTGTGAACCTGGGTCATATTCAGTTATAAACCGGATTAACAACGAAGAACAATAAATACAAGTTACAAGATCATATTCATGTAAAACGTAATCAATAATAAAGATATGAACAAAAACTATGTAGATTCATTAAGAAATATAATCATAGAATAACAAGATATAGAAAAGTACGATAAATAGATTAACAGAAATGACAAAACATTAATAATTGAAATGACAAGTGAATAAATATATATTATGTAAGAGAGAAAAGTTAAATAGTACTCAAGGGTAGAGAAGAAAAGGAGAAATATCATTGCAATAAAAAATAGAACACAACAAGAGAGCCGAGTGAGGGGGGGAGAGAGAGAGAGAGAGAGAGAAAGAGAGAGAGAGAGAGAGAGAGAGAGAGAGAGAGAGAGAGAGAGAGAGAGAGAGAGAGAGAGAGAGAGAGAGAGAGAGAGAGAGAGAGAGAGAGAGAGAGAGAGAGAGGAGAGAGAGAGAGAGAGAGAGAGAGAGATAGGAATTAAAAACAAAAAACTAGGAAATAGATAATTTATTATTCTATCGTTCGGAGTGCAACGTAGATCAAAATTCTGTTTCATGAGTAACTTGCAAGAGGACAAGCATAAAAACAATAAAAACTCGTAAAAAGGATACCAACTATCAAAACACAGAAAGAAAACTAATCGTCTCAGTGTTGAAACGCAACAGACCGACATCGAGATCGAGATGAGAAGACGAATGATCGATGTCTTCATGGTCGATTCATTATCATCAAAAAACAGAAAGAGAAAGAGAAAGTGAAAGAGAAAAAGACAGAGGGAGAGAGATGCTAGTCGGTTATACACATGTGATTTCAAGTAGCCGGTAGTGTACAGTACATTACTTACTTGGCATACAATAAAAGAAAATTTCAGAAATAAACCCGAAAATCTCTCCCAAGGGTTGATGGTGGGGGGGGGGGGGGGAGGGGCACAGAGGACTCGTCATTGGTCACCATACTAAAGAAACGTGTTTTTCTTTTTTTTTATATATATAACTTGAAGTACTCTAAACGAAGGCCTAAACATGACTCGATAATGAACAATTATAATACAAGGTCTGCTATACTGATGGCTGTATAACACTGAATAAACTTTAGCTTGAACTATTGCCACATTTTCTAGACAGAACAAATGTTAGTTGCTTTCTAATGGTTATTTAGCCCCCCACTTCCCAATTCCGGCACCCGGAGGCCAATGGGAACACCCTTACACTTAGTGAAATCCTTGTGTCTCCTTATACGTAGTTTCGCGCCTATACTTACTTCGCACTAATTAGATATCACTCACTGTGAAATTACTGCTGTTTACAACCGAACATCATTTACAGTTGTCATATTTTACCTCTAAACTCGGAAATAGCTGAGTATTAAATTGGGAATGATTACAGTTTCTATTGTACTCTATTTCTCACATCTTGTTTTCCTAATTAACTTCGTTCTGTCAGCCCTGAATTGCGTTGACAATTCGTTCCCATATACAATAATGTTGTTTTAACAGCGGAGATATGCGCAACGTAACACAGTGAGATTAAAGATAATTATCTTCTCGTATTATTGTTAGTCAGACGAGCAGCAAATATACTGCGCGAGGTGTTTCAACTTAACGAACAAAGTCTTACGTGCGCACTCTATTTAATTATGTGACGACACAGGTACATAACGGGTACATACATACATTCACATCGGGTGAAATATACTTTCTACTTGAAAGTTATGTTGTAAACTTTTTTCCCTTTTGGTTTACCGTTTACTTGATGTCTAAGAAATTTCAAGGGATTTAAAATGTAGGCCTATTTCTCTATTGATGTGAAAGGGTAGTGGGAAAGAATGAAAAACAAACAAACAATATACACCATCTGATGTCTTCATCGTGAAAAGAAATTTACAATAGACGATTTTTTTTCACAAAGAATAATTATATTTCATGAAAATCAAGAAAGTAAAATAATATACAAACGTCTGTCTATTGAGTTGACTTTTAGGATCAGACTTCAGAAAGAAAGGGTATTTTATTTTCTAAAGATTGTTTTTGTGGTAGCTATGCTGAACGTGGGTGACCACAGGACAAGTGGGTTTGAAAGCGATTCATCAGTTTGTTATTCAAAACAAAGACATTGCTTATGAAGAGAAAACACAAGATTTGACAACATTGAAACATAATTTCCTTGTGTGGGGAAAACACAAAAAGAATGTTATATAAAAGTAAACTTTTGAAATGCAAAACTATCTTGCGAGTTGGCAAAGAGAGTTTCCAGATCAAAGGTTCCAAATGCCACCACGGCGCTGCGCTGGATAAGAAACTCTCCAATCGAAGGAGCCGTTTGTCATTTAAAGTTTAAACGTCTGACACCGTTGCCAGATTGTTCTAATCCTCGATAATCTTAATACAGACATATCTTCAGATGAATTGAGCGGGATGTACTAGAAGATTTACCGCACTGCATTGGTGAACGCACAGAACTGTTCAACAAAAGGCACCCAAGACGTCTACATTTTTGTAATTAGTAAACAACAACACACAAATATAATAACGGGATAATTTGAAGGATATTTAAAAGTAAATGACGCAATTCGTATGATTTTGTTTACGAAATTAAACATTCAAATAAATGTACCCACTATAATTGTTTATGGCAGACGTAAATTACAAATATACGAAGTCTTAGATGTAAGTTATGACTTTTTTGAGAGCAGAAAACGCTCACCCTAAACCAAAAAGCAAATGAATGGCAATAGAAAATATCATAATTTAATGTTTCTGTTATTGAAAACCAAAACATTCCGTTCTCCTTACATAATATGTGTAATAAAATGCTAGATTATATTATTAGTACAATGCTTATAGATAGTTGAGGCATTCACAGTTTAAAAAGCCTGCTTACATTTTGCAAGAGGCGATGAGACGAGACGAGGTCCTTCCATTTCTCATTTTATTTCCCATTACCCCCAAACACCAATTTACTCTTTTAAATTTAATTCGTCCTGCTTTTCCTCCTACTTATCCCTTTCATCCAATCTCTTCTACCTAATTTAATTCGTCCTGCTTTTCCTCCTACTTATCCCTTTCATCCAATCTCTTCTACCTATGTCATGTGACATAGCTGTCGAGTACGTCGTTAACAAAAAATTATTTTTTCAAACAAATTTATTTTCCTAGCTCGTAGCATGTAGCAAACATACTTCCTGTTCATGACAAATGTTTTATAATATCAATATCCTGATTTGCGATATTTGCTTAGCATTCGATTTATATGGCAACGAACATGTTTTGCCACCTTATCGATGCAAAACAAAGGCTTACAATAGTGATTTGTATGCATCCAAACCTACGCTATGAGGATCTATTTGTGTGCAAAGCAAGACGGTGTCAATCTGAATGCTACGCGGATGAAAACCGGTTGTATTGACCTTATTCCCGCGGCCACGTCATCATGTTCCATCGCTTGTGTCGACTCTTCTTCTGTGACGTCAGCGAATCGAGTGACATGGCGCGTCAGCGTGACATTTGAAATGCTGCTTGCACATCACATGTCATTTACACGGTTGGACTTCGTCACTGCGCCGCAATGAATGATTCACAATCCAGGGTTTAGTTAGTCGGTTCCCACACGAGCAACAACGGTCTGGGCAGGCGGCCCTTTTCGCGAAAATGATGTTACCGCGTCATCACCATATTTATTAGTTTCTTATGTATTCTATTATTATTTCAATGACAAGAAATCATTCAGAATATCACAGCGGGCATAGCCTTCGACACAGTATGTGCGTGATACCCCGAAAAAATAGTAACACTAAATAACAAACATTCATAAAAATATCAATGAAATATACATTATACATACAACAACAAAAACTATCAATTAAAAACAATGGTCATAAATACACGATCATCTATTTTTTTCCTTTTTTCGTTTTGTTATTAAATCATACTTTCTTAGGACTATGACTTTTTCCAAAGACCGTATAGCTTCGTTTACCTGTCGTACACTTTACGCTAGTGTAAATCAGTGTCAGTACTTAGACGTTATTTTGTACCCGTGTAAGTCAATGAACATGTTTTTATGGCGTTCACCAGGTCATTAAAACTTACGCTAGTGTAGCTAGTGCAGGAGATTTTTACACGTGTCAAGACGCTTTTCTACACTGGCCATTATAGGAACTACTATGGCAACTCTGCAACTTACCAAAAAAGAGGCTGGTCTGCAAGCAAGGTCCGTCGATCTGCACGCCTAGCGGCCTAGCGAGGTTGCCTTCACTGCCATCGCTAGGCGCGCAGGTCGACGGACCTTGGTCTGCCTATTCATAGTTCACACGTGACGTCACAGCGGCCATGATTGCGACACAATTGATGAGGACCAATCCTAGATCATTTGCAAATACTATTCAAATTTAACAAATAAGTCTAATTTAGAATTTATAAAGTAAAAATAATTATAGAAAAATAAAAAATTACCACACATACCAATTTCATTTAAAAAACAGGCTGAATTTTAAAGAATTAAAAATTTATGCGTTCTACCACAACAGGCTTCAATTGTTTTTCCATGGAAACTTCAAAGTTTGATCACAAATGTGGCCGCCACGCGCACAGATGTGACTCACGTGCAACCTATGAATTGCGACGGCATTAGGGTAGCAAATAAAAATGACATACAAAACATCCTGATCACTCCAGCGTGTCTGTATATTTCTCACGAAATGTATTGCAGTACTTATTGCAGTACTAATTTTTACTTAATTAAACAATCCTACTGATTATAATATCAGTAATATTTATCGCAGTCCAGATCTGTAACAAAATCACAAGTATAACTACGCGATAACTTAGAGAGAGAGATATGACAAACGGATGTGAGTTTGCCCAGTTTGATATTGCAACTTCAGCTGTCTCCGCTAATATCTCCGTTGAACGAGATCATTGTCTTGGAGTTTTTGCTAAGGGGGAAACGATTTAATAAAATATTTTAATACTTTTCAGATATTTTAACGCAGGCCTCCATCTAAACGGTAACAGCAGGAAACGGGCATAGAAATCCTCTTACGATCCGATCTAACTGCGATTGACACAATTCCTATTGTAAAAACTCATCCAAAACCGTTTGATGCAAATTAAACAGCTTCGTCTTTTATTTTAAACCATTTGAAAAGTTTTGTTCTTAGCTCAAAGCGAAGAGAATTTTTGTATATTCAAATTCTACGTCTATCGCTTTTCTTTCATTTGTCTTTTAATTTCTTTGCTTGTTCGTATTTAATTAATACGTTCTTACAAATCGCCATTAACGACCTCATTTTCCCTCCCCCTCCCCCACCCCCACCCTTCAACCCTTGCTATTCGCTTCATTTCCGAGTAATTCTTCTTTTCCAAACTAGATTGCTAACCCTAGATAATAAATCTTCACCCGAAAGATCTTGGTTACAACTTCCAGTTTAAGAGGGCATTTTTATTTGCGCTTATTACTGCAAACGAAAAGCACGATTTTCGTACTCAATTCTGGAAAGATCTGATAATTATAAAAGAGATGTTTTTCGAATCAGCGGTTCAAGCAGATTCACTTGAGACAGGGTGTTATTTGACGGTGAGGGGGGATTTCTCCACCTATGTTTATTTGATCACTGGCTCTGTGTTAGTTAAGAACAGCCCAGTAGTTCCTATCTCTCTCTAGAGTAATCAAACATGATAGGCCTACTATAAACGATTCCAATGTTTTGGATCGTGTTTGTTTTCGCTCCTATTACACATGAAATGTGACTACAAAGAATTTTCCCGAACACTTCATGTAATACCTGTCCACACATGTCCTGTCCGACAGTAGGCCTAAGTGGTTTCGGTTTCTTCTAGATTTATTTATTTGTGAAATGTGTTTATCATATTTTCTCCACACTAATAAACTGATAATTCACGTCTTGACTAGTGAAGTTGTGCTACTCAGAAAGATGGGTGGTGATGGACAGTTGCACGTCCTTGGTTTACGTGGTATTCGAATCCACGCCCCTTGATCCTCCAGGCCTAAGACCTGCTACCGCTACCAGTACTACTTCGGGTCATTTAACAGTGACTAATATTTTAAAAGATTTATTAGTTTGTTTAAACGTTAAATTATTGTTTTGAACATTAAACTCACAAATTGTTCCAAACAATTAAATCGTGTCCGTTCAAAATACAAATGAAAGACGAGTTCAAATTGGAAACAAGAAAACGTTTTACGATATCATCAATTGCAATGTAAAGCTGGATGTTAATTTTAATTTATACTTCTATTAGAGAAGACTTTTTTCATATCTTCTCTTAAACACAATGGGTCGTTTGGTACGTCAGACGGACAATAATTAAGCCATTTAAATAGATTTATTTCATTAAAGTCAACTCAACTTTTAGCGTTGATTATAAATCTTCAAGTGAAAATGCTTAGTAAGGCTAAACTCATCATGTGGGTCAAGCGAAGTAGACTAGAAATTACTTCTTGGTAAAGTTTCTCTGCAAGGTAACAGAAACGTATTGTGGCTGTCTGAGGGGGTGAGTCTGCCGAGTTGTGTGGGGGGGGGGGGGGGGCTCTCAGCTTTCCGACGTCCAGGAATGTAAGTCACACCCAGAACGGAAGTAGCCTATAGGAGCCGTGCGTTCAGAACTTAAGGCGTATGTTTACGACTACCACAACTTTAATTATAATAATTGTCAGTTTTATAAGTACAGCAACCGTAGTCGGACCACATTGTTATGAGAAAGCTTTGTGTTATGCGTCAGCTGCACAGCGGGAAATGTTTTGTTTTGTTGGTACTTCTCAGTAGAAACTTCCATTAAGATAAAACCGCTAACATTTCTTCAGAAACTAGAATCTATGATATAGAAGTGGGATACTTTCCCAAAACAGATATGGACTGGCTTCATATAAATAAAATCGTATTACTAATGGCATAGGTACTGTAAATATGGAATTCACACATAGATATTATTGCAGTCCTACAGCCGCCTTGAATTACACGAAAACGATTTAACAAAGGATTTCATTTTTTTCTTTAATTTAAAATAGTTACATTTTCTCGTAATGAGATTTAAAATTTCTTTGATTTTCGATACGTACGACTACCACAAAAACCGGCTTCCTTATGCCTGACAAAAACACACACACCACACAACCAGAAACAAAGTGGAATTGTCTATTATTTGTTAAGCGTTATCTTATGACCTGAAATCAAATCACAAATTTAAAACCTACAATTTGATGTAGTGAAAGTTCTGTAAAGAAATTATAAAAATGATAACCACGAATAAATTTTATGTTTCAATATATTCTAACAAGACTCGCAAAGAATTGCTTAGTACACTAAGGATTTTCACCTGGAATTCCTCTTGTAGTCTCCAGTGGACAAGAAATCCATTCACATAAGTGTCCGCTGTCATAACTGTCTCAAAACAATTTTAAAGTTACTGAACAAAATACTTGAAAACAATCTTCGATTTGCTTTTTTTTTTTAATGTAGGATTCATAAAAAAAATCATATTCACGAAACGTTTGGCATAATTTTTGTCTCAAGAATATTAGAAGAATAAATATAATATCATATTAATCTAAAATAGTGGAAGTAATGTCTTACAAAATTAAATGTTCAGATGAATAAATGATACCTTAACATGTAAAGTATCTCCGGTGCAGCTCAAAGGTAGCCTCCATTTTTTGCTGGTTGAATGCAAACAATAATTCATTAATCTGAGACTTCAGCATTGGAGACTGACTTTAAACCAACCGTATCTCATACATTATGAATCGACGTTACTCCTACAGACTTCGCTGTAGACAGGAAAATGCCGAACGTATACTACTCCTATATTTTGTTTCTATTTTCAAACTTCGAAAGATTCTTTGAAAAAGTTTTGTACCGGAAACTGCTCTTGGAGTCCCGTCCATTAAATGCAGGAACGGAAACTGGGAAACGAGCTGTAGTAAGATTTATATCCTCAGATAATAAAGATACAATGGTAAAAAAAAAACTGGATGTAACTGTTATTCGATTCGGTCGTTGAGCTGCCTTGCATGGGTAAACGTACGAACGATATTCTCCCCTGTCCATCAGAATGAAATGTAAAATGTATTTAAAGTCTTCAATACGAGAGGCGATCCCTCTAATTTCCGCTATTGAATGAGGTTTCTATATTTCGACCAATAAAGAGAGCGTTTTACTTTCTAGTCATAAAGCAAAAAAGTCATTGACCAAATATCCGATAGTAGGGAACATTCATACAGTTTGGTTTTTGAAAGCAGTTTTTGAGTTGATGACACGAAAGTTAGCTGAAAGTTTAGCCCGTGAATGTGGCGGAAAAGTCAGGAAATTACGCAAAAGCATTGTGCAAGCGAACGACCAGTCAGGAATAATCTAACCTCTGGTTCCTACAGGGGGTGATCGGTCACCCATGCATTTCTAGTCATCTATAGCCATACTGAGTACACAGACAGGTACTTCTAACATTATAATAATTTATAAGTAAATACGATGTTAAGAAATAATATTCTCACCAAAAATAGTCCGAAGTGAGATTGAGCTTCCCGACAATATAAACATGTTATAATTAATAATTATAAAATTAGGAAGTACAGACTCGAGAAAATATAAAAATATTATGCAGTAGGCCTATTTTGTTTCTGGTTTGCAGTGAATTGAAATGCAATACTAAAATTTAACAAACGGAAACTGTGTTGACATGGCCTGGCGTCGTACTGATTCACGTCGTCGTCGTCGTTGTCGTTGTCGTTGTCGTTGTCGTTGTCGTTGTCGTTGTCGTTGTCGTTGTCGTTGTCGTTGTCGTTGTCGTTGTCGTTGTCGTTGTCGTTGTCGTTGTCGTTGTCGTTGTCGTTGTCGTTGTCGTTCATGTCGTTGTCGTTGTCGTTATCTGAGACAGTGTTAAGGAGCTCCAGCCACTTCTTGTGTCTCTGCAAAGATTTAATATGCATGCAATTTTATTTTGAACTCGTTTCGTGAGAAATTAATTGGAGACTTCTTAATGAAGCTCAGTTAATAATTTACGGCCACATCAAGAGTACTCATGGGCAAACAATAATGTTGTAACGGGGTTACGTATCCAGTGCTAAAACGGGTACTGAAATCACCGTAAAAATTGTTCACATGACCAATATTCTATCGTTTCCATTTTGCTTTTTCATGTTTTTATTATTTCCGCACTATTTCAAATTGAATAATATAAGTCAACGTTGGTCTTCGTCGATAATACAAAATAATAACCATAAAAAATATTACTTCAGAATGGTTTGTACTTAAAAAAAAAAAAATCACATTTAGAGTCTACCCACTCAGTTACAAGATAGCTTATGTTGTAAATCTTTCGTTAGATTTCATATCAAAAAAGAAAAAATACTATTCGATTGCCGATATTATAAATTGCCCTTAGCCCTTTGCTCCTTGCCCTTTGTAAATCAGTTATATTTGAGACCGACCAACAAAGCATAAATAATATTTTCCATGATTATTTTATTTAAATTTTTACTATTAAAAAGCATACACTAAACAAATGGCTTGATCATCAATGGTAACCGACTGATGTTGAGTCGGAGGAAGGCAATAGGTGGTGCCGAAAATCCATAGGAGTTGGTAATTGCGTGTCTTCTGTGTGTGGCGAATGTTTTTGATAAATTTTCCGGTTTAAAATTCAGGTTTCTAATATTAATATCATAATTATAATTATTTTTTGTGTATCCTAATAACCTGCTAGACTGCTTCTTCAAAAGTCCAAATAATTTCCAGACCTTCTCGTATAAGAGCGGTCTATAGACATCAATTAAACGGCAGCTCAGTCTCTCTCAAAAATGTCTTTACTAATAAAACAGCTTTGGAAACTTTCAAAGATTAATTATTCTTTCCATCAAACACTTTTGTGACAAACAACGCGTGTTTCAAAAACCATACAACTAACTGACAGGACATTGTATTCACATTCTGCTTATAGTCTGTTTCAGTAATGCTTGAAAGAGGGTAGGAAAGACGCTGGACGTTCTTAGATTTGTGTTGTGACCTATAGGCTACTAGCAACACCAAAAGACAATAATGAAACAAATGAATTGAATCGATGGACAAACAACAAGCTGTCAAAAAATAATTTCTTCTGATTTTGGAAAACAAAACAAAAAACCAACAAATACACATACAAAATTTTCACTTAGTCGTTGTCCATCAGTTAAAGTTTTAAGTGGAGAGCAGTTACTATTGCTATACACTTATTTTTATGTGTATGATTGCAATTTTATTGATTGTTTGTCCATCAGTTCCATTCCTTTGTTCCATTGTTGTAGTCCGGATGTGACGTCAGTAGCGGGTTCCTATTGTAGGTTTTCACGAAAACTGTGCGGGTGGCGGCCATTTTGGTGATTGTTTATGTTGCCATGGAGAAAGTTCAAGCCAATAGATGATTTTCAAAATTGATCTAGGACCCACGGAGTTAATTACGTTCTTCTAAATCGTTAATGACAACAATCCACAACAATTACAAATGCACCTTGACATAACATTGGTATTGTTGTATATTGTGCTCATTGACGATTTAGATTTTAGAAGACCGTAATTAACTCCGTCTAAGGGTCCAGCAGGGCGATTCTGTATGGGCGACGATAAGTTATCACCGGTTTTGGTCGTTACTGAAGGCGAATGCAAGGCGGTGATTGGCTCATCGCCTTCTTCTAACAACTGAAACCGGTGATAAACGTATCGTCGCCCATACAGAATCGCCCTGCAGATAAATTTTGAAAAATCTATAGTAGATAAAACAAAACAGCTTATATTTTGATGTCGTGTTTTTCGAAAAATTGATTGATTGGTAACTAGTGATTGTTATCTATAATTCATACGTATTTGTAATTATAAACACTGCTTTTATGCAATTTAAAAATCATATTCGCTCATTTTCTAGCAGCAGCTTATGCTTAAATCATGTATATTGTATAAGACCAAATAGAAGCTGTGACGTCACGTGAGTACTATGAACATGTATGTCACGTGGGTACTATGAACACGTGTCACGTGAAAACTATGAACATTTATGTCACGTGGGTACTATGAACACGTGTCACGTGAAAACTATGAACATTTATGTCACGTGGGTACTATGAACACGTGTCACGTGAAAACTATGAACATTTATGTCACGTGGGTACTATGAATATGTATGTCCCGTGAGTACTATGAACATGTATGTCACGTGAGTACTATGAACATGTCACGTGAGTACTATGAACATGTCACGTGAGTACTATGAACATGTATGTCATGTGAATACTATGAATATGTATCCCACGTGAGTACTATGGACATGTATGTCACGTGAGTACTATGAAGATTTACGTCGCCGTTCTTAAAAGTGTTATCGCAAAATAAGTTTCCAGTCACCCTGTGAAATAATATTACAGAATCGTTTTTAATCAGTCGAGCTAGATTATTGCATTTTTATCCCCTCGTCTTCTGCCTATAAAATTATAATTATAATTGGCCTTTCATTACTTTGTTCATCCATATTTAGTTGGTTTGTTTCTTTTTCGTTTTATTAAAAAAAAAAACAAAGGAACCGTCGGTTGCAGCCTTATCTCGTTATCCCAGCCACCCCTCCCCTCCCCCCCCCCACCATCGACCCCCTACAACATCCACACAACACCGGAATTGCCTCGGATATTTCTTACATTTTGTTTGTGTTGATGCTTCGTTAAGGAATCAATCTGTTAGCTGTTTGTATAAGGTTAATGGGAAAAGGACTTTCTGTGTTTGAGTCACTGCTCGCTGGATGGATCTTCCACGAAAATCTTCTAACTTCTGAGTGATGTGACGAACCTTAAAGTGTTTGAAGGAGGATGTATTCAAGGTTCCCGAAATCCCCTGGCTGGGGCTTGTCGAACTCTCATGAGGTTTACCGAACCTCAGCCAGGGGATCAACTGACCTTGGATCTAGTCTGCAACACTCCAGAAGAACCTACAAGGTGTATCAACTTTGTAGCCTATATACATAACAGATTATTTTTTTAATGATCTAAGCCTCACCACATTCCTCAATAATTGACAATATTTCAATATTCAAAATTATATAAAATTAACTTGCGATTAGTTTTCACAGTCGCATAATTTTTCCTTGATGCATTAGAATTAGAATGTCAATCTGTGGGATTTCTATCTGAATTTTCTTTGAGCAAATTAATGTGAAGACAAAGTTAGCTAAATACATAAATATTAAATACATACATCGCATACATAATTTGTGTATTTATAATTAATATATTTGGTGGTAGCATTGCATAATTCTAAATACGAATTACAGTGTCTATTTAGATGGTATTGCGAAGTGTAAGTTAACTAATTAAAATTGCGTGAAACGTGGCAGTTCATGTTCCCCGTATTGAACCGCACCAGCCAGTTATTCTGTTTTACTATGAAACAGAACAATTAATTTAATTTTACAGTTCCTTTGACTAATACATTTGTGTTGTAATAATAGATGGAAATATTTCGTATTTAAATATACGGGTGTATTAAAATAACAGTATTGGCTGGTTTGTTATCATAACTGCCTAAAAACTATCCTATTTTTAAAGATGTAATTAGAAAAGTACCACTAGGCCAGCAAGCTGCAGCTTATAATATTTAGTTTTAATTGTTCTAGTAGTCTAGATAATATGCATCATAATTGCTTGTTTTTACTGAGTTAAATTACAATTGAAAAATAGGTTTACTTTAATTACACTTCTTAAATAGGTACGCATTTGTACTAAAATGCCAACTAAAACATTTCTGTTTGAACTTATAGAGTAAATACTTGTAGATTCCAAGCAGTCCCTTGGCTGTAAATGATGGCGATATATTTTTGGCATGGTGCATTTCGAGACAGTTAGTGAAAGAAATAATGAGGAAGTACGAATACTACGACTGCGTGCCAATATAACGGCGATTCACTTTGATTGTGTTACACACGTTAGTTATTTAATTGTTTCTTGACGATCCTCATAGTAATAGTCGAGTTCTTAATTGTTTTGTGAAAATAGTGGAAAAGTGAGAATAGTCAACAGAAAACACGTTCAAAATTATAAGCGAATCACTTTCAAACTAGCTTCGTACGACTACGCTCAATATATACTGAACTTCCTTATTTTCCCCTACCGTAGTTAAGAACAGTGAAAGGAATATTGCGTCAATAAATCAAAATAGCGCCTCCACTAAATACTGATTTGCATTTCGTAGTTCTGATTTATTTCTCATCGCCACGTAGAGTCTTTCATACATTTATGGAGCGCCACTTGTAAAGGTATCAACTCTTGTGAAATATTGCTGGAAAGAAGATTCATTTTATTGGTGAAGCCACGCGATGTACAATCCTTCTTCCAAGTTGACTACCAACTAATATTATGCGTGCAAAGTGTCTAACGGTGAGTTTAATTTATACATGAGATGCCAAAATGGTTTGATGATAATTAGCACACGACATTAGGTTTTCTTGGAAAATAGTAATGTAAATGTATAACTATAACTGTTGATCTCAAAAGTTCGCAATTACTCATCAATATTACATAGAAGGAATTAAGAATTGGTACCAATACCAAACAATTTTCTCATGAGCAATTCATTCATTCTTTAATGGCAAGGAAACAACATTTAACATATTTAAGTAAAATCCTCCCGAGGGTACAAAATATATTCCCCAAATGGCGAATGCGTCATTTTGATATAAGACCCACATAACACACGAGTCAGATCCGTTCCGTCATCCGATTAAAAAACTAGTGCTATAAACGAACAATCTCGCTGAGTGTTATCAAGATGTGAAGTGTTGTGTCTGTTCGTTTACAGTTCGTAATCACTGTGCTATCAACTTTTTATAAGAGATACCAAATTTGTCCGTCTAGCATGTCTGGTCTAAGGGAGACTTCGTACCCCCCCCCCCCCCCCCCCCCCCCCACCCATATCCCCAAAATGCCACTCGGACGAGTACGTTTTGGCCAGGACTGTCATCGTTGAATTAACGTTATCATTTCTTTGATAAGGTGTTAGTGTCAGGTCCCTTGGAGGATGTTTATTCTGTATGATTATGATCCGTTGTACATGCCACCACAAATATTATAAAAGCAACCCAGTTGGACTCTCCACTGCTCTTTGTCAAGATTAAAATTAAAACGCGATATTTCGAGTACTGATCAGCACTATTCTACTGGCTGTCCCCAACTAAACACGATTGAGATCAGTTTCATCAGTGCTGATCAGTTCTCGAAATATCGTGTTGTAATTTTAATCTTGATTAAACAGTGCACAATGCACGTTCAATCTAGTTGTGATTTTATAACGTTTATACCTGTTCTACTGTTTCTTTTTAACACGTACCACAAATATTCTTTTATTCATACTTGTGTCGTATTACAAATTACAATACTATGAAACAATAAATAATTATACAATTGATTCTTCCAACAATCACAACGTACTCACGAAGTATATTCAAAGAAACTAAAAATGATCACACATGACGTACATATACCAAAGAGTTGCAATCACAAAGTAGGCGCGTGCCACTGTTTATTATCGTTATCAGTCACAAACACTAAAAAAACGTTAATTTATTCTGAGTTTAGCCACGGTGTGTTGATTTCAAAGTGCTTGCTAGCAACACGTGAGTCCGCTATCAAAGGCACAATAACAAGCTATTTTTGCTTTTAATCGAAGTTCTTAAGAAGTCAGTAACTGTTACTTTCACTTGTAAAGCTCTTTGCCTTTACATATTGTCACTTACATTAGAACAGCCTGCTGGAACGATTCTATCTGTGAGTAATTACAACATCGGTGTTTGTGTTCTATGTGGGGACATCAGTGCGATGTGATGTTACTATACAAAGACTTCTCTTCTTCTAGCATCACTTTATCTCTCAGGTGTCTCTTACACAGCCGGCTCACAGTTTCACAGTCTCTTTGTCTCTACCCACATTGTTCACAGTTACCGACTCTCAACCGCGGTGTTGGATATTCTTGTCACAGGTATAGCTTGTTCTAGTCAGCATATGTTCCTGTTGGTTTTGTGAGTCCATCCTACCTTTCCAATGTTCGTCCTGATTCATCTACATAATGTATCATTATCAGTATCAGTTATTAGACTTCGAGATTTTCTTAGCACGACACTCCCCTCATGCTCCCCTCCATCGCTATGTGAACCTCTTCATATTACCCCGCGTAAACCTGGCAAAATCATATAATATTTATTCATATCATATTATAATATTTATAATCAGTCATATTTGTTATGCTGGGCGGAGGAATTAGGCCTACATTCCTGGGGGATGGATCTTCAAACAATGTCAAACTAAAAATATCTGCACTCGTAGCGTACACATCTCTCACAGTCATAACATGGTACAGTTGTCCCAACGTTACCAGTCTCATTAATAGGAAATAGCGGAGTACAATAGTACCCTACCAACCTTACGTCAAATAGTGGTTTCTTCATTTAAGTAACTTCATCTGTCCTAGCTAAACTGAACTCAATCCCGGGTTGAGAAGCGAAGTCAATGAAAGGATTGTCTCTGCCCGAAACATGTGTCTACCCTTTGTTTGAGCTGATTCTGTTCACTTCTCCGCTGTGTATCTCAGCTGAGGACAATCCACTTCCATTCTTTGTTGCGCTTCTGCTTCTACCTAAACCCAAGATGATCTTGTGACCACACTATCGTCTCGATTACCCCCACAAGACATTAGTCCCATTAAACAATCAACAGGTCCACCAACAGATGTTTAATCTCACCCGTCGTAATTCGAAAACCACTCTCATCACCGTGATGGTGCATTTTCACCACATCGAGATCTTTCGGGTCGTCTGCTTTTCTTTTCTCTCTGCCCTCTTTTGTTCTCTGAGCACTTTGCGCGAGTACAGCTGCGCAAAGATATAACGAGTTTCTGCGTTCTTTGGCGCTCTCCTTCATTAATGGTCGATTAGTTGACAGGTTTGATTCATGTCATGACCACACCTACATTTAAAATGCTCGAGACACGCGAACCTAGAAAATGTCTAAAAATAATGCACACTTACCTGGCATGAAAGTTATCTGTGCTATTGTGATGACGTGAACATGAATCATTAGAACATTTGAACGTTTTACAAGCAAGCAAGTGGATGAAGGATGATTATTAAAAACATTTTTGTGAAAAACTATTTTGTGTCCTCCATTCAATAAATCTTTTCTCATTATATGTCATGGTTTTTAGTTTATTGTACTTAAATAAGTTCAACTGCATATATATATATATATATATATATTTACATTATTTGTAATGCTAGATATTAACAATCCATATGTAGTAATTAACATGTCTATTTAGTCCTAAGCGTAAATAATATTTTTTTTGTAATTAATCTAATCTTAGAGCAGAAATGCTAAACTATTGTACTCAAATTAACTGACATAGTAAATAAGGAAGGTTGTAAAAAGCGTAAGCTTAAACCTCAAAAATAAAGATCATATCATAAAGATCATATCATATCATAAAAAATGACTTGGGATTTGAGCCGATATATCTCGTTCTTCAACTAGGTTTGGATCTGTGGCAAAATGTTGAGCCACAACATATTGTAGAATACTGTGTTTAGCTACCCCTAAGCAAAGTTACTATACGAAACGTTGTCTACATGTATGCCCTGATAGATAAAGTTCAGAATAGCGCTACTTGTCCTACGAAAACAACATGTTTTTGCTTCTTGTTTTTGGAAAGTTCTCTTGTAATAAAGGAAAATGCTGAAAGTTCATGAACGTATTAAAATCCACCACAATTTTCCGCAGTTAAGAGTTTACTTAAATCTTAAATCAGATATTGGAATTTAAACTTTCTGAACAAATTAGAGCAAATCCGTAATGGAAGTGAAAGTCATTTGAAAAGTGAAGTTCTTGAAGTACTAGAGATAATCTGAAGAAAAGAAAAGGGTCTACTTATAAAAGAACGAGTTACTAATTAATCTACGGGGAAGACTAGAAACATCCACGTTACATCATTAACCGTTCGGGGGGGGGGCGAGGGGCGAGCCCTAGGGGGAGGGAGGGGCGTCCGAATCCCGTGTGGCTTTCTTCATCCACTCATCGGATCGAAGTTATGCATTAAAGAGGAGCCCAATAACTTCACTTTTGATAGGAAACCTCATAAGTATATCCTTCAAAATTATGTTGAACAATAAAGTGTGGTTCAGTTTTAAATTTCCAAATATATACATTCACCATTATAGACAATAGAAATTCATATCTTTTAACATTTCACGTGAAAAGTCTAGATGAAGTATTGGTGCTGTAAGTGTATAAAAGTAGTTGACAAAGCGAGAAATGTACGTGTAAGGATAGTAAAGTAAGAGAGTCAATATTGGTTGTGATATGAGTGTGACTTTACCCTAGCATACCCAGTAAATAATAATTTGTCATGAGAAAGTAGCCCAGGACAAATGCATTTTCCTGGGTCCCTCATCGGGTGACTAACTGTATATTGTGGTATTTGAAAAAGCTTGGATGGAATGGCCGAGGGTTGTGTACAGTGGCGAGGGGTCGGCGTATGCAACGCATGCAGTGCATGCCTTTACATTTTAAAGAATAGAAATTTATTAAACATATTCCCTTAGATTTGTACAAACTGTTACTTCAAATTATGTCTGAGTACGCAAAGTCTACAGCTGGAGCGAGTTGCCTCCTCCAAATAGCGCCGACAGCTCATGTTATTGAAAGTAACAGGCTGAACGTCTAACGAAGCGAATTTAGCCGAAAGGCTACAATTTCAAACTCAAACTCAAACCCAGAATCCACAATGTGTGACCGAAGAAAACCATGGAACCCCCCTCAGTAATGGTAGTTAATGTAATTCAGTAAAGTATATTGTAATTCATTTAATTGTAATTGTAGCAAAATAATCGAACAGGCGACCTTACGAATGAGATGAGATCTCCATCACTTACATCAGAACATGTAATTCGAAATATATTTTTATTAAAACATTGTATAACGTTTGTCGATGTATTGATCGTACAAGACTGTTGAGCAAACATAATTCTGCAGAAACTCTGCCACCACTATTTGCTTTGGATTTCTCTACACATTTCACCAGCAGGTGTCTTCTCATCCTCACACAATGCGCTTTTGTGTTTATGTGAGGAAGTTTTAATTGTTTTCTTTGTTTCCAAGCGGATTTTAAACCGTCTATCAAAGCGCGTTTCGAGACTTCAAACACAAGGCTCAAGTTTCCCATTAACATAAAAATAATGAAATACATGGCGAAATGAGGTTTACCCATCTTTCTTGATCTTTATTTCTGTCAAACAAATTACGTTAGACTAGCTTGGCAAACTCTGAGACCAAACTTCAGTGGAAACCGCGTTGACAGCTTTTTATGAAACAATTTATTGCATAATATTATTGTTAGGTTGATATCAATGGTGACAAATGCCTTGTGTCCCGTTCCCCAGTGTCCCAGTGATTGAGTGTCCCAGTGATTGAGTGTCCCAGTGATTGAGTGTCCCAGTGATTGAGTCTCCCTCTGTAGCGATGGTCTTGTTGCATAATCTATTGGGTTCTAACACACTCCACTAATGGCAGTTCTATACTCCGCAGTTGTCAACCTGAACTGAATGGGACAATCCCCAAATAAATATATAAATACAAAAATAAAAATGTTTTGGTCGCCAATAGCAGAAGCTAAGATTAATTATTATATATAGTCGTTACACTTTAACCTTGTGAATGCTGACTTCATACATGCACGAGGAATTGGCCACTACTTACTTATGTTAGTGGTGTGTTTTCTTGACTTTTTTATATTTAGTGTCTTAGTTTTTAACTGTTGCTAAATAAATAAATGAAAAATAAATAATAAATAAAAAAACCATAAACCATAATGTGCAAAACAACCCGTTTGGGGCCACGTCAACATTCACAAGGTTGTTGTGGATCATTCTATCTATTCACACAGATAGGTGGGGGTTAGCATCCCTTCTTAAGAACCGCACCCCTTGAAAGTTTCGAAGTACTTCCTCTATCATAAAATTAATTGATAAGCTACCGTCCTTTATACTGATGATACCAATGATTAAAAGACACGAAATTAATTGCATTCACCAAACTTCTCGGAAATAAAACCAGAAGAAAATATTAATTGAAGTAAGGTTTTCATCCCCGGGAAATATTATATATTGGTTGGTCGGTTTCTGCGAGCGTAATTAATTCCTGTATTCTCTGGATCAAGCAGGACGTATCAATCACGCTCAATGTGCGTGACGAGTGTGCTCTACTCTTACTCTTGTACCCCACCGCGTGCAGGGTGATCACGTGACCCTGCTGGTCCAGGAGGAGCCTGATTTATTCAACTACGTTCCTCTGAAGAAGGGTTAGAAACGCGATTTTTTTTAAGAAACGAAGATGTTCGAAAATTTTAGATCTAGGTTTAATTCCCAGTCGTGTTTTTTTTTTTTTTTTTTTAGTTCTGGTTTTAAAACAGTCACTCATGTATGAGAGTGTTTTTGGATAAAACAAATTCTCTGCCGGAAGCTCGAAGAACTTTGAGTTTATAGGCGGTTCCCCCTGGTTTCACGTTTTCTAAAATATGGCCAAAATGAACCTTTTTCAAAATGATATTGAAAATCGAAAATATTTTGATAATTTCTTTCGAGTGGGTGGACGGCAAATATTGAGTTTCAAACTTACCTTTGTATTTGTAGTTCACAGTAGGCCTAAGTATCTTTTACATAACGATGGAAACGGATTTTACGCACGGTTACACTACAAGTGGTTTCCTATGTAATGATAAACTTTTAAAGTCATTATGTTTTATAACTTTTGTTCGGTTGAACTACATTTTTTCTTACTACGTACCGGGAAACAGAACATCATGCATTAATGGATACAGCGGATGATGAGTTTTGAAGTATATCACGACGTACAATAACACTTGCCTTTAGTATAATTGTGCGCAAAATCAGTTCATCATCGTAAACATTGGTGAACTGGAAATAATAGTAACAAACACAAATGTGTAACATTATAATTTTATATTATTTATTTTATATGTTAAGTAAGAACCAGGTTTCAATATGGTTCAACAAATTTTATTTTGAACATTTTTGAAAGTCACTAGCTTTATTATAGTTATTTACTAATATAACAGATAACAGAAGAGGATATATTGTTATCTGTGTTAATATTACTAGGAAAACGCTCCGCGTTGACAGATGAGCGATTTTTTTCAATGTATCAAATCAAATAAATCATTTCTTTATCATATTACTCTTTTTAAAAAAAAAATACCTTTATAATAAACATATGATTTTTTTACAAGATGGCGGATCAAGTTACAACCTTATAACTTAAGTATATTATTTCTTGATATGTTGCTAATAAATGCACGAAATATTATTTAAATCCGTTAAGAAGTTTTCTTAACAAAAAATTAAAGCCTACAAGTTGATGGATTTCCGCATAATTGCATTCGACCGTGCTCTACTCAATAGGCTCTAATTCATAAACTATTAAACCTGTCAATGTATGGAAAGTTTCATAATGTAGATACAGACTATATCTAAAAAGTAATATTAATTAATCATACAATAACCCACTTTTAAATCATAATAAAAGCTTTTTAATTTGTCGACCAAGTTCGTTGTTAACATTTGCATTTTTGCCGTGAAAGTCATAAAACATAACACGTCATTGTAGCCATACTATGCTAGCTATCAAAATTCCAAATACACAGTGAGAAAGGTCTGACTACGTAAGCCATTTCGGCAGCATACTATGTGCATCTTACTTCAATGGTCCGCAAATGCGAATCATATCGGTGGAACACTGTAAAAATGAAGAAATTAATAGCCGTAAATAAACAATATTTTTTTATAACATGGCGGTTGAAGCTACAATTTTGAAACTATTGTCAAGTGTTGGTACTATTGATGTGGACCTACATAGAAAAAACAATGTATATCCGTGTGTAAGTTTTAATAAGATTAAATTAATAACAAAAAATGTTTTTCATTAACTCATTTTTTGTAGGTTGGCATCTTACGTCATTGTAGCCTTTTTATGACAGCTATCGAGATTCCAAATAAAAATGAGAAAGGTATGATTGCGTACGCTATTTTTGTGTTTACTATGTGCATCTTATTGCAAAGATCCGCAAATGCGAACGATATCGGTGGAACACTGTAAAAATGAAGACATTATTGTTGTAAATAAACAATATTTTTTTATGACATGACGGGTAAACTTACAATTTGGAAACTATTGTCAAGTGTTAAAACTATTGATGTTAACCTACAAGTGAAACATAAATAAAATCCGTGTGTAAGTTTTAATTTAATTAAATAAATAAACAAATATTATTTTTCAGAAATTAATTTTTTGTAGGTTGGCATCCTGACGAATTTTGCTGGTTATGTTAACAGCATCGAGTTTAGTATTCACGGGTGTTGACCGAAAATTTCAGCCAAATCCGTCAAGCCGTTTGACCTGTGCGCGACGAACAAAATTTGGCGAACACACACACACACACACAGACAAAGCGCCGATCGAGTTGTATGGAGAGATTCACTCCGCTTCGCTACGCTCATCTAATTAAGACTTTACTAGGAAAACGCTCCGCGTTGACAGATGAGCGATTTTTTTAATGTATCAAATCAATTAAATCATTTGCATATCATATTACTCTTTAAAAAAAAAAATACCTCTATAATAAACATATGATTTTTTTACAAGATGGCGGATCAAGCTACAACCTTATAACTTATGTATATTATTTCTTGATATGTTGCTAATAAATGCGAGAAATATTATTTAAATCCGTTAAGAAGTTTTCTTTAAAGAAATTAAAACCTTCAAGTTGATGGATTTCCGCATAATTTCATTCGACCGTGGTCTACTCAATAGGCTCTAATTCATAAACTATTAAACCTATCAGTGTATGGAAAGTTCCATAATGTAGATACAGACTATATCTCAAATGAAATATTGTTTAATTATACAATAACTCGCATTTTAACTATAATTATAGCTTTTTAAATTGTCGACCAAGATTGTTGTTATTTTCTGCATGTTTGCCGTGAAAGTCATAAAAGATAACACGTCATTGTAGCCATTCTATGACAGCTATCAAAATTCCAAATACATAGTGAGAAAGGTCTGACTGCGTAAGCCATTTCGGCAGCATACTATGTGCATATAACTTCAATGGTCCGCAAATGCGAATCATATCGGTGGAACACTGTGAAAATGAAGAAAATGTCTGCCGTAAATAAACAATATTTTTTTATAACATGGCCGTTACAGCTAAAATTTTGAAACTATTGTCGAGTATTAGTATCATTGATGTGAACCCACAAGCAAAAAATTATTTTTATCCGTGTGCAAATGGTTATTTAATTCAATAAATTAAAAAACATGTTATTCAGTTATTAATTTTTTGGAGGTTGGCATCTTACGTCATTGTACCCATTCTATGACAGCTATCGAGATTCCAAATAAAAATGAACATTTATAATTACGTACGCTATGTTTGGTGTAACATATGTACATCTAACTGCAATAGTCTCCAAATGCGAATCATATCGGCGGAACACTGTAAAAAGAAGAAATTATTGTAGTAAATAAAAAATATTTTTTTATAACATGGCGGATAAACTTACAATTTTGAAACTTTTGTCAAGTGTTGGTATTGTTGATGTTAATCTGCAAATGAAAAATCATTTAAATCCGTTGGTAAGTTTTCATTTAATTAAATAAATAAACAATTTTTGTTTTTCAGTAATTAATTTTTTGTAGGTTGGCATCTTGACGAATTTTGATGGTTATATTAACAGCATCGAGTTTAGTATTCACGGGTGTTGACCGAAAATTTCAGCCAAATCCGTCAAGCCGTTTGACCTGTGCGCGACGAACAAAATTTGGCGAACACACACACATACACACACACACACACACACACACAGACAAAGCGCCGATCGAGTTGTATGGAAAGATTCACTCCGCTTCGCTACGCTCATCTAATTAACAAACGACAAGTTTTGACCACTAGTACAATATAAATATAACGTATATGGATTAAAGATTACATTATAATATGCACATTTTTCTCCATACAAAATAATTAAGAACCGATGGAAGGCAACTCTTTTCCAATAAGAAAATATTAACACGGAAAACTTATTTTTGGCTCTATACGTGAATCAATATTTTTCCAAAATAATGATACAAATTGTTAACTTTCTCTGTAAAATTCTTCGGTAGGGGTACACGAATGCTAGATAACTAGACATAAGACATTAAGAGTGAAGGGTAGTCTCTACGTCGAAAACCGCAGACAATTTTCATTATTTTACTGTATCTCAAGATTGAACAAGGAATCGATAATCTAAATCAATAGCGCACTGTGTTTTGGTAGGCCCTACAGACCGAATGAAATAATGTAACCATTAGCGAAGTCATTTTGATTATTTATTCGATTATTAGTAATAAAATTAATTATATATAAAACACATACTGATTACAATGTAAGACACAACTTCGAGCATTCAGTATGTAGAGCTTACTAAACCACAGTGCGCTGTTGATTCAGATTTTCGGTTTCGAAACCCATTCTTGTGATATAATTTTTAAATCAAAATTTTGTGCGGTTTTTGACGTAGAGGTATCCTTCTCTGTTAAGCGTTGTTGGGAAATGTTTTGTTCTGTAACGCTGAACAAGTCCTATTGTCAGAAGTGTCGATTGTTCTGGATTGTTCACCCCCAGCACAAGGGATTATATAACTCAGTTGAGGTAGAACTACCGGGGCGGCCAGTTAACTCCTCGTGGCACCGCAGTGTCTGGAGACAAGGTTGATTGACAGGGGTTGTACATTGTATAGTAGCAGAAGGGGTTGATAAAGATTTGACAGTGGATGAAAATACACTGGGACGATAATATTCAGATGAAGAATCAATTGAAGTCTGCGTTACTACTGATCCAACTATGCGCAGACAACTGTCAAGTTAAGAACAGGATTTGTTGCTATCTATTTACCATAAGAAAAAAGAAACTCCATAGAAACCATAAACAAATTCCATACTTGACTTGATTGTGCATCTGGTCCCTTTACGCCACGGGAATCAAGCAGACATTGGTACTGAGATACTTCTGTATTTGTCCCGAAACAACCTTACCGAAGCTTTCGTCATATATAATAGATGAGTGGTTCGTGGCCAATCAGCAATCGGTCTTTTAAATTGGGGCTCGCCAGTTGGCAACGAATCCCTTATCAATGACGAAACCATCAGTAATGTTGTCTCTGAACAACTATAGGTAAACTAGAACACGAGGGGTTGAATAATATAGCAATAATAATGTATGAAATAATGCACGTGACTGTGTCTGTACTCTACCAGTTGAGAATGGGGACACGGACGTTGCACATACTCTTGTGCGCAACTGTACCTCGGGATCGAAGGTTAGGCTGGTTAGGCGATCCTACCTTTACCTTTAGATCCGGCCGGCAAGAGCGCCTGGACACTCGGGAGCAAAGATAGTAAGATATACCCTGCTCGGGAGTGTTTAGTTAGACGTTGCATATACTCTTGTGACCAACTGTACCTCGGGTTCGAACTCGGGATCGAAGGTTAGCCGATCCGACCTTTACCTCTAGATCCGGCCGGCAAGAGCGACTGGACACTCGGGAACGTTTAGATCTGGGACAACGATTTGTACTCGGGTGTTATGATAGCGAATATATCACCTGGAATTGAGTGCTCGCCTGGGGTGGCGGTGGTCAGTGGGGGGCGTTACTGCACCCGGATATCTGATTTGTGGCGTGCTCTACAGAGGTAGAGCCTCCAAGAGTATAAATCAATGTCTTGAGTTCGTATCCCTACGCCTGTCCTTTACCAGGGGGAATTTGTCCGTCCCGCGGGAGGTCTTGTCCCTTTAAATCATCGAACCGGGCCGGTTAGGGAGACGGAAGGAGGAAGATGGATATGAAAGATGATTACTTTCGAGGCTCTGCTCGATCACTGCTGGAAATATTAGAGACGGGACGGGCCATATATTCAAATAAAACAACTTTCATTCCATGGTGAGAGTCGCTATTAGGAGGGAAAAAATATGAGTGTTTGCTGCGATAAATGTGGGTTTTGTCCCGGGAGGGAAACGTAACTGCTGAGCATTCGTCACTGGTGATTTGTGAAACAATTCTAGCTCGTCGTCAGACCTACAGCTGGACCGCGTTGGTGTGAAGAACGTGTGTTTAATGTGAGCTACCTCCTGTTTAAGCGATAGAGATAAAGTAGTCCGGTGCTACAAACGTGACTCTTATTCGTTATGTCGCCGGTTCGATCCAGGCCACCAAGTTCTTGACTGAAGGGTTTCCAAGGTTTTCCTTAATCATAAATATAGTATTTGGACATTCTCCCCAACGATCCTCCTGAAAAGGGACATATTGTGCCTGTACTGGTTTCATACGAAATAAATTAAATTTGTATCCTCGCTTACTGGAAGAGTAGTTATTTGAATAGTTGATAACTATTTTCCGCTCTTCATGATTCATACGTCTTCAAGTTATTATTGTTATATTATTGTTGTTGCTGTGGTTTCATTCTTGGATCTTTTCTCTGTTATTATATCTTTTATTTAGTTTTATTTCCGTTAGTTGTTGTAAGGGTTGGTAGTCACTTCTTGTGTTTGGAGCTGTCCTCATCTCTGATAATAGTGAATAGGGGATTCACTATGTATGAACGGTAACGGTAATACACAATAAATGAAATAGATTTAGAAAACAAAGTGCAGTGTGTCGAGAAGCCTTCTGTGTAGGCTTCACCCCCATCACATGCACTGAATGCACCCTCATGCACGCGCCACCCACCCACACAGGTGTAGACTATTGTGTTGACACACATGTCTGTACTAATGGCTCTTCATACTTGCTCTATTTCTACCAGGGAAAGAGTTCCTTTCAATGAGGGAACGTCGAGCCATTAATTTTGACGATTGTGACGTGCAATCCAATATAGCCAGTAGGTACTTCCAGAGCGGAGCGTTCTCAGTTCTCACCTTCTTCGCTTCAGACGGAGACGGGAGACGACGGGAGAGCTCGTAGGAATCAATGAAGATAAAGATAAGAGCATTACCTTCTTGGAGAGCTTAACGTTTCGTTAATTGGTAAGACGAGTATCGTGACGATGACGAGATGCGAAAGATCGGGTAGGGGATGAAAAGATTAATTGATAAAGAGACGAAATACATTTGTTTTTCTGTGTTCTTTTTGGGAATATTACTCAATCAATGATTCCATATCAATTTTTATTGTTCTTGTCCTCTTTTTTTAACAGAATTTTGTTTTGCTGTTGTGTGATCGTTGGCTATTTTATTTTCTTCTGTTTTTCGAATAGTTTCATTATTAGTCGTATGGTTTTAGTTATTGTCCTCATTTGTAAATCAGTTTTATAACTACACGTTTAATTGACAGAAATAATAACTAAACTACTTGGAGTCAGTCTTCATGTTTTCCGGTCACATTGGAGAAGCCATTAATCTCACTCACACGCTCAAATAATATTTCGGATTTAAATTTCGTTACGATGGTATGCTGTATAAACAAAAAAATCGGACTATTTTACGGTTTTTACCTTATACAATGCCCGAACAATGGAGGTAGTGTCTTATATATTACATGATTTTCTCAAATTGCTGTTTTTCTCTTCATTGTAATTCTCGTTATTCAATAGACAGGGAACGCGTTGGGGCTTTATTTCATTTCCAGACTTTTACGGTATGTGGGATGGATTGAACGGAATAGCCGACGGATATTTCTAGAATTCAATCTTAGTATAAGCATTATTAATCAATGATATAATAAATTTAAAAAACTGCCTATTAAATTTACATTTTAGGGAAGAAGAATATATTCATAATTCAATCCGTTTTACTTTGTCCAGGGGTGGAAATCACGTACATGCTAATTCGCATAAGAACAATTGTTGAGTATTCAGACAAATTAAACGACTTCGTTAAAATCTTCTTTATTTCTTTATAGTGTAAGAACTGTTTTACACGATTGTATCAATATCAACTCGTCTGGGCCCGACCTCCCGGGGTAAAGATTTGGTCCACGGTAGCTCTGCCTGTATAATAGGCGATTAAAAAGGCCGACATCATATTACCTAGCAGTTGAGTACGTCGCTAAGCAAAAAATAATAAATACTATTGTATAATTATTTGTCACGAATGGGGATACATATTTTGACACGAGCATATTTTGTATGCTCATTTTGATCATATTATGTTTCTCAGTTTTGTGCTTCAACAACCCTTTAATGAAACAAATAATGAAACCTGAGTATATTAACTGTGCTGTTAATTTCACGCTGGTGTTTTTCATCGAGGGTTCGAACTGCGTCGCCGCCCCCCCCCCCCCCCCCCAGCCCCCAGCTGTCACCATCTCGACGTCGACGTCTCAAGTGCGTTTGGACGACGTCTGTCTTCCCTCCCATCAGTCGACGGGCGTCGGGTTTACGTCTTCCCCAAACAGACCCACTTGTCGTAATGACCCCCATTTGCGAGACAACTGCCTTGGGGAACAACCACTCGCATTCTTGTCCACTCTCTCCATCATTCCGCCCTAGCTGGCTCGTGCTGATATCGTCCAATTGGTTTACGACAGATAATAGTTTGATTACTTAGTAGAGCCAGACATAGTCACAGTTAGTCACTCCTTAGAGAAACTATAGCGTTCATTCTTTCATGTACAAACACGTTGTCTTTATAATGCATTCAAACTGCAGATCTAATACTGGTATTAGGCTACTCAGAGTAGGTGCTAATACTCTATTCTAGGTTTACTAAAGATTACTATGCAACATGTTTACGGCAGATAGTGCTTTTATGTATCATAAATTCAATCTGGTTTTTATGGTATCACTTGTGATGAAAGGATTGGTTCATACAATTCTATGCAACTCTCTCGCCATGTACCAATATCATGTTATCACGTATATGTATGCTATTGCTATGATCCTGAATACATACTGAATACTAAATACTAGGCTACTCAGCTACTTGAGTGATATGAAATCAAGAATCTAAATAACAACAATCTCGACTGGGAATGCTACACAAACGTCGCCCCTGGGAATTGTCGGTTCCCTGGAGGATGACTATGAATTGGCCCTTAGAATCCAGAAAACAATAATCCAGTATTTGAAATGTTAAGAAACTCTACTATTAAATCACAATTCAACAGTGAATGAATGAATGTCCGTGTCCGGCTCAGATGCATTCACCCCAAAAAACAGCGGCATGTGTTGCTTACTCATTTGCCTGGATCAAGTCGTCTTGGCTGCAGCAACCCCCCATCACCGGACACACCAAAAGGTGAGAGGGGTCTTGTCTGGCTCCACACTCGCAGTCGACGTCTTCTCCCGTTGGCAAGAAGCCCCACTTCTCCAGGTTGGTCTAATTCAACAGTAAATATATATGTTTATATTATATAATATTAGTGCGTGATGATAGTTCAATATACACAACTTTGGCTGCACTTTACTTGGGCAAAGTCGGAGCGGGTCAAACTGTTATCTGAGTTTTGATAATGAAAAGCGTCATAGATCATTTCAAAGAATCAAGTCACACGTTTTGGGCTACATTTAAAATTGAATCATCTTATTTTGAGTACACAGTGTCCTGATTTCTGAGGTGCACGCAGTGTGGGCATACCTATGACAACGCATTGGATGTTTGTATTATTTATTTATTTTATTGAAATTAAGGCTAGTGTAAGGCACAATGCCCTCTTAAGCCTGATGAGGGATGGTTGATAAATGATAATGAGGAAGGGAGGAGGGGAAGCCTGGTACCAGCACGTAGCCTTCTCCTGTCGAAAAGTACAAAGGGGACCATCTGCTTTACGTCCCATCAGAAAGGATGGTGTAACTTTGACCAGTCAGGTTTCTCCACTATCCTGGACTGAGCAGTTGACTGGTTATTAACTTTCATATCCACCATCAGTAGTAACAAACAGGTAAATACTCTAGATAATGTATTTTTTTTAAATCGAATCGAATTTAACCGTATTATTGATTCTGATCAATTGATTATATACCGTATAGATATAGACCAACTATCGTTCTTTATATTTACTTAAAGAATGATATAGCATTGTACTAAAACCACGAGAAGAACATAACATACTTGTGGAGCCACTACAGCCCGTCTAAAGCTCCGTCTATGTCCAACAACAAACCAAGCATCTTTCTCTTTCTCTCTCTCTCTCTCTCTCTCTCTCTCTCCCTCTCTCTCTCTCTCTCTCTCTCTCTCTCTCTCTCTCTCTCTCTCTCTCTCTCTCTCTCTCTCTCTCTCTCTCTCTCTCTCTCTCTCTCTCTTTTTTTCTCTATCAGAACAAGAGATTTTCTTGCGAATTTTTTACAACCCGTCCATCCATCAACGTCCATTAAAACAAAACACGATGTAATATTTTGCTTTTCAAAAACTCTTTTACAACTATGTATAATTCAACATTGTATTCGTCTTATTATAGTTTTATTATTTTATATTGCTCGATGTCAGTCAGTCAGCCATGGATGGAGTAAGATCAGTTTCCATCTTCAATATTGCATCACTTCACTTAGTCTCGAGAGTCGAGAGTACCGGATGTCTCTATATAAGCGTTGCGCTGCCGATTTTCCGTGTTCACAGAAAATCTATAGTCCATCTCGGCACTCCCGCAAACTTAGATAGACCGGAAGTTACAAAGTTGTTGTCTGTAAGCCTACTTCCTGTTCAAGAGAACCCTCCACCTCCACTCTACATACCCTAGTCAACGTTCAAGTGAACTCATCCTGGAGGATCTAAAATACATTGTGGGGTGGGAGGGGGATGGGTGGTATTCACTCTTTCAAACTTTGGCATTCAATATATTAAATTATTCAATATTTCTTCACAATCTTTTGTTCTTGCCATATCAACTCTGATGGTGATTTGTATCGATAAAATCGAAGTCGATAAAGAGTATAGAATTGATATTATAATTTCCTTTGGCACAATGACAGTTTTAGAAAAATAAGTTCAGCACCAAAGTACAAAATAAGTGAAAGAGGACTCAAAACTATCATTGATAGCGCTGCTAAGCAACCTCCTTTCAGCGCCATTGATACGCTGAACAATAAAACAATAAAATATATATAACAATAAAACAACAATGAAAACTGACAGCCGAACCACTCTTTGGAAGTTGATTTTCTTGCCACCAGAATGCATCTAGTGTATTTTGAGTGCTCTCTATCAGAAGGCTTTCAACTTCTTAATTTATCCATTGTTATCAGGATCATCGATCAGCATCGCAATCGTAGAAATATAATGACATTTCCCGATAACAATCCCCACATTACGATTATATTCAGTTGTCATTCAGTTCTGCTACGATTTATTAAGATTCAGTTCAGTTGTGTACAGCGTCATAACATAGTAAATAAGTTAACTCTTTCACGATTTACGGATTGCAATTGCGATTGCAATCCCGATACCGATACCGCCAATTGTCAGTATTGCTTTATCGGCATCATCTATTTATATCGAATGAGTTCAAAATTTCATTCATTGGTTTTAATATTTAATCTTACTAAATTTTGTAAATCCTTTACCTCGTACGGAAAGCTTATATATCTTCTGATTAGGGAGTGATTTCTTCTCCACACTGCAACGTCAGCTCGGCTAGACAAGACCTCGAGGGTACAACTTGTAAAGACTTCAAGTTCTTCTATGGCTCGTCGCTAAAATGTCCGACCCGGACATTGCGTCAGCCCAACCCTAGTCCAGAAAGTTTAATTATGTAGAAACCTTTTAGTTGAAAGCTTCGTCGAGTTAGCTTAGTTTATTAACTTACCTTTAGTGCGCGCGTACAAGAAACTATTTTATTCGACTTTTGTAATTTGCTATCAGCTAATATATTAATTAAACGGCGAGGAAAAGAGATACATATTATACAATCTTTTCAAGTTTTACAAAATTATGTAGAATAAAATAGATTAGAAACGAACTTTATTTGCAAAGAAATATTGTAACGACGACTACGAGGTTTTTCCATTTCGATACAGGTACAAAAAATATGCTGAATATAATAAATAAGAGTAATGTCATATTACCAATATTTATTAATATCAAGAAAATATAGACACTGTCATAACGTAATTTTCAACGTGAAGATTTTGCCCCGAACAGATTTTAGAAATTAGGTAGAAAATTTCATATTTTAATTTGGCATGAATTTATTTATTTGAAATAAACGAAGTACTGAGTCGTGTAATGCCGGCATAATGCCAGCATTACACGACTCAGTACTTTCGTCAAAATTATTGAATTCAAGAACAAAAGAGAATAAAAACAAATTGTTAAAAACTGCAACAATATAGCTTCTTTTAATTGATGCTTTTTTGTCCTTGAATTCAATAAGTTTGACGAAAGTGTTGAACCGTGTAATGTGGGCATTACAATGACAATAGATGATTATATATAGTTTTTAATAAAACCAATAGAAAATTAAAACCCAGTTCCAAGTTACATTTTTCGATGGTATTTTCGAAAGTAATACACTCTAACTGTAAAAAAATGCTTATGGCGGATACACGATTTTTCAGCCAACCGTTTCCTTCTTTTTATTGCACATCCGTTAACGAATATTTAACATCTTACGTGACGTGTTTCCTGAATATTTCACTCGATAATGCAGCAAAAATCATCAATTTCCAAGATGTCCGCTGGATTTCTTCCAAGAAAAGTCTTCCATCACTTGAACTTTACTTGATCACAGACCAGAGCAAAACACAACGAAAAAACAAAGAACTTCACAAAGAAGAAACTCTTCAGGCAGTCAGACGGAAGTCATCATTCTTTTATCCCTTCACATTTTAATGATCACAGCGAGTGCCTTGTGTTGTGTGTTTCAAACGATTCTAGTTACTAATAGGGATAATAATAATAATTTTTCGTAGGAATCCCTACCAGGCCAAGCCTACACTTTTGCATTTTTAAGTACTAAAGTATTATGTGTAGCTTATTGGCGTAGGATTATGCAGGATTTTCATGGCTTGATATCATACGTCACCTGCTGGGCCACATGGGTGCCATTTTTAAATGTGAAAAATAGTAACCACATTCCTTGCGCGTCGGCTATGAAGCCATGGCTTGTTAACGGCCAAATAGCGCTCAGCATGAAGCGTTGCAGCGCGTAAATTTTCGCGACCATGGAACCGGCCATAAGTATAGGTATGAGGGTGTTTGGAAATTTGTGAAGAAATGTCTTAAGACTGTAAAATGGTCTCAATCCCAGCATTCGTCTTTCCTTTCATAATTTCAAAAACCTTCAGTCAGTATTATTATAACGGAACCGATATGGTTATGTATTCATAGTCGTGCTCTACCCATAAGGGCGCCCGTTGTTGCTAGGGATTGTGTTCTTTATGGGACATAACATGCATGAAATTGCTACCTGGCAACAACGGGTGCCCCTAGGGGTAGAGTACGACAGTGAATACGGCTCTCGATGGATCTTCCCCGCTTTAAACATGAAATCCGTTATAATAATATGATGTCAGTAGCATAATGTAAATGATTAAGTTGAGTTGCAGTGGTTTCATGCTGGGGGTTAGAAGTGTCACGGAGGTCTGGCTTGCAGTAAGCAGTCACGATGTCATTGGCATTATATAGATAGATCTTACAGTCAGCCGGGGTTGATAAATTACGTGACGTCATCCCCCCCCCCCTCTGTCTCTCTCTCAGCTGTAATTTCCACTAACAGATAGGAGATTGCTGCAGAGAAGTTTCTGTCGGAGAGTCGGCCCATCTGAGATTAATTTACAGCTACTGAGGGATGAGCTGTCAAACCCTTGTATTAAGCTACATTCCCATTTTGTCTGTTCGTTCAATTTGTGTTTTTAGTCAAAACGTATTTAAATAGTTAATTTGAAACGTTGTTTTACATTATTTAAATCCTAAATTAATTGGAATTTGGATGAATAGTACTCGATTAATTAAAAATAAATACCCTCGTTTCTGTAGGGTATAATATTTCCAATTTGTGACAGTGAGATGTAATTAATTGTTAATTTATGTCTGCTGGGTGTTTCTCAAATTACTTCAATTATGTGGAGCTTGCATTATGTTTTAGTGTAGCCAAGAATAACTATAGAATCGAATGCATTGAAGAATGCAAGATTAATTTCGACAGAATATTGGAAACTCTAATCTAATTAATGCCAGTATGGTATTTATTTGATATTGAATTAGAACGAATTGTTAGTGTCTGGTTTTTCCGCACACTAAAACGAACACAATTATTTTACAAGACACTCAAAATCAATCTTCCATTAACTTTACCAGGCGGTTAAGATTGATTCATTATGTACAGAACACTGCATTTATTGATTGAAGTTATTCCAAAACGTATATCGTCATAAACGTCAGTACGTATGTATATACCCAATTAATCATATTTATTTCTGTTTAAAAGGCGCACAGAAAAACATTCTCTTCGCAAATAGTTAAAATCAAGCAAGCACACAAACACACGAACAAAACAAAAATATGTCTTCTTCTTATGATTTATGGTTTGAATTATTTAATGCCCATTATACTTTTCATTTATAACGCTGTTTTACTTAGGTAGACAGTAATGTGGATGTGATACTACAATAATTCACCTTTGCAGAGCATTAGGCGCTCTGTAGTACTTGACTATACAGTATACTTAGTAATGTAGTGTATAAATGCCATAAAGCCAGTTTCTCGACGTTTCCGAGTCTCTCGAGTACATTCTCAGTTTCTTGAATGGTCGTGCTTTGCGAAAATAACGACTGTACGTGGGCCATTTTGTCAATTTTCTTATCGCACCAACTCACCACCTACTTTTTATGGCTGCACGGAACGCATTCCAAGCGAGCCTATATCAACCTTCAATGCGTTTCTCCGGGTAAAATAAAAATAAGTAACTTGAGTAATAAACATTTCCTTATTAGAGCTTTAAAAATACTTTTGGTTGAAGAGTAGCGATTTGAGCCGCTTTTTCGTGTGAGTTGTGCATCTATAGTTTATTATTACAACGCTTATAGTAGCTTCATGTGTTTGTCTGGAAGGTATGATCTTTAAATCGATATTTCACCCACTTCTCAATGTCCAATCGAGCTGAAATGTTTTACACAGACGTATATTCTTGATGACAATACATAAATCACATAAATCAATCAATACATGAAGTTCAACCCCGTGCGGTGAGTCATTCACCATGTACGCATAGTGGCGTTCCTCTCGCGTGGTTCGACCTCACTGTTGATCGGATGGAGTTAGTGCCAGCGCAACTACTGTTACAACATTACAAAATTCGTTAAGACTAAAAAGTATAAAATAATACCACATGAAAAAATTACTTTTTTAAAACAAAGTTTATATTTAAATGTACTAAAAAGTAAAAATACATTTTCGCCCAACAAATCTTTGCCTTACTAGGAAAATAAAAGCTTTGGGCGCTTTCCCTCCATGAACAACACAATTCTGTAATCTGTGTCAATACCGTAAGTTCCCAACGCTTTCATTTTCCGAGTAAGGCAAAGATTTTTTGGGCGAAAATTTATTTTTTACTTTTTATTACATTTTTTAATCTCCATTCTTCACTTATTTCTGGCAGCATTGTTAGTTCTACCTGTACAGTATACTTTAAACAATTGCGTTTACTCGTCTGCTCCAATAATTTACTCAAAAATCAAGACAGGCGACATGTGTGATTATAAGTGGAGTAACTATAACGCACTTACACTAAAAATAACAAATATTTCTTGGATAGAAAGATTAAATAGTGAAAACCCCGATTACAACGAGTGATCGATATCCGGGAGTCCAGCTAATTTGGAGTATTATTGACACGTTCACCCAGTTACCTAATACTAAGTTAAATTTTAGCTGCGTTCAGCAACCAACTGATGCGTCATATTGAGCAGTGTAAGCAGTCACATATTGTGATGTAATTTGATTTCATAAAATTTGCGTGTCAAAAGATACTGCGAGTTACATTTCTGACAGAATTGCTATTTGCTATGCGCTCAGAGACCAAAAAGAACTATTTTGCTTCCCGCTTTGAAACTTCGGTTATCCCTATAGCGTGTTCTCATCGAAGCAACATGCATACGTTTAGATTTAATTTATATAGATAGATAGGGGTGGTGAAGATGTCATGTTATGAAAGCCCTATCCATAATAATGTAAACCCGAATTCAATGTTCAAACACGCTTAAATGACTGGCATAGCCAATTTATCCATACAGTTTGTCACGCTGAGACTTAAAGCATGTTTCAACTTAAAGCCTATAGTTTCAGGGAATGGGGATTTGAGAACATGACATGTTGATTACACCGCTAAACCTAAAAAAACATGACTAATTTACTGAAATATTATTTACATCCATTATAATATAAAATGCATCAACGAAACCAATAATTGTATTAAAAAATTTCTTTCCAGCACTACTCATACCATATCTACATGTTATCATCAATAAAGGGATAGCACCGTGTTTGGAGGCCCACACAATACTAATTAAACAGATATTAATATGATATTGTATTATTGGTACACTAAATGTTTTCTGCTAATGACAGTTTATAAGACACAGTTTGAGTACTGTCAACATAGTATTACATGTATTGAAGGAATTTGTCTACTACTGATGAATGAACACTACAACAGTTAGTAATAAAAGGTAATGGGTAGCTGACAATATTATTAAACTAACATAAGTTTATTGATATCTTGTGAACGCTTTAAGATCTTGAAAACATTATTTATATCTGGTATTTGGTTGGTTTTCTATCAACTAAATTATGAATTGCAAGTATTTGTTTTCATGTATTTTTATTTTTTACGTTTGATATTTAGATAATTAATATAAAAAATTTTGATTACCTAATTTAAGTTGTAAAATTGATACCAATTAGTATATTTCATAGTTTAGCTTATACAAAACCAAATCCCGTTTACGAATCACTTTCAATATCTTGAATCGTTCTTAAGATATCAATAAAACGTAAAATAATAGCGAGTAAAATGTATAAATATTAAATAGATAAAACAAACTTGAATATGCCCATTCTACTGAATAAATTTCTCGATCATGATTGAGTGTTGTTTCGCTATTTCAACTTGGACCCTGTCTCATTTCACTGCACGAGAGGGATTTGAAAATAAGCTATTGGGTATAATTGACAGTTGAACGAGGGGGTGTCAGGATACTTGGTTAGATAATTCGCCTGTCAACACCCATTACATTATATAACACTGTGAGAGGCGATGCAGAGAGAACTAACACGCGATAATATGGTTTAATTTGACCCAAATTCAAAACAATGTAATGAATACATGCTCTAAGTTTTGCTCTGAATCCTTGTCCCTTATTGGTTTTCATTTACTCTGTTGTGTTTAGTAAGCTGCCACCAAAATTCCAAACATTGCCTTGTGGTGAGTGATGAGCTTTTACTAAAATCACTTTTTCTGTCGGGTGGTTTCTGATAGGTTTATAAATTATCTTTAACATTTCATGTTTGTTTTTTCAAACTCGTCTTTTCTTATATAAGTTTTAAAGTATCTCCTTTCGCATCTTGTATTTAAATCTTAATCGTTACGTTCTCCAATGCATTGATAGACTTCACTTTTGTATGTTATACTTATTCCCTACAAACAAGCCTTATGTATTTTGTTGTTGTTGAGAATAAATGGAAATTTATTTGCGTTTTTGTGTATTAGTATTTGTTATACTGTATATAACAACAAATTGTATTATTTATATGGCTTTTTCAGTAAGGCATTGTGAATTACTGTTATCTAAGTGCGAATCTTCTATTTTGTCTATCGATCCCGGTTTTCGAAGTAAGTTACTTTGTGACAATTTCAAATCATTTCAAAGCCCTTTAAACATACTAAAATTGGAGGTTCCGGAAGTTAGGTGGATGTTAGCCCGCACCACAATGCTTGCTTATGTTAAAGGGGTTCTCACCCGCTACACCAAAAAAATATGTTTAACTAAGGCTAATTAGCTATGAAATTAGCGACTAAAAGACAAAAAATCGGGTTCACCATAACCCGGGAAAAAAATATCAAAGTTAGGGATTTTCGAGCTAGGTCCCATCGGCGAAAATCTCCCATAAGAAATAGCATTGGGACGACCTGTATGCCTTGGGACCTTGGAGGATTCTGCTCCAAAAAAAAATGATGTTATACTTTTCGCTGCGTCTTTCTTTTCTGCGTATTTCGTATATTTTGGTTTTGTAATCGGAGCTTCCATTCAGGTACAAAATAAAGATGTGTAATCGGGTGCTCCATTTCGTTTTGAGCGTTGCTGTGCACATCCGCACTTATCCAGTCACGCGATAGTCGGAGGAGGGGAAGGGAAGGAGGAGGGGCAGGCAGCACGTGTGTAGTCAGTCAGTCAGGGTCACGGGTTTGCATTGCATCGTCTCGTAATTGTAACACTTTGCGTATCATATTTCTCGATGGCTACTGCAGCTGTGTACCAGTTTGAGCCCGAATATTCTGCAGAAGAATTGGCAGAAATAGAGAAAGCCAAAGAGTCTATTGAAAGTATTAGCGATGGCGATAGGAACAATAAGGAAAATTGGTGCAAATGTGACGAATGTTCAGTTATGCCCACAGTCGCCGAATGTATTTGTTGTGCGAAAATACCGGCTGCGAGAAGTATGTTAGAAGACAACGTGTGCATTACGGACCACCAAATATATTTGATAACTTAATTTTGATTTCATACTAATTGCAACTGAAAGAAGTAAAAAGAAATCGTATTCTATCGAACCAGTACCAAACAATTTATGGCGGCATTTAGCGTACCGACAGTTTGTGTATTGGATTAACTGAAAAAAAGAGAGAGAGAGAGAGAGAGAGAGAGAGAGAGAGAGAGAGAGAGAGAGAGAGAGAGAGAGAGAGAGAGAGAGAGAGAGAGAGAGAGAGAGAGAGAGAGAGAGAGAGAGAGAGAGAGAGAGAGAGAGAGAGAGAGAGAGAGAGAGAGTAGTATTGGGAGGGGAAATAGTCAACGCACGCACAATGAACGGGGCCTGCTAAGCGGTGTCGAATGGAGTACACTCGTACCAAAAGCCGGCTGACACCAACAGTCGCCGCGGCAGTTAACCAGAAATTTCATTAATTAATTACAATTCACAGGTTTCAACTGACGATGTGTAATGTTTCATTACCGATTGGTGTGGTGGAGTAGATCATATGGTAAAAAATAAATCTAGCGGGTGAGAACCCCTTTAAAGAGGATAGAAAACAGATTTTCTCAATCCTGATGACTTCACAATCTTCGATTTTAATTCATGTAATCGTTACCTGCGAAGTCTCCATGAGGCTTTACATCCAACGCCAGTAGGACATTGTGAATTCACGCAATGTAGCCCTAAATTATGCTACGCAATTCATAATACACGAACTGGATGAATCACTTCGGTTTATTTCAGTCCGTGGAAGTTTTGCATTAAGTACGACTATTACTGTGACAAACGACCAGAGCGCGTCGCATCTTATGGCGAACATGTCCCGCTCACAGCCGGCGCTATATACAGTGCACGCCTTGCTCTGCCGTGCGGGGCCGTAGGACGTGTCTTATACCTAGTCTACACTATCATGGCGAACATGTCCCGCTCACAGCCGGCGCTATATACAGTGCATGCCTTGCTCTGCCGTGCGGGGCCATAGGACGTGTCTTATACCTAGTCTACACTATCATGGCGAACATGTCCCGCTCACAGCCGGCGCTATATACAGTGCACGCCTTGCTCTGCCGTGCGGGGCCGTAGGACGTGTTTTAAGTTTCATATAGGAGACTCAAACCACCTCAAACTAACAATAGATAGCGCTGCTAACCTACCTCCTTATCTGCGCCATTGAGGGTTTCAACAAATCAACGATGAGTAATCTTCTCCACTCCTCATAGCTCAATTGCTTGCCACCAGATTGCATCTAGTTCAGAGAAGAGTGGTCACCCATCCACCTCCTGACCTAGCCCGAGGTTGCTTTACTTCGGTGTTCGTAATGGGAACCGGCCGCGGTCTCTTAGCCTGTTCCCATACGAACACCGAAGTTAAGCAACCTCGAGCTAGGTCAGGAGGTGGATGGGTGAACACTCTCCTCTGAAACACTAGTTACCGTTGGTTAGAGCAGATTGGAGGGTTCGAAAGCTTGTGTAACAGCTTCGTTCTTTTAGTCAACTGCTTGGCAGTCCAGGTTAGTGGAGGAACCTACATGACTGGTCAAAGGTACACCGTCCATTCGGATGAGACGTAAAGCCGATGGTCCCCTTGGTACTTTTCGACAGGAGTAGGCTACGTGCCGGTACTAGGTACTCCCTTCCTCATTATGTTTCATCAAGCATCACTCATCAGGCCAAAGAGAGCATTGTGCCCTACACTGGCCTTAGTTACAATAAAGTAAAGTAAAGTACCATAGTATTTGCCTATACCTAGTCTACACAATGTCTACGGGAGTCAGAGCTCAAACAGCGTGAAAATGTAAATCCTTAAAACGACTTTTAAAATCGAAATTGTGGGTAGATATCGTAGATAGATAGATCGTAGATAGATTGATAGATTGATAGACAGATAAAGACAAAAATGTATGCAAAATTAATTTAGTTTTGATAAAATTCGAGAATACAATAATATCCTAATTTATCGGATTTAATTAAAATAAAATAATTTTGCATGTGTTTTATATCATTATCTGTAGACATGTTAGTTACTAGCTGAGGTTATCAACCACAGTTTCGATTTTGAAAGATACGAACGAAAAACCGTACAAGCTCACCCTTTTTGAGCTACGACTGCCGCCGGCTGTGATTCCACTATTGAGATCACGAGATGTCAAAGATTTTTAATTATATCTTAAGAACGATTTATTATATTAAAATGGTTGTTAACTAACCAATATTAAGGATCATAGGTACTAAAAACTGGATATTAAGGATCATAGGTACTAAAAACTGGATAACATAATTACAGATATTGTAATCATTACACGGTTGTCATTAAAAAAAACAATTCATTATTAATTTTAATTATTTTTTTGTTTACTATTAACTATTTTCTTTAATATTCACGTTTCACTCTGGTATTATTGTGTATGTTTTTCTGTCATCAAAGGATGCAAAGTTTCACATCAGTTCATGCTTCCGGGGCATAGCATAGCACGGAGCATATACATATCACATAGCCATTATTTTGACTACCTTTCAAACTGAACCAAGCCATTAAAAAGCATCAGATTTTTCCTTTTTCAAAAAAACACGAGTCTTTTCCTCTAGTTTTTTTTTTAATTCCATGTGAAGTTTTTACTACGGTCTCCGTCACAGCGACGCATATAGTGTGGAAGTCTACCACGTAGAAGACTCGTAGCGTAGCCGCATTACTTGGGTAGAAATTACGTCACTCCAGCTACATTTCACGTCACGCTTAACTCGAATCAAATATTTCTCGCTCTGTACGTTCCTTCTCGTACATCGCGTGGTACGATGTACGATGCAGCAACGTCATCGCATCGCATCCAATTAAAAACTTCGCTCGCTCCGTTTATGAAAACTCATTAAAAATATTTACAACTTTTTACAGAGTAGTTATGTTACGCATATTAGCTAGCGTGCGTCAACAATCAAAAGTTTCCTTTCACAATAAGGAGAGAGAAGGATATAGAAGAACGAGGTCTTGGGTTTATTTTCTTAGGCGGCTGCCTCCTCGATTCTGATGAGAAATGTGATGTTTTATTCGTTATTCTCGAGTGAATATCAAACAAGGAAAACTTGTTCTATCCGCCAATACTTATTCGTTATAAATATATACGCCTACGTGTATTATGGAGACGTTTTATATGTAGTGTGAACAGGGGTGTAGTCCTAAAATTACTACAAGGGACACATTGTCTGAATGTACTTTTTACCATGTGACTCCCCCTCCTCGCCCGTAGGGCTCATATTTCTGACTAACAATTCTCACAGATTTGGAATATACTACTTTCACAAAAAAAGTTTACCATTCCTGCACTTTTACCATGGACGTTATTAATGTAAGAACCTGCATTTTTATAGGGGTCAGAAAATAAAAAAATACGAAAACTAACAATTTACTAAGAAACTGTTGTGCAGGACACAAGCAGACTCACGTGTCTCCGCGTAAGGGGGGGGGGGACACGGTGTGTCCCCTCGTGTCCCCTCGACCAGAGCCCCAGAGTGTGAATGGCGAATGTTCAGGCTTGGGCACAAATATAAGTTTCGTTAATGATGATTAAAATTAAATCAAATATAAATCATATTCATCCTTCACATTAGTTCAGTTTCACACATGGTATTTACATGATACATATAACATTATATATATGTATGTAGGGACAAAGGTTTATTCAACAAAGTAGTCCTTAATAATATGGTAAAAGCTTTTTGCTAGAGAAATAATTACGGGTGTTACTTGGAAGAGGAGAGGGTGGAGCAGGATTTAACGCCGTGTGACAGCTAATTAATATGTTTGCAAATGCAAATTAAATGTGTAATTATGAAGCAGAGAGTATTATTAGTGATGTACCTTGAAGAATGGATTATATTAAAGAATGTAATTAATTGGCAAATAGAAGTGAACAATATTAGAAAACACGTCCAATAAGTAGAATTTTGGAAATTTACTTTATAGTCTACTGATAATATGATAGGCCTACTTGTCTATCTACACGATGACTTTGAACCGCTGTCGCAACGAAGCCATAATAAATATTATCACACGCAGAAACCTTTTGATCCGAAATAACGGTAAAATATACAAATAATTATAAACTGTACCAAGGTCACATACTTTAAAACCGGTACAATAATACTATAATATTTCCCACTGACTATCAATTCTTGTAACTCAGTGAGTCACCAATAACTACAAATGTATTTAATTTATGTGTCGTATGAACAATCAATGCTATTGAATGCAATCATAGCAAATGATTCAACAGATAAAGAACATTTATACGAAGTGTAATGAACAGCGAGGTGCAATATAACTGTACAAGATATGAAACACGTCTTGTTGTCAAGTGACTTTAAATACGGTTCCTTCATAAAACGCACAAGTTTATATTCTTAGAAAGCCCAACTGAAAAGAAAGCAAACAAAAATATACTTCCGAGCCTTTAAAGGAACAATCGCATCTTTATCACGTCCAATAATATAACAAGAAAAACTCAATTTTTGTCTTATATGTTTTTGTTTTAGCTGTGTCGGACATCTGGTTCCTCAGTTCATTGAAAGTGAATGTACCGTTGCACGGAATCCAGTGACGTAAGTGATCTTACAGCCACGCCGGCCAGGTAGATCCTCATGCAGTGACGTCAGCTAGTTTAAGACTCAAATCGTTCCCGAGCACAGCAGTTTTTTTTTCAACTAACTACACGTAAAGAAACATTATCATCGTAGCTAGATCAGAAGATTTCCCAACATGAGATGTAGACATTTTAATATTATTATCATTATTATTATTTGGGGTTTAAAAGTACAAAACATCAAGGCTATCAGGTCTTGTATACGTATAGGCATTTTAAGTTGTTCGCTGATGATACATAGGAAAACGTAGATCAAGCTCTGTTATTATTTGTGAATAAATAATAAATTTGTATTTTTTGTCATCTATACATTCAGATACAAGAATTGATTTTTAATTGCGGACATCTTATACAATATTTATTGTGTGTTTCGTTGCTATGACGGCTCCAAAGTCACTGTTTAGGTAATTACATATAACCAGTACCATAAGTAAATTATCAAAGTTCAAAACTCCAGACTGAACCGGGAATCAAGCCCCGGGCCTTCTGCATTGAAGCGTTGGAAGCTGTATTTCATCTTGCGTGTGTGTGTGTCTGGCGTTCTACCCTGGTGTGCAACTACTAGACAAACGAACGCGTTCTCGAGTCCCTCCGGATACTCTTTTATCTTTTTCCATCTTTCACAAATAAGTTCCATAAAAGGATTTGAATGGGTAGTTATGTTTTTTTCAGGACAGCAACTGTCTGCTTCTGTGCAACAGAAAGATGGATGTTGTACTGTCCCGACGGGGTAACATTTCTTAGCGTCCGTCATTCTATGCGTACGATGTATATACGCTTTTCAATATTTTTTTAGGCGAGCAAACATAGTCCCATGTGATGTAACCATATACGCTTAAATATGAACAAAACTGTACGTACATATGTGATCTTTGATAGAAGCACTCTACAGATTACTTGAAGCATGCAGTTCCGCATTATTCAAGATTCATCAGCATATTTGAAACATTCAGCTCTTACGCGAAGCATTCCTAAGCGTAATCACTTGTTTTCTACAAGCTTGCATACTAGTTAATATCATGGTATTGACACTATCGTTATTCATGTGATAATCCACATTATGAAACTCGAATATTGCTAGGGATTGAAAAGTAACCGTAGTTTTAGGAAACGAAACGATTAAATTTAAATTTAAAATTTAAGCATAATAAATATTAAAACGATTAAAATTAAAATTAAAATTGAAAATAAGAATCAAATGTATTTGGGAATAGATATGTAATGCATACTTCAATAGAAAAGAACTAGAGATAAATAGATCACATGAATATTATTGTGGTATAACTACACGTGATTGGTCGTATGAGCGTGGTTGCGTGGTGGCTAGAGAATGTACAACAACAGAACACACAACGAGACAAAATTCATGTAATATTCCCTCACCTGACTTTTATAAATACATCTCATTAAAACCATGCATTCCGTTTTTAGCAACGTTATATGCGTGTCATCATTTTCCGTTTTTATTCCCAAATCTTCCCCGTTACTCCCACAGTCTAAAGATGACCTTTTCTCTGTCTGTAGTTTCGCTTTTAACGTAGTAGCCCGATAACTCTTCGGGGTCCGACAAACGCGGTGTACATAAATACAGCTCGTTTCGGAGCTTCTTTAATGGTGTTTTGTTCATGAAGCCTTTGATTTCCATGCTTGCCGATTCCTTTCTGGCCAGTAGTTCTCAAAGGGCCAGGACTGCCGATAGCTTGCTGCAGGCCAACACGCTTCATCAGATCTTCTTTTTATTCGCTACAAACCAGAACATCTCTAGGCAAGAAACAGAAACCTTTCATATCCAAGGAAATTATGACAAGCCTGCAACTCTTTTTTTCATGTGGCTTGTTAGTCATCAAATAAACCAAGTTTACATATTTTGTTTAGTGAACATTCATTTTTTGCTTTGGTATGAAATAAACAAGAAGAAACGTGTGCTTAGAAAAACTATTAGAATGGTATGTTATTTAAAAATGAGTTAATTGGATTGTGCATTCATTAAACGACCAAAAGTCCATTTTCGTCTCAAGGTGTATACGGTATTTTTCAAACCGGCAAAATATGGCTTATAGCCACACTACTAACATAACAGAAAACCCAATTCTAATTTTCAGCCTAACATTATCATAAATCCTTGGTGTTATTAGAAATATAATATGGTATTATGTGGTCGCCGGTTACTTGCATAAACATGTGAAAGGGGGTGAGTGATTAATGTTAAACCTCATTGTTATTCAGTCAACGTTAATATTTTTCACTAGTTCAATTAATTCCCAAGTCTTATTTTCAAATAAAAAACATCATATAACACACAAGATAAATAAATGTTCAATTTTTAAAGACACCATTATGCGAAAGAAATATCACACAGGGCAAAATATGATCTATATCACTAGGCACGCAAAGGAAAGAGTATTGCCGTAGTTACCATATTGATTCCATACTACGGAAAAGGAAATTGACTGGGCTGTGGTCCGTCGTTTTTCGTGGACATCTCGGTGGCCACCAAACAAAACAACTTCTATCATTAAGATTTTGTGTTTCAAATAAAATTGATTTGTTTGGTAATTTGTGTTTTTTATCTTTCATTCATGTATTAATTCTAAACACCGCATGTATGACATTTGAAAATAATACCCGCTCATCTTCTTGGTTATGCTTAAATCATACATGCGAGACCAATATGGCCTCCGTGAAGTCACGTCACCTGAAACTAATGAATTATTTTATTGAAGGTCATTAAAAATACGTGTACGTCAACAAGAAATCTTATAAACTTAAGATTTTGAAGCGGCAACGAACTTTAAAGGTGACATTTCGTAGAAAAACACATGTAAGGCCTACAAATAAAGATAAATATCAATAATAAAGCTACATATGTTGAACAGAAACGAGCTAAATATCTAAGAGCGGCCATTTTGACCGTGTGCCACTAAAACTCTTTCCATGTTTTCATAAAACGAGTTCAAATGCATATTTAATAAAACTTAAAACATCCCCTTGAATCACGAACAATAACATGGATGGGTTGATGATTCAGGCAGCGGATTGTTTGTGGGGTGTGTGTGTGTTCGTGTTTGAAGGCAGTTTACTCCCGCTTAGCAACGCTCCGAGGTACGGACGGACAATGAAAGCAACGCGGGATAGTTCTAGTCTGGAAGGAGGAATAATACCGACCACAGACACTAGACTCTGATACAGTGGCGGATCCAGGGGGGGGGGCGGTAGGGGCGATCGCCCCCCCCTTGATTCTTAAAAAGCTAATTTTTATATGAAATGAATATGTTCAATCACCAGAAATATCGCATATTGCATGTGACTTGTAGGGTCGTCTATTTTTCTATTCTTTAAAAAATGTTTAGTTAAAAAAAGAAGTTTCATTATAGTATCATAATTATAACAGTTGTTCAATAAAGGCCAATTTAATTATCTAAAAGTGTATTTCTGAAAAGAATATCATAAACTCCCATATTTTACCTCCCTCCAAGGCCTATTTTAGTGCGCAACTGCAAATAAAACATATTGTAATATACCATCTCTAAAGCCATTAAAACACGTTTTTAAAAAAATGCCTTAGAAAATTTTTTCCTGCGGGGCTAAACTGGGGGGCCGCGCCCCCCAGACCCCCCGGCGCTGCGCCACCTAAGTCGCCCCCCCCTTGGAGAGGTCCTGGATCCGCCCCTGCTCTGATAGTTTACAGCGCAAGTGTAGCGTAGACTATTCATAGTCCGATATTGTGGAATGTATTACACAAACCGGCATGCTTCGTTGGAAGCACAGATACATATTACATAAATAAATAAAAATAATTAAATTCGTATTTATAGAGTCTACCCACTCGGTAACCAAGACTGATTTTCAGTGGGAGACTAAAACCATACAACCATAAAAGGCTCTGTGTGAGATGTATGATTATAAGTGGAGTAACTATAACGCACTAATAATAACAAATATCTCTAGGATAGAAAGATTAAATAGTGAAAACCCCGATTACAACGAGTGATAGATATCCGGGAGTCCGGCTAATTTGGTGTATTATTGACACATTCACCCACTTACCTAACACTAATTTAAATTATAGCTGCGGTCAGCAACCAGCTGATGCGTCATATTGAGCACTGTAAGCAGTCACATATTGTGATGTAATTTGATTTCATAAAATGTGCGTGTATCAAAAGATACTGCGAGTTACATTTCTGACAGAATTGCTATTTGCTATGCGCTCAGAGACCAGAAAGAACCATTTTGCTTCCCGCTTTGAAAACTTCGGTTATCCCTATATAGCGTGTTCTCATCGAAGCAACATGTACACGTTTAGATTTAATTTATATAGATAGATAGGGGTGGTGAAGATGTCATGTTATGAAAGCCCTATCCATGATAATGTAAACCCGAATTCAATGTTCAAACACGTTTAAATGACTGGCAGAGCCAATTTATCCATACAGTTTGTCACGCTGAGACTTAAAGCATGTTTCAACTTAAAGCCTATAGTTTCAGGGAATGGGGATTTGAGAACATGACATGTTGATTACACCGCTAAACCTAAAAAAACATGAATAATTTACTGAAATATTATTTACATCCATTACAATTTAAAATGCATCAACGAAACCAATAATTGTATTAAAAAATTTCTTTCCAGCACTACTCATACCATATCTACATGTTATCATCAATAAAGGGATAGCACCGTGTTTGGAGGCCCACACAATACTAATTAAACAGATATTAATATGATATTGTATTATTGGTACACTAAATGTTTTCTGCTAATGACAGTTTATAAGACACAGTTTGAGTACTGTCAACATAGTATTACATGTATTGAAGGAATTTGTCTACTACTGATGAATGAACACTACAACAGTTAGTAATAAAAGGTAATGGGTAGCTGACAATATTATTAAACTAACATAAGTTTATTGATATCTTGTGAACGCTTTAAGATCTTGAAAACATTATTTATATCTGGTATTTGGTTGGTTTTCTATCAACTAAATTATGAATTGCAAGTATTTGTTTTCATGTATTTTTATTTTTTACGTTTGATATTTAGATAATTAATATAAAAAATTTTGATTACCTAATTTAAGTTGTAAAATTGATACCAATTAGTATATTTCATAGTTTAGCTTATACAAAACCAAATCCCGTTTACGAATCACTTTCAATATCTTGAATCGTTCTTAAGATATCAATAAAACGTAAAATAATAGCGAGTAAAATGTATAAATATTAAATAGATAAAACAAACTTGAATATGCCCATTCTACTGAATAAATTTCTCGATCATGATTGAGTGTTGTTTCGCTATTTCAACTTGGACCCTGTCTCATTTCACTGCACGAGAGGGATTTGAAAATAAGCTATTGGGTATAATTGACAGTTGAACGAGGGGGTGTCAGGATACTTGGTTAGATAATTCGCCTGTCAACACCCATTACATTATATAACACTGTGAGAGGCGATGCAGAGAGAACTAACACGCGATAATATGGTTTAATTTGACCCAAATTCAAAACAATGTAATGAATACATGCTCTAAGTTTTGCTCTGAATCCTTGTCCTTTATTGGTTTTCATTTACTCTGTTGTGTTTAGTAAGCTGCCACCAAAATTCCAAACATTGCCTTGTAGTGAGTGATAGAGCTTTTACTAAAATCACTTTTTCTGTCGGGTGGTTTCTGATAGGTTTATAAATTATCTTTAACATTTCATGTTTGTTTTTTCAAACTCGTCTTTTCTTATATAAGTTTTAAAGTATCTCCTTTCGCATCTTGTATTTAAATCTTAATCGTTACGTTCTCCAATGCATTGATAGACTTCACTTTTGTATGTTATACTTATTCCCTACAAACAAGCCTTATGTATTTTTTTGTTGTTGAGAATAAATGGAAATTTATTTGCGTTTTTGTGTATTAGTATTTGTTATACTGTATATAACAACAAATTGTATTATTTATATGGCTTTTTCAGTAAGGAATTGTGAATTACTGTTATCTAAGTGCGAATCTTCTATTTTGTCTATCGATCCCGGTTTTCGAAGTAAGTTACTTTGTGACAATTTCAAATCATTTCAAAGCCCTTTAAACATACTAAAATTGGAGGTTCCGGAAGTTAGGTGGATGTTAGCCCGCACCACAATGCTTGCTTATGTTAAAGGGGTTCTCACCCGCTACACCAAAAAAATATGTTTAACTAAGGCTAATTAGCTATGAAATTAGCGACTAAAAGACAAAAAATCGGGTTCACCATAACCCGGGAAAAAAATATCAAAGTTAGGGATTTTCGAGCTAGGTCCCATCGGCGAAAATCTCCCATAAGAAATAGCATTGGGACGACCTGTATGCCTTGGGACCTTGGAGGATTCTGCTCCAAAAAAAAATGATGTTATACTTTTCGCTGCGTCTTTCTTTTCTGCGTATTTCGTTTATTTTGGTTTTGTAATCGGAGCTTCCATTCAGGTACAAAATAAAGATGTGTAATCGGGTGCTCCATTTCGTTTTGAGCGTTGCTGTGCACATCCGCACTTATCCAGTCACGCGATAGTCGGAGGAGGGGAAGGGAAGGAGGAGGGGCAGGCAGCACGTGTGTAGTCAGTCAGTCAGGGTCACGGGTTTGCATTGCATCGTCTCGTAATTGTAACACTTTGCGTATCATATTTCTCGATGGCTACTGCTGTGTACCAGTTTGAGCCCGAATATTCTGCAGAAGAATTGGCAGAAATAGAGAAAGCCAAAGAGTCTATTGAAAGTATTAGCGATGGCGATAGGAACAATAAGGAAAATTGGTGCAAATGTGACGAATGTTCAGTTATGCCCACAGTCGCCGAATGTATTTGTTGTGCGAAAATACCGGCTGTGAGAAGTATGTTAGAAGACAACGTGTGCATTACGGACCACCAAATATATTTGATAACTTAATTTTGATTTCATACTAATTGCAACTGAAAGAAGTAAAAATAAAAATAAATAAATAAATTCACATTTAGAGTCTACCCACTCAGTAATTAAACTGATTTGCAGTGGGGGACTTTAATTTAAAGTGACTAAACCAACCCTGTAGGCTTCGAACACCATCGACGAGTGAGCGATAACCAATCAAAGATCGATATTTCAAATACGAAACATATGAATCAGTGATTGGACAGTGCGAACACCTGCGGACAAATGTCAGAATCAACAAGGCCGATTCAGAACAACTTTTGAATTTATTGAGTGCTTCGTTGCTAGGACGGCTCCAAAGTCACCGTTTACTTATTCCTAAGCCAAGAAGTAATGGAATTGAATCCACATTAGAAGTTAAAAAACTTTTGCCTGAAGCGGGATTTGAACCCGGGACCTTCTGCATTGGAAGCAGGGATGCTAACCACTGGACCAACGAGCCACCTACTGGACCAACGAGCCACCTACTGGACCAACGAGCCAAAAGAAATCGTAAAAAAAGAAATCGTATTCTATCGAACCAGTACCAAACAATTTATGGCGGCATTTAGCGTACCGACAGTTTGTGTATTGGATTAACTCAAAAAAAGAGAGAGAGAGAGAGGAGAGAGAGAGAGAGAGAGAGAGAGAGAGAGAGAGAGAGAGAGAGAGAGTAGTATTGGGAGGGGAAATAGTCAACGCACGCACAATGAACGGGGCCTGCTAAGCGGTGTCGAATGGAGTACACTCGTACCAAAAGCCGGCTGACACCAACAGTCGCCGCGGCAGTTAACCAGAAATTTCATTAATTAATTACAATTCACAGGTTTCAACTGACGATGTGTAATGTTTCATTACCGATTGGTGTGGTGGAGTAGATCATATGGTAAAAAATAAATCTAGCGGGTGAGAACCCCTTTAAAGAGGATAGAAAACAGATTTTCTCAATCCTGATGACTTCACAATCTTCGATTTTAATTCATGTAATCGTTACCTGCAAAGTCTCCGTGTAGGCTTTACATACAACGCCAGTAGGACATTGTGAATTCACGCAATGTAGCCCTAAATTATGCTACGCAATTCATAATACACGAACTGGATGAATCACTTCGGTTTATTTCAGTCCGTGGAAGTTTTGCATTAAGTACGACTATTACTGTGACAAACGACCAGAGCGCGTCGCATCTTATGGCGAACATGTCGCGCTCACAGCCGGCGCTATATACAGTGCATGCCTTGCTCTGCCGTGCGGGACAGTAGAACGTGTTTTAAGTTTCATATAGAAGACTCAAACTAACAATAGATAGCGCTGCTAGCCTACCTCCTTATCTGCGCCATTGAGGGTTTCAACAAATCAACGATGAGTAATCTTCTCCTCTCCTCATAGTTTAATTGCTTGCCACCCGATTGCATCTAGTTCAGAGAAGAGTGGTCACCCATCCACCTCCTGACCTAGCTCGAGGTTGCTTAACTTCGGTGTTCGTAATGGGTTCAGGCCGCGGTCGCTTAGCCTGTTCCCATACGAACACCGAAGTTAAGCAACCTCGAGCTAGGTCAGGAGGTGGATGGGTGAACACTCTCCTCTGAAACACTAGTTACCGTTGGTTAGAGCAGATTGGAGGGTTCGAAAGCTTGTGTAACAGCTTCGTTCTTCTCGTCAACTGCTTGGCAGTCCAGGTTAGTGGAGGAACCTACATGACTGGTCAAAGGTACACCGTCCATTCGGATGAGACGTAAAGCCGATGGTCCCCTTGGTACTTTTCGACAGGAGTAGGCTACGTGCCGGTACTAGGTACTCCCTTCCTCATTATGTTTCATCAAGCATCACTCATCAGGCCAAAGAGAGCATTGTGCCCTACACTGGCCTTAATTACAATAAAGTAAAGTACTATAGTATTTGCCTATACCTAGTCTACACAATGTCTACGGGAGTCAGAGCTCAAACAGCGTGAAAATGTAAATCCTTAAAACGACTTTTAAAATCGAAATTGTGGGTAGATATCGTAGATATAGATCGTAGATAGATTGATAGATTGATAGACAGATAAAGACAAAAATGCATGCAAAATTAATTTAGTTTTGATAAAATTCGAGAATACAATAATATCCTAATTTATCGGATTTAATTAAAATAAAATAATTTTGCATGTGTTTTATATCATTATCTGTAGACATGTTAGTTACTAGCTGAGGTTATCAACCACAGTTTCGATTTTGAAAGATACGAACGAAAAACCGTACAAGCTCACCCTTTTTGAGCTACGACTGCCGCATGCTGTGATTTAACTATTGAGACCACGCAATGAAAGATTTTTAATTATATCTTAAGAACGATTTATAACATTAAAATGGTTGTTAGCTAACCAATATAAAGGGCCATAGGACTCAAATACAGGATTAACATAATCTCAGATATTGTAATCATTACGCGGTTGTCATTAGAAAAAACAATTAATTATTAATTTTCATTATTTTGTTTACTATTAACTATTTTCTTTAATATTCACGTTTCGGTCTGGTACCATTGTGTAATGTGTATGCTTTGCTGTCATCAAAGGATGCAAAGTTTCACATCAGTTCAAGCTTCCGGGGCATAGCATAGCACGGAGCATATACACATAGCACATAGCCGTTATTTTGACTACCCTTCAAACTGAATCAAGCCATTAAAAAGCATCAGATTTTTCCTTTTTAAAGAAAACACGAGTCTTTTTTTAAGCGTTCTCTTTAATTCCATGTGAAGATTTTACTACGGTCTCCGTCACAGCGAGGCATATAGTGTGGAAGTCTACCACGTAAGACCCGTAGCGTAGCCGCATTACTTGGGTAGAAATTACGTCACTCCAGCTACATTTCACGTCACGTGTAACTCGAATCAAATATATCTCGCTCTGTACGTTCCTTCTCGTACTTCGCGTGGTACGATGTATGATGCCGCAGCGTCATCGCATCGCATCCAATAAAAACTTCACTCGCTCCGTTTATGAAAACTCATTAAAAATATTTACAACTTTTTACAGAGTAGTTATGTTACGCATATTAGCTAGCGTGCGTCAACAATCAAAACTTTCCTTTCTAATAATAAGGAGAGAGAAGGATAGAAGAACGAGGTCTTGGGTTTATTTTCTTAGGCGGCGGCCTTCTCGATTCTGACGAGAAATGTGATGTTTTATTCGTTATTCTCGAGTGAATATCAAACAAGGAAAACTTGTTCTAACCGTCTATACTTATTCGTTATAAATATATACGCCTACGTGTATTACGGAGACGTTTTATATGCAGTGTGAACAGGGGTGTAGTCCTAAAATAACTACAAGGGACGCATCGTCTGAATGTACTATTTACCATGTGACTCCCCCTTCTCGCCCGCAAAGATTTGGAATATACTACTTTCACAAAAAAAGTTCACCATTCCTGCACTCTTACAGTAGACGTTATTTATGTAAGAAAACTACATTTTTATAGGGGTCAGAAAATTAAAAAATTACGAAAATCACCAATTTATTAAGAAACTGTTGTGCAGGACACAGGCAGACTCGCGTGTCCCCACGATAGGCGTCATCAGGGTAGGGACACGGTGTGTCCCCTAGACCAGAGCCCCAGAGTGTGAATGGCGAATGTTTAGGCTTGGGCACAAATATAAGTTTCGTTAATGATGATTAAAATTAAATAAAATATAAATCATATTCATCCTTCACATTAGTTCAGTTTCACACATGGTGTTTACATGATACATATGGACATTATATATGTGTATGTAGGGACAAAGGTTTATTCAACAAGGTAGTCCTTAATATAGTAAAAGCTTTGTGCCCAGATAAATAATTACGGGTGTTTCTTGGAAGAGGTGAGGGTGGAGCAGGATTTAACGGCGTGTGATAGCTAATTAATATGTTTACAAATGCAAATTAAATGTGTAATTATGAAGCAGAGAGTATAATTAGTGATGTACTTTGAAGAATGGATTATATTAAAGAATGTAATTAATTGGCAAATAGACATGAACAATATTAGAAAACACGTCCAATAAGTACAATTTTGGAAATTTACCTTAAAGTCTACTGATAATATGATACTTGTCTATCTACACGATGACTTTGAACCGTTGTCGCAACGAAGCCATAATAAATATTATCACACGCAGAAACCTTTTGATCCGGAATAACGGTAAAACACACAAATAATTATCAAACTGTACCAAGGTCACATACTTTAAAACCGGTACAATAATAGTATAATATTTCCCACTGACTATCAATTCTTGTAACTCAGTGAGTAACCAATAACTACAAATGTATTTAATTTATGTGTTGTATGAACAATCAATGCTATTAAATGCAATCAGAGCAAATTGTTTCACAGATAGAGAACATTAATACGAAGTATAATGAACAGCGAGGTGCAATATAACTGTACAAGATATGAAACACGTCTTGTTGTCAAGTGACTTTAAATACGGTTCCTTCATAAAACGCACAAGTTAATATTCTTAGAAAACACAACTGAAAAGAAAGCAAACAAAAATATACTTCCGAGACTTTAAAGGAATAATCGCATCTTTATTACGCCCAATAACATAACAAAAATGACTCAATTTTTGTTTTATCGGTTTTTGTTTCAGCTGTGTCGGACATCTGGTTCCTCAGTTAATTGAAAGTGAATGTACAGTTGTACGGAATCCAGTGACCTCACTGATCTCACAGCCACGCCGGCCAGGTAGATCCTCATGCAGTGACGTCAGTTAGTATTACACTCAAATCGTTCCCGAGCACAGCAGTTTTTTTCAACTAACTACACGTAAAAAAACATTATCATCGTAGCTAGATCCGAAGATTTCCCAACATGAGATGTAGGCATTTTAATATTATTATTATTATTATTATTATTTGGGGTTTAAAAGTAAAAAACATCAAGGTTATTAGGTCTTGTATAGGCTACTAGCAACACGAAAAGACAACATTGAAACAAATGAATTGAATCGATGGACAAACAACAAGCTGTCAAAAAATAATTTCTTCTGATTTTGGAAAACAAAACAAAAAACAAACAAATACACATACAAAACTTTCACTTAGTCGTTGTCCATTATTACAAGTTTTAAATGGCGAGCAGTTACTATTGCTACACTTTTTTTTATTTGTATGGTTGTAATTTTATTATTTTGACAGCTGATTGTTTGTCCATCAGTTCAATTCATTTGTTCCATTGTTGTAGTTTGGATGTGACGTCAGTTGCGGGTTCCCTTAAGTTGTTCGCTGATGATACATAGGAAAACGTGGATCTTTCCCTGTTATCATTTGTGAATAAATAATAAATTTGTATTTATTGTTATCAGCACTCAGGTAAAAGAATTGATTTTTAATTGCGGACATCTTATACCATATTTATTGTGTGCTTCGTTGCTGTGACGGCTCCAAAGTCACTGTTTACGTTATTACGTATAACCAGTACCATAAGTTAATTTTCAAAGTTCAAAAACTCCAGACTGAGCCGGGAATCAAGCCCCGGGCCTCCTGCATTGAAGCGTTGGAAGCTGTATTTCATCTTGCGTGTTCGTGTGTCTGGCGTTCTACCCTGGTGTGCAACTACTAGACAAACGAACGCGTTCTCGAGTCCCTCCGGATACTCTTTTATCTTTTTCCATCTTTCACAAATAAGTTCCATAAAAGGATTTGAATGGGTAGTTATGTTTTTTTCAGGACAGCAACTGTCTGCTTCTGTGCAACAGAAAGATGGATGTTGTAATGTCCCGACGGGGTAACATTTCTTAGCATCCGTCATTCTATGCGTACTATGTATTATACGCTTTTCAATATTTTTTTAGGCGAGCAAACATAGTCCCATGTGATGTAACCATATACGCTTAAATATGAACAAAACTGTACGTACATATGTGATCTTTGATAGAAGCACTCTACAGATTACTTGAAGCATGCAGTTCCGCATTATTCAAGATTCATCAGCATATTACTTGAAGATATTATCAGCTTTTGAAACATTCAGCTCTTACTCGAAGCATTCCTAAGCGTAATCACTTGTTTTCTACAAGCTTGCATACTAGTTAATATCATGGAATAATTGACACTATCGTTATTCATCTGATAATCAACATTATGAAACTAGAATATTGCTAGGGATTGAAAAGTAACCGTAGTTTTAGGAAACGAAACGATTAAATTAAATTTTAAAATTAAAGCGTAATAGATATTAAAACGATTAAAATGAAAATTGAAATTGAAGTTTAGAATCAAATGCATTTGGGAATAGATATGTAATGCATACTTCAATAGAAAAGAACTAATAATAAATAAGTCACATGAATATTATTGCGGTATAATTACACGTAATTGGAAGTATGAGCGTTGTTGCGTGTTGTCTAAAGAATGTACAGCAACAAAACACACAACGAGACAAAAATCATGTAATATTCCCTCACCTGACTTTTATAAATACATCTCATTAAAACCATGCATTCCGTTTTTAGCAACGTTATATGCGCGTCAGGTTTTTATTCCCAAATCTTCCCCGTTACTCCCACAGTCTAAAGATGACCTTTTCGCTGTCTGTAGCTTCGCTTTTAACGTAGTAGCCCGATTACTCTTCGGGGTCCGACAAACGCGGTGTATATACATATAGCTCGTTTCGGAGCTTCTTTAATGGTGTTTTGTTCATGAAGCCTTTGATTTCCATGCTTGCCGATTCCTTTCTGGCCAGTAGTTCTCAAAGGGCCAGGACTGCCGATAACTTGCTGCAGGCCAACACGCTTCATCAGATCTTCTTTTTATTCGCTACAAACCAGAACATCTCTAGGCAAGAAACAGAAACCTTTCATATCCTAGGAAATTATGACAAGCCTGCAACTCTTTTTTTATGCGGGTTGTTAATCATCAAATAAACCAAGTTTACATATTTTGTTTAGTGAACGATAATGTTTTACTTTGGTATGAAATAAACAAGAAAAAACGTGTGCTTATGAAAACTAGTAGAACAGTAGTATCTTATTTTAAAATGAGTTAGTTGGACTGTGCATTCATTAAAGGGATGGTCAGATGAAGAACTAAAAAATCACCAATTAGTCATTAGTCCATGAAATTCAGTTATGTGTAAAATACAATTGATATAGGTTGCTTCAATGCAAGAAAAAAAATAGTGAACAATTAGCTATTCTACTAGATTCCCTTCGGCAGCTCTTGCTGCATTTTTCTTCTAAAGCGTAGTGTAACTGTATCGGTTCTGATGTCGCTGGCGCCTTCCCGGTAGACAGAGGACTCATTGTGTTACACGAGACCAGCCCGCGCTCCGCGAAACACTCGGCGACTGCAGACAGTACCGCTCAAAACAGATTGCAACTTTTTTTACACATCATGTCACAAAAAAATTAATTGCAGGGCATTTTGTAGAAGTACACGTTCATACTAAGAAGCAGGTTATCGGTAGAGAAACGATGCACATTAAACCTCCTGATCGATTTTTGATCAGTGCCCTATTTTAGCGGTGGTTTTACTTTCTCAAGGCAACATTTTTTTTATATGGGAATTACCATGAGAAAAGTTGCTCGGTGCTACTTGGTAGCACCAAACCAAATAATCGCGTTTTCTTTAATTTTTTAACCGCCTGCTTTTAAAGTATGGTATCTTTTAGTCATGTACAAATGGTAGTTCTTTAGTTTTTCACCCGACTATCCCTTTAAACGACCAAAAGTCCATTTTCGTCTCAAGGTATATACGGTATTTTTCATACAGGCAAAACATGGCTTATGGCCACACTAATAACATAACAGAAACCCCAATTCTCATTTTCAGCCTAACATTATCATAAACCCTTGGTGTTATTATAGAAATATATGGTAAAGCCTTCCGTTCATAGTAGAAACGAAACGTTTAGAGCTAATGGCCCATATTTGTGTATTGAACCATTATAATCGGCTTGTAAGCCAAGATTTACTAGAAAAACACTGTTGCCAATTTTATAATAACGGCAGTCGAAAGAATGCCACCCTTTGAAAGAAAACGAATTGCAATAAAATGACAACAGCGCGCTACCTGTTGGCTCTTTAAACCCTATTTCACGGTATATTATACAAACATTGGTCATTTAGCTCTAAACGTTTAGTTAGACTTTATGTTGTCGCTGGTTACTTGCATCCGCATTAAGAAAACATGTGGGAGGGGGTGGGGGAATAACGTTAAACCGCATTGTTATTCAGTCAACCTTAAGATTTTTCACTAGTTCAATTAATTCCAAAGTCTTATTTTCAAATAAAAAACAACATATAACACACAAGATAAATAAATGTTCAATTTTGAAAGACACCATTATGAGAAAGAAATATCACACAGGGCAAAACATGATCTATATCACTAGGCACGCAAAGGAAAGAGTATTGCCGTAGTTACCATATTGATTCCATACTACGGAAAAGGAAATTGACTGGGCTGTGGTCCTATTGTCCCATTGTCGTTTTTCGTGGACATCTCGGTGGCCACCAAACAAAACAACTTCTTTCATTTAGATGTTGTGTTTCAAATAAAATTGATTTGTTTGGTACTTTGTGATTTTTGTCTTTCATTGATGCATTATTCTAAACACTGTATGTATGACATTTGAAAATAATACCCACTCATCTTCTTGGTTATGCATAAATCATACATGCGAATGCGAGACCAATATGGCCTCCATGAAGTCACGTCACCTGAAACTATGAATTATTTTACTGTCGTTTTTCGTTATAAGGTCGTTAAAAATACGTATACGTCAACAAGAAATCTTATAAACTTAAGATTTGAAGCGGCAACGAACTTTAAAGGTGGCATTTCGTAGAAAAACACGTTAGACCTACTAATAAAGAAGAATATCAATAATAAAGCTACATATTATGTTGAACAGAAACGAGTTAAATATCTAAGAGCGGCCATTTTGGCCGTGTGCCACTAAAACTCTTTCCATGTTTTCATAAAACGAGTTCAAATGCCTATTTAATAAAACTTAAAACATCCCCTTGAATCACGAACATTAACATGGATGGGTTGATGATTCAGGCAGTGGATTGTTTGTGGGGTGTGTGTGTGTGTGTTCGTGTTTGAAGGCAGTTAAATGAGAGCAACGCGGCATAGTTCTAGTCTGGAAGGAGGAATAATAGCGACTACAGACACCAGACTCTCCAGTTTACAGCGCTATTGTAGCGTAGACTATTCATAGTCCGATATTGTGGGATGTTTATTAGACAAACCGGCGAGGTTCGTTGGAAGCACAGATACATATTACATAAATAAATAAAAATAATTAAATTCGTATTTTTAGAGTCTACCCACTCAGTAAACAGACTGATTTTCAGTGGGAGACTTTAATTTAAAGCGACTAAAACCATACAACCATAAAAGGCTCTGCAAACCATTGACAAGTGAGCTATAAGCCTATAACTAATCAAAGAGCTATATTTCGAATATGAAACATATGCATAAGTGATTGGACAGTGCGATACAAGAAGTTGCAAGAAGTTCTATGAAATTAGAGATATGCAAAGACAACAGCTGTCAAGCTAAGTTCTGGATTTCTTGTTATGGAATTGTTTTATTACATGCTAGTTATCATAAGAAGAACAAACTCCATAGCAACCATAAACAAATCACATACTTACTCGACTCTGCATTCCGCTGAATTTTCAAAATTCAGCCTTCTTTCGTCCCATTTTGATAAAAACCTCTAAAAACAATTTAATCAAATTCAAATCAATAAATAAATAATCAAAGAAATTTATAATTTTATACGTCAATACTATATAGTCAATCTACTGAAATATGTATACATATTATGATCAAAGATATATATTTTTCGTAGGTAACCTTCCCACGGACAATGTATGTCCCTATTTATAGGTGACTTAACTACTAAAAATAAAAATCAAATGCTGTTAAGTGAGCTGCAACATATTTAATTGTTATGAATAGAACTAATAATTAAATATAATAAATGCCAATACATTGTGTTACCGAACTAGACCCTTTGCCAGTACAATTTTAAATTGGCTGCTTTGACAGAGGAAATAACGATAATCACGTAGCCATGTTACTCAGTGTAGACAGCTTGTTGCGCGCTGACCTATGCAGTTATAAACAAGTGCGTTATTTACCCGCTACACGGCGCTGTCAATCAACGTCACTCGTTTGGTTTGTTTCGTTACAACCGTCCGTCCAGGAGGACCCGATCGTACATTAACATTTACATTTACATTCTGACAAGTTTGTTTTAACAGCTGATCGTGGATACTGAATCAGCGGAACTAATCAGCCAAGTATGCTTGATGTTTGAGCATGCAGCGGGGGGATAGCTTTATAGGATCTTACGTTGTTTAGGAATGCATGATTTTTCTTTTATAACGGCACTAAACATAGACTAGACGGATTCTGGTGGGAACCACAAGTCAAAACAAAGATGATGTTTAGGTGACAATTATTTAATTTTTGAATTATTGAAATTTTATTGTTCCTATTATGGTGCAGACAATGGTATAGCTGAGCAGCGCTATCTTTTGACAGGGTTTTATTGGCGCCCAAATACTGTAATATACAACATTCGGTATTTGATAATAATATCACCATACGTTTTGCACACTTGAAACTAATTCTAATCAAATCTTGAAATAATTACTTTTATTTTATTTCAAAGTGTTGTGTACTTATATTCAGTCTAAAAGTAGTTTACAACAATTATTGCAAATGTAAATAAAGAAAACACATATATAATATTTTACGTATGTGCTGTCTTTACTGTTCATTCCTCCCAGCTCATACAAGTACTTGATTATACCCTGTCTCTAACGCATTGCAGCCGTAACCGTGCTAACATATAACACACGACCCGTTCATTCGAGTAATAACAACAATGATAACCGCACCTTACAAAATGCACTCATGAAATTGGTCGTTTGGCAAAGACCATAAACATAAACGACATCTAAAACGTAGAACCGAAAGTGCGTTGAATAATAAAATAAATACTCTGGGGGAGTGAAATAAACACTAGCGGAGGTGAGAACTCACTGCGCTTTCGCCGCTACGGGAATTCATATGCATAAAGAATGAAATATTAATCCATAAATTCTCTACAAACACTGTAAGATCATAATCAAAATCTGTGTGGTAGAATGAATGTGGTAGGAACACTATTCTTATGGCAAGTAAGTCTTACAGGTGGTTGACAAAGACAACCATATGCATAACAATAAACAGTCACAATTCTTTATGATTTCTCCCGTCTTACCGGCAGTTCCAGCGCTTTTTTGTATTTCAAAATATTTATGTAAAGGAACTTAAGAAGAGTAAACTTATATGGGGTATAAACGTATAACGCAATGTTCAAAAATA
>OX246739.1:48803357-48878611 GCA_945910005.1 Isoperla grammatica
ATCTGTCATTCACACACTCACTTGTCAAACAATATAACACTCTGCTCAACCGCAGCGAGCACCCGTGATTAGCCACACGCACACGCACACGCACACGCACACCATTATACTTCGTTCTACGATATATTCCTTGCTTCTTCCTCTCTTTCTGTGTATGAGGAAATATGTTTTATAGGTTTCATGTCCTTTGTTTAGGATATATCTTCCTAATTCATCTGCAATTGATAATGTTATATAGTTTAAATTTAGTTTTCTATTTATATTGCTATTTTTCTCGGCCAAAACACAGGGGCAACCATTTGTATAATGTACTTTCATATGTGATGTAGAGATACGTCTTCAAAGAAACTAAATTGAAATAAATTTTTAGCAAAAATAAAAATTCATGAATGTTCTGGTAAAAAACACAAAACAACGACAACGACGACGAAAACGACAACTGGAAACAGCTGTTGAAAATGGATAAATAAATTTTCATTAAAATAGGCTAACGATTACTATATTATACTTCATCCTCACGAAACTATATAATGGCGTGTTTCATTGGTATCAGCGGTGTGCAATGGAATGGATTGCTTTGCACGTTCACTTAAACTAACGAGTGCGCACCAGTGCAACAAAGACGTCTTTAACTCCACTTTTTCTACACCGAGTGCATCAACGTGCTTCTCCCATTTTAGTAGACGGAGCAGTTATTTCTATGCAAATATGGAGGCAGGGCATGTTCCACTCGCCAGTTCACACTCTCCGCGCGGTCATTACGTTATTGCGACTGTTCACAGTGAAAAGTGCAATGAAATGAACAACCAACTACCTGATTTTACCAACAACAGTTAAGGTACCTTAATTTCAACTCATTTTATATGATAATAATTTAATAATTTTTCGTAGGAATACCCGTTATAGGGTGCACACCAGTTTTACCTGATGTGCCCCTCTTCAGGTGAATAACTAGGTTATTAGGGTGTTTGGATAGCTGGGAAGGAATGTCCAAGTGCTATTAGTAGGACTCAATACCAGCACTCGTCTTTACGACTGAGAAAAAAACCTCGGAAAAAACCTTCAGTCAGGATTGCCGGTGGCCGGAATCGAATCGGCGACCTCCCGAATTCTTGCGTCTTACCGCCGAGCCACTTCTATCGGTATACATGATTACACCACACACAACTTGAGTTTAGTTCGACAGTATGACGATGGTGTAAGTCTTAAAAATTCAATCACACCACAGATCACACAGATATAACCGTGTATTATTGATGTCTCAATTGAGGGCTTTATTTACAACGTCTGGATGGCTTTAATACAACCATTCAGACGGAAAGCACTTGTTTTCTTCCAAGTCTATAAACTCTACCTCTGGACTTGTAACGGAGACGATAATATTTCACGGGGGTGGGGGAGGAGAGAAGACACGAAGAAGAATCATTGTCAGAAGTAGAATTGCCTCTTATTGAACGAATGTCTAACAAAGACATATGAAGCTCGGAACTTTTGTTGATAATAGCAACTCAACGTTTACAAAAAAATAGTAAAACCAAGTCTCTACAAAACAATCAAACACTAGAAACTTTTGTTATTTTGCAAATGTTTTCCGGTTTGTTTGAAAGTTTCATCTTCCTACTCGAGGCTCTCATATCAGAGTATTTGACGTCGGCCTATAGTCTAAGCACTCTTCACGTCGGTGGAAAAAGTTCGCGCATGCTATGGAGATACAACAAAAACTCTGCCATGAGATAGGGGACAGAGAAGTGAAACTGTTGCAAATCAAACTAAGAGAGTTTTTCGTGCAGCATGCGTGGAATGTGATGTCGTGTTTTTATGGGCTTGTCCTCTTACAGCTGGAAATGGTTCCGTTAGGACAGCCAGAGATGATTTATTTATTATTCCGAGTTAACTTGTTTTGTTTGTCTTAAATCAAAAACATGCTCAGTGCATGGTTAAATATTTTTTAATATTTATGAAAAATTATATAGAATCAACCTATAATATATTTTAATCGCCAGTGTCGAAAACATGAAAACTGAATTAACTTTGAACAAAAAATTGAAAAAGTTTTAAAATAAATATGATCAGTTTGTAAATTGGGCCCGATGTTACACAATATATAGTCACATAGTAATTATTTGGACACATTGAATATTTTTATTTGTAGTGTAGGCGTACAGTTATATGTAACGAGGTCTAGCTCATTATCAGGTAATCACTATCATAAGTAATATTGTTAAGGCTGAGTTAAAAAAAAAGTGTAACATAACTTGTATGTATTCGACCGACAAAATTAAGTTTTGTCCTCAATGTGAAAGATTTATGTATCAATCAGAAACATTGCCATACCATACATGCGGTTCTGTAAACTATACATTTTTTCTAGTTCTACCACTTATTCTAAAACAGTTCCTTGAATTTTAACGCTTTGAGAATCTGAACAGTGGTGTCCCTTTAAAAACAACACAAAAAACTAGAACATTTAATTAGAAAATGGCTAATTTAGACAGTTGCAATAAACTTGTGTCCCTTATTCTGAACGAGCTCGACAGCAAGAATCTAATCTATCTACTGAATACAGAGCGAAACTCATCTAAGTGTCTCAATCCAAGATGACAAATATCGTGAGAGATGCTATAAAAGTGTCTGTGCGAGAATCTAGCTTTTCTAAGAACAAAGAACTCGACAAAATAATACATCAACTCGTCTAATGTGTTTGGAATAACGGACTCTCTTAAAGCTACTGTTCTGTGTTCGAGCTGCTTCACATACAATGATATCTTCCTCTTGGAGAGATAGAAACTTAGAGCAACGTTTACAAAAGGAAGTTTCAGTAAACGGGTAACCTGCAAAGGAACTGAAAGTTAAACAATTTGAAATTTGAAGAATAGAAATAAGCATTTCAAATAGAAAGTAACTACTAATAATACGATTCACATTTATGAATATCTACACAACCTACCAAACATTATTATGCATAGAACTATTGTTATGATGAATATTTTATTAAAATTATAATAATTTTCGTTTACTAGCAATATCGTAAACATATTGTATCCTTACTGACGATCCAGCCCAGAGCCTTCGGTAAGTACTATACCATTCTCTCTTCAATTGAGCTATTGGGCTACGGCACAAACCATTACCAAATTCAAATATATATATTGAAAGGACACATTTTTACGGATAAAACCAATCTTTTAAAAAACTCAACTTTACGACCGACGTATAGAGGTATTTTTCCATTTTCATTTTTTCATTAATTTATTTTTACTTTCCCATAATATATAATATATATGTATATATATTTATATATATAAGAATATAACTATGTTTAGTAATTGAACATTATTTTTTTTATTCAATCTCTTGTCAAGAATTTCATCCCGAGCAGTTTGAAAATACCAATACTAATCCAGGAAACGAAATTCACGTTTTATTTCAACGTACATAAAAAACGAAAAATAAGTATGTAAGCGAAAATTGCAATGGAACATTAAATACAGGAATGTCATTATAGTGGGTCATAGTTAAAATCCTACAACACTTTTATATCCATCCGATAATAAATATTGTTTTTATAACTTAGGTCATAATCATAATTCGTAGATATTACGAAGGGCAAGGAGCAGTTGACCAATATCAAAAGTGTTAAATCCATATATCTGAATCGAATGTTACATAAAACTGGATTAAGTACTCAATAACTTTCAGAGTTTCATTAGTAGAATCTCTGCCGAAGGTGACCTAATATTTTGCCATAACAAGTTGATTTCGTCGTTTCAAAACTGAATTGCTTGTTTCTCATTCCTGACAATTGGATCGTGGTAACAAGCGCAGTCAACCGGTAAGGGGGTTTGAAATAAGACCACGCCTTGTTACCCAGCATGCACTCGCTGAATTGTGTGGGATTATCTTGCATATTGCTGAGTGGGAAGTGATCGTCAGTGGCTTTTCGATATTTGTGTATATTTTCTCGAATAACCTACATATGTTCGCCATCCAACAACGTATAGATCAAGGATGCTACGGTAAGGATATCACATGTATACATAAACGGGGACTTTGAAGCCGTCATAGCAACGAGCATATAATAAATGTTGTTCTTGAAACTGAGTGGGTAGACTATAAATACAGATTTATTTTATTTTATTTATCATTTATATCAAAACCTCTTCGGGTGAGACTTACTTTCTCAACGCGACTTTGCGATTTCTATATCCCATGAAATGTACTAAGGGAAGAGTCTTGCATATTACCCAGAATTTGCTTATTTAAAACTATTCAAACGTACTCAAACAAAATAACACGGTTCTTGTTCTATACGCTTCAAATAAGTCCGCGCTAAACGTTGGAGCCAATAATATATGCTAGTTTATCTTAATAAACGTTTCAATACACAATAAATAATTTGAAGACGTGTTAACAAAGAATGTTTCTTGATATCGGCGATTTGTATATATCCACAAATAAAATTTTTTAGTAATTAGTTACAAAACAAAAATAGACATTTCAAGGTACAACTCATGGGTTTCAATCACTCTTGGTAAAACAGAAATAAAAAGTAAGAAATGTGGTATCCATGAAAGAACGAGGTAGGCCTATGCTAAAGTACAAAGAATATATGATCATAGTTGAAAAGTAACATAAAGAACGATCAATGTATACTTAAATGAGTTTTAGACGTCCTCATTGGCTTCCGAGTTTGAATTTAATAAATATTTGGGGTTTTCAGCTATTAAAAGACGGCTGCACTCTCGATTACTTGAACACTATTTTACGGTGTTTTTTTTGTGTTCTCAAATTAGCAACAGGGTAAAGGAAATGTACTTAATTTTGTCAAGAACCTGGTAAGAAGAATGTGACTTAATAACTGTGATATTCTGTGATTGATTAATTGATGCTGGACCTCTGTCTCATATAGGTCCTATAACAGTCAAACAAGCAATCAATCACAGTCTCACTAGGCCGACTTACCAAATGTATGATTACCATGATCAAGTGTGCTGTGTGGTGTCCCAGAGAGAGGTGAAGATTTATAAATACGGTGAAAGGTATTTTGAAGTCGATGATTCTGCATTATTGAGTAACAGCAAAGATACCAATATATAAGTTTTAAGTTTAATTGTTTAATGTAGTTTGATGGTATTATGTTGGGTGGAGATAGACCAAAAGCCTAGAAGTGGTGAACAGAACGGGGTGTTACTGTTAAGCATCTGTGTAATGTGGCTTATCCTAAGAGTCGTGGATGCAAAACTCACCTTATCCACTTTCTGAAATTGTTGATGAACTGAAAATAAAGTATTATTTGTTTCACTGTTAAGGTTGTCAAATTGAATGGTATTAATAGATTCAAGATTATCATTTGAAATCATTTGATAAGGTACTTATAAATCTAATTGTTGTCATATTCTCTCAATTATTAATTGAATGATGGATAAGACAAGTTTTGGACCTACAAAGTGGATATGACAAGTTTTGGTAATGAAAGTGAATGGATGGAGGGGGGAAACCAATATAACATTCTCAAACACAATTGTTGCAATTGGGTTTACATTACATTACACAGTTTTAGGCCTAGATGTCAAAGTAGAACTCACAGCGCACGTAAGGGCTGGTCCACACAGATTTTTAAGACATGCGATTTAAGATTTAACGCGTAGTCGTAAAGTTGGATCATAGGAAACACGTAATTGCGTTCACACAAAGTTTTAGTTTTAAGACGTTGTTTTCATTGTTGTTTTTAAAACAACGTCTTAAAACCTTATGCATTATGTCTTAAAAATCTGTGTGGACCAGCCTTAAAACCAACAAAAGTCACTGTCTTCTTTAGTGAAATGAAACACACTACATATTTCGTAACGCGCTCTTTTAAGAGCATGTGATTGGCTGTTATGGATATGAAAAATTTTGAAAATAAAAGCTGCATGGATAAGACAAGTTTTGGAAAAACGCTCAATATTCGACATGCTTTTACTACTAGATGAAGCCACTTTTATTTAAATATTTTATTTTAGTTCAATTCTCATATGGAAGACGAAGAAAATTGCGTGCGGAACTAATTTTGAAAAAAAGTGGATAAGACGAGTTTTGCATCTATACGACTCACAAGATACCCAAGTAAACGCACCCAAATGTACAATGTATAACCAAAAGGAATGGCAGATAAGTAAGACAAAATAAATATACAAAAATTGTATATGCAACCTTATAGTTGAAATTGAAACAAAGAACATAATTCTTGTCAAATATAATTGCAATCGTAAAAAACGCTTATGTGAAGTATATAACATTGATTCATTTGTAGCGCTAATAATAAAAAATAAATAAATTTGAGTATCATTAAAATATTTCTCCTAGTATCTCTGTTCAATGTTGAATAACTTATATTTTCGCAAATAAATACACTGACAAGTCTTTCAGCATTACCTGATTGACGACTGTACAGGCAGTTCGAGCGTGTATCGATTCTGCTAAATGTTAGTTAGTAAAGACATGTCGACCTCAAGATTACTTACAATACACAATGCACGTTCCTCTAAGGCCCAGTGTTATGACGTACCACTAAATATGTAGCCCGTTGCTAACTTGTTTTCTCCTTCGTAACCACACTTCTGATTGGCGGTCGCTATTGATAACACTAGTTAGTGGCGGGATAAATACTTAGCGGTATAATATAAACCCAGGCGAGTCTTCCATGTCGAGGCTGAAGAACTGCGCGTACTGAGGGCCCTGGATGCCGCTGAGTGCTGGGCCGACGCAGTTCCACACGCCCCTGTCTTAATGAATGAGTCATTTTTATACAAATGAAAAGAAGGACGTACCTTAAAAATTGAAACAATGAAGTGTTTCAGAAGAAGGTGCGAAACTACTTAACTGTTGGAGATGGAATTCGGAATTCTGGGAGTCGTATGTATTATGAGTATCCAATAAATACAAGGTAGCCCTTCGTAATACGTATTATTCTGTTTGTTTTTCTTGTAGTCCACCGTGCATCATTTATAGTATTAATTGATATAAATGGTGAACTAATTTAAATTCTACCTTTCATTACAACTAGACTGAAGGTTATTTGTATTCTATATACAAAATAAACATTATATAAATGTATGTATTATTCTTATTTTATGGAGTAAAGAGAAGTTTTGTAGTGACATTGGTGAAATATGAACGAAGCTAATATTTAGTCTGGTCAATTCGTGTTGATATAAAAACTCATCAAGAATTGTTTACCTCAATTATATTGTATATAAACAACCATGACTACCATGGCAAACATACAAAATTGCAGTAATTATTGAATACACAAACAAGTCAAACAAAAACACTCTCGAGATAATTTCCAGTAAATTAATAAGTAATTTCGCTTTTATAGTTGACTTTATCTTGTAACAACGAGCACCACATATTTACATTAATTTAGCTTCTCGGCGTAGAGATCGTACATATACAAACAAGACATGTTTATACACGTTTAAACTGACAGGGAGTCTTCACTTCATCAACGCTCATTCACATGTTAAACTCCTCAGGTCACCCCTCTCTCATCAACATAACATTCCTTGACATACCCTTTGGCTTCGTGTTTTAAATGTCTGCAAAATATTTTTAAAAAATGTAGAAAAGAGTTTCTTTTTGTAATTTCACTTAATTGCTTTCAAATGAATGAAAACCAGGGAAAACTTTATTTTAACTGTAGGTTGAGTGTTTTTATTTCAATTCTTTAAGAAATAAATCTGACGAATATTTCATTATAATAGAAGTAAGAATGACGAGTGTTAAGACTAATAAAATTGCAGAAAATGTGTGTAGTTAATAAAAAAATAAGTAAGTGTGTAGATATAGGAGAAGAGCCCAGTCGTTTCAAGCAATGGTGCCCACTGGCCACATTAATGAGGTCACTTCTATCTGAGCTGAAAACCATGCTCACAGCACATTAAAATATATTGGCATTGTAAAGTATAACTGCATGCATGCATGTGTATAATAACGGTACATATAATAGTTCTAATTTGCACTTTCACAAGTTGAGATTTAAACATTAAAACTGTGGTGTCTAATGATTTTGTTGGTATAACGAGACGTAAGTATACGTAGGTGTATATTTCAGTTTATTATACATATGGCTTTGGGTGTTACAATATAATATAAAGTGTATACTCGCGTCATCAAATTACAAATGTATACACATTTATTACAGGATAGAATTTCAAGGTGATAATTTTATATAAAAGTTTATGGAAGATATGTCAATATCTACACGCTATCTATGTTTACTCATTACCTCAGGAATAAGGTAGACCTAAATATGTGAATTTGAAGACATTGTATAAACTAGTCCGATATTAAGGTTCCAATATGAATGTAGAATTGTATTTTATGAATGCATTTATGAGCTTTGAATCAATACAAATTAAACAATTTATTTTGTATCCAATTTTTTTTTTATGTTAACTTAACGATCACTTAGGCACTCCTAACAATGTAAATACGAACACAGTAGGTGAGCGATCCAGTCGAATTACTGAGTAAAGAAATGCGATTGTGCTTCCTGTAGGGAATTTCTTCATATACTGGACTATGTTACATTAATCAACATAGCAATATTGTAGCGCTCAAATAACATACGATGCACAGAAATAGATTCTGCACTCAAATTAGTGGACCATGGACCGGATGTCCGAGTTACACTGAAACTATAGTAATAACAAACATAAACAAAATCCATAATTCACGGCTCGGTGTGGTTGATTTATCATCTTCGTTACTCTAATTGATTTACTGATTAAACGTGATGTGTGTAGAGGGGCGTGACGCGCGGTAGGGGGGAGGGGGGGGTGAATGCATGCATGCACTCTGCGTTCACTGTGCTAGTGCGTGGATTTAGGGTTTATTCCACTTTCAACGGATACGAACTTTGGAGAGTTTGATGGATTTAAATTGTGTTTATTCTGGTTTGGAACAAAACTGGAGTTTTCTGTAACGGAAACTGCATCGATATGGTATTTGGTCTTTATGTAAACAATCACACTGTTGTCCCCATAGAAAGGAGACACATCATATCTATATTGCAATGCCCCCAACAAAACTCAGTTATTTGAACCGAGCGAGGTAACAAATAAAGATTAATTTTATTAATGTAACCGCTAACAATGACCCTAGTGTCATCGTAGAAATTACACGTTTACTTCTTCAAACCAAGCATACAAAACGAAGCAAACTACACAATGTAGGTACATGCAACCAAAGGCGACTACAGTATTTCAATGTGGGAGTATTTTAACTTACTCTCATTTTACTTAAATCTCTTCTTGTTGTATTTTTCGCCTGTGAACTAACGATGAACGTTGTTCAGAAGAAGAAAATGTACGTCGCTTTACTGAAGGAAATAATCCAACATTATTTCAAAGATCTTTCTACAATGTCTCAAAGTATAAAGAATAACTGTATTGAAGCATACGCCAAGTGTAGTAAATGGATGCATAAGGCAAGAATATTCTTCAAAATTCGTTCATTTACATGAATAGAACTAAAACTAGACGAGTTGTACGTCAAGATATGACGAGTACAAAGCAAACTAAACCTAGCTGGAGATCAAAGGTAGCTTTGAGACGCAAGACTATCAGACGGACGCTACGTCTGTAGAAATAGTGGCTTCAGGGCCCGCAAAGAAATATCCGTCCATCTAATTGGTACAGCCCTGGGCGTTCGTCTACAGAATGTTCAACTCAATTCAGAACAACGAGACTGTGTTTATCTAATACAGGAGCAGAACATGCAGGATGTGCATGGGGAGCCTGATGTCTCGTGCCTGATGTCTCGTGCCTGATGTCTCGTGCCTGATGTCTCGTGCCTGATGTCTCGTGCCTGATGTCTCGTGCCTGATGTCTCGTGCCTGATGTCTCGTGCCTGATGTCTCGTGCCTGATGTCTCGTGCCTGATGTCTCGTGCCTGATGTCTCGTGCCTGATGTCTCGTTCCTGATGTCTCGTGCCTGATGTCTCGTGCCTGATGTCTCGTGCCTGATGTCTCGTGCCTGATGTCTCGTGCCTGATGTCTCGTGCCTGATGTCTCGTGCCTGATGTCTCGTGCCTGATGTCTCGTGCCTGATGTCTCGTTCCTGATGTCTCGTGCCTGATGTCTCGTGCCTGATGTCTCGTGCCTGATGTCTCGTGCCTGATGTCTCGTGCCTGATGTCTCGTGCCTGATGTCTCGTGCCTGATGTCTCGTGCCTGATGTCTCGTGCCTGATGTCTCGTGCCTCATGTCTCGTGCCTGATGTCTCGTGCCTCATGTCTCGTGCCTGATGTCTCGTGCCTGATGTCTCGTGCCTGATGTCTCGTGCCTGATGTCTCGTGCCTGATGTCTCGTGCTGGTTAGTTAAAGAACACGATTATCAGAAAATGCAGGAAGAACGAAGATGAAACTACATGAAGATTGAACCAAAGATCTTGATTTTCTAACACAATACCGCTGATGTAAACGTATATGTAGACTAGTAAAACTACGATGCCATGGTACAAAATGTCTAGTTTTGTTTGATCGTCAGGTTGTACTTTTCCGGTCATGTTGATTAGCCGATCCTGCATATATAATTATTAGTGTAATCCTGAGCATTTCGACTAGAAAAAGATACTCGTTTTCAATATACAGTAACATTAACCATGTAAGTAAGGATATATCTTCAAACTTGTCGTTAATAGTGTTTCATGCTGTTATGATAGGTTCACAGATACATTAGTAGTTAAATACAAAATTCTTGTTTATTGTTGTCGCCAGGCGGTGCGATGGATCATGCTGCACTAGTCGATGGTGGAGGTGCCGAGTATAGCCGAACCTGCCCGAGAATACCCGACCCCTCCACCAAACCGTCATACGTGGTTGTTTACATATAAAATCCCCCGTAAAGCCATTGCCCACCGGAATTACAGCGTCAGTTCGGTGTTTGATCACGGTCAAGTAATCCTGTTCATAGAGCCAAGTAAAATTTGTGTCACGAAATGAAACAAAACCGTAGTTATATCCCCTAAAAATGATAACTATGGACGAGACATAGTGCCAGCATGCTAATTATTCAAATTTTGAATCACGAAATAACGGGATTTGGAGCTTTAACCACGAAATATCTGTGTATTCGCGAAATAAGACCAAAATAACGACAATGTGTTAAATATTGGCCAAACACGATTGTTAGTGTAAGAAAAAACGCCCAGAAGAATTTAAAATATAAAGGAAATAGATAGGAAGTGCTTTTTATACACATAAATGACTCGTATTTATTTGAGTGATATTCCTAAATTGATTTCATAACGTTTTATTTTACTTGTTATGAACCTTATAAAAATAACACCGCCAAAACGCGAAATTTACATTTTGAAAAACGAAATTTGGGAATAAATAAAACCATTTCTATAGGGATCTACCTATTCATGTTACTTGAAATAAATGTCCATGTAGTTCTTAAATACATTATCACTTATGTTAGTAGGGACCGTATGTTAAGATCACTATTGTTGGGTTAGGACGTCTTTGTAGCTTTTACTTCATAATATACTGTTCGCCTTATAGGAGTCAAGTACATCATCAAACAATTCAGTGGTAATTACGCGAAGTACGTCTGGGGATAGCCTAGCCGCATATGCAGCTCTAATCCCTATTTGCTCGAATCTGTAGTATTCATGTTACTGTATCGAAATGGGAACACGGAGAACATAGTGTTAACATAGATGACCTACTTAGCACGATACCCTACTTACACATTCTATCAACCGATACTACTATTTCTAACTTTATTATTCAGCGTTTATCAAAAAAGTCATTGCATTGTGTAACCACAAATATATCCAAATAGTGATTGTATTATGAAACCGCAAATATATCAAAATAGTGATAGTTTTATGTAACCACAAATATTTCAAAATAGTGATTGCATTATGAAACCACAATTATATCAAAATAGTGTTTGTATAACCACAATTATATCCAAATAGTAATTGCATTATGTAAATACAAATATATAAAAATAGAGATTGTATTATGTAACAACAAATCTATCAAGGTAGACTTTCTAACTTGGTGTAGTCCGTGAAGAAGGAACAAGTTTATAGACGGTTTTTGACACAGTAAATGATTGAGGAGAAAAAGACAAACCGAAAGTTGATGACAGCTTATAGATGGAAATTTGTGGCTTCGTTCTTAGGAAGTTAAGTTACTTATGGCGTTACTTGAATCTCACTTTAATACATTCAAAACGCCCGGTACGCCAACACCGGAGGGATAGAGTTTTATCTCACCTGCTCCCTGAACTGAGGTGTGTAGGGAGTTTTCTTCAACTCCTTGTAAAAACGTTCTTCCAACGCACATGAAAAACTTGAAAAGATTGGAAATATTATCAAAAACAGAAGCACAAGTAGGGCTATCAGTAAATCATCTTCGAGGAGAAGTCGGACAATTTGCGGACGGATGAGCTGGCGATGACTGACAATGCCAGGAATACGTGTCGACATGTAGAAATGTCTGGAAGCAATTCGTTTGCTATGTTTCCACATAGACATTTCTATGGCAGTTCGCGTTGCGGCAGAATATTTTATTAGTTTCTGCTCGACTGCTGTATAGTAAATAACTGGTTGTTTAAAAGTTAAATTGCACTTGTAAATAAATAAGGTTTCTATTTTTTTCAAGAGAAAAACTTCCCAGTAACTTTTGTACTATAACAGAAGCAATTTTCTGCTTGAAAGTGTTTGCCCCAAAATAACAAGTAAGAGTAGGTTGTAGTATTGTATACGCTCTAAATAGTTTCCAAAGTGTCTTCGAATACGATAGTACGAGTTATAATTTGGTCTAGTACTGAAATTACTTCTAACTACTAACTTAAGGTTGTGAAGAAAGGTGCAACAAATTGTGCAGAAGAATCTTAAGAGTCTGCTGCACCAAAGCGTGAGAATATAAAGTTTTCTTATCGTTTATTAAAACAACCTTCAAAATTGAGATTGTAGGCAGATGGCGCAGCTAGATATCATCATAGTCTACGGATAACGAAAACAAATATGTGCAACATTTATTACGTTTAGATTAACTCGTTATCATGTAGACCATGATGTCTTGTGTATTTTCCCATTATTTCGATTTTAAAAGTTGTTTTATAGAAACGAAAAGAAAATCTAAAATTCTCATGCTTTGGTGCTGCTGAGTCTTCTAAAACATGGATGCAGTAGACAAAAAACGCGTGTTTTTGCTGCACTGTGTTGTCTTCAATTGAGAAATGTTTTTTCTTCAGACTTTCATATAAATAATATCAGTAAACTTCTTTTTGAACAAATTTCGGGTGCCGTTACAATTTACATCATCCTTCGCAGTAATCAAGAAAATAATACACTCTGTCTACAGGGTATAATTCAGCTGTTTAATTAAATATTTTTTCCCTCACACAAGTCTAATGGATTCGCCTTTGCTTTGTGTCCCCGAAATGCATGAAATTTAATCAAACCAAACCAGCTCATTTGTAATACGCACTCTTATTTGATATTATCTCGTTGTATAAATGTAATTCCCCATTCTCTTCGAGATGGGAGTAGGGAGTAGCTACACTGAGGTTTGTGTCTTACACGCTAGCTTGTTGTTGTAGGGGATTGTGTGATGTCGCTGTTTCATTATCTGACTGTTTGATGACTCAGCCGTGTAGCCGTGTAGCTTGTCATCTGCGTCATGGACTCAGGGCGCATGCGCGGACATCGGCCTGGTTATTAGTTACACTAATGCTGGTGTAGTCACTGTGCAAAGCTATGGTGACTTGGCTGTTTCTGAATGCAGCATAAGCTTACATTAAACACATTAACATTGTTTACATGTGGAAATAAATATGATTCGTTGACTCAGTGCCTCACATGAAAACATATACAAACAGATAATAACTCACAGGTGGTTTTTAGTCCTCTAAAAGGTGTGACCGAACAGCTGTCTTGTGAAATGTAAACCGAAATGCGATGTTACGGAACTGAAAAACTTATAGCCAAACATAAAAATATAAATGAGTATTAATAGGTCGGTAACATTCATTTGACGTTTTTTCTCTGTTTTAGTGGGTTTTAGTGCATTGAACAATCTTTTATGAATAGTACGGCACAAATTATTTAAAATAAATAGGGCTTATTTACATAGAGACAGTCCTTTGATCTGTATGCGTATATGCTGCTGACACTCATTAAAATGAATATTGTGCTATTGTTCGGATTTTTGTATGCATTGTTTATTGATGTAGGAGTTGGACTTAAAGTATCTGTATAGATAGTTGTATGGTATTGAGGCAATAATACGTGTATTGTATTATTAATATTAATAATGTGTATTGTATTATAAAAATAGGATTAATATTATGGTTATTGTGTATCTGAAATATATAGAAGCTCATAACTATAATGTAAATATCCAATACAATACATTTACTCTATTAATATTTTAAGGTTTAGAGCTAATGGCTGAGACCATTTCCATATGTATACTATTATAATTAATACTATTACTATAAAACGTAGGCCTACTGTGCGCAAACTTTAGTTTGAATTGATTTTTGTAACGCGAAGGCTACAAGTAATGCAATATTAGTACAATATTACAAGCAGCCTGGTCATGACAAAATTGTTTCTGAAATGGTCAACAGCCATTAAAAGACTTTTATTTTAAATTTGCTTCAGTATCGTTACTTGCATCTGTTTTCGTATATTAAAAACTGGCCTGACGGTTTTTTCGTGTAAAAAAAGAGAATCGTCTGTTATAAGCGCCTCAATTGCATTTGTTCCACACATTCATTCTCTGGTATAAATGAATGTAGGATAAACGTTTTATCGGGGATAAGGAAATGTCTATGTCTACACAGCTGCGCGATTCTGTAAGAATAACAAGTTGATTGTTATCGAGATATCAATCGCTATCCTATCCGCTAACAACGGGATAGAGATTAATATCTCGACAACAAGAGTCTTGTTATCCTTAACAGAACCGCATTGCTGATTGTATCCAGGTTACATATTTTGTAAGGTTTGTTTTTCAATCAGTCAGCATTTCAGTTCGTCGCAACCAGTTTTACAATGTTAAAAGTCACGTATTTATTAAATTGAAGAAACTATAAGAAAAGCAAATGATATGATCTGTCAACATGAATCTTCCCTAAACATACAAAATCACAATATTCTGATCTGCACATTGTCTTACATTATATAACAATATATACTTATCTTGTACCCCACTCACGACCTGACTTCGGAGTTCGACGAGCTTCCGCTAGCCAAATATCAAGCAAGGGTCTATGGATCCAGTTACTGTACCCCTTGAACAGAGTTGATAAAGAAGTTCTCACCCCGGGAGAAAACTTCTTTATCAACTCTGCCTTGCCGTTGACCTTGACCCAAGGTACACTAAATCGCCGCCAGTCGCGCAGGAGTCTGGCGAGACCTTGACCTTGAACAGAAGGCTTTGGTGGAAATATTGTTGTGTCTGTTTTTGAAAACAAAACACGTCTCTAATATTTATGATGCATGCCTGTTTTATTTCTTTATTATGCATCCTTATTTTCTAGTATCTAGCCTTTCTAAATACCTACAACTCTCAGGAAGCACACGGAGATCAGAGGGAGGGTTCTAAATGGCTTGTGTCAAGGCTTGGTGGCGACTGTTTGTCATTCTAGAGCTCGTCTACTGTACACACGGCGTGGAACTGACCTTCGAGTTGGCCGACAACGCCAGGGAATGTTTCTACCAGGAGATCGAGGAGAACACCCCTTCATCTCTGGAGTATCAGGTATTGACGGGTGGTAAATATGACGTTGACGTTACCCTTCACAACCCCAAGAAGCAACTCGTCTACCGTCGCATCAAACAGGAAAACGACTTGTACAGCTTTACCCCCCTCGCCACCGGCGCCTTCACCCTCTGTTTCAGCAACGAGTTCTCTACCTTCTCCCACAAGGTCGTCTACTTCCGGTTGAAGGTCGGTAAGGGGCCGGATCTACCCCTCGACCGCTTCAAGGTCATGACCTTGATGGATCGGACCGCGGAGGCGATCCACCACAGACTGGTGAACATAACGGAGAATCAGAGACATTACAGACTGCGGGAAGCGCAGGAGAGGAACAGAGCGGAGGAACTTAACGATAGAGTCAAATGGTGGTCTATGACGGAGGCGATCACGGTTGTACTGGTGACGGTGGGGCAAGTGATGGCCTTGAAGAACTTCTTCCCGGATAGACAACTTCCTGTTAACTGCGTGTAAACGTAAGTTTAATGGTCGGTGCACAATAGCCTGGGAAGGCGCTTCCCGTTACCGTTAACGTTAACGGGCAATGTTAAATTATAGCGAACTTTCCCGTTACCGTTACCGGAGCTCCTTCTCGGGCTATTGTGCACCGACCATAACACTCAAAACATCTAGAACATCATGACATGCATGTGCTATTCGTCATTTTTACGTTTTATACACAGCTTGTGTTTGTAACGCTGATACTATGAATGAAGTATGTTTTTATATCGTGAGTTGTGACATAAAACAAACACTTAATTGTTAAATGTTTTATCTTCACGGGTGCACGAGTTGAAAAATTGTATGTTTACATAAATTTGTTAATATAAAATATAAATTTCAAACATTTACTCACGACAAGCATCAGTTTCGAAATACTTCGCTTAAAAACGCGTCTGTAATGTGATTATCAGTCGACTAGGCCTAAAGACAAGAAATATTCGTAATTATTAAACATGGTAACTTAAGTTAATTACTGTTAAGATTGTAAGAATTTCAGAGGAGCCTACATTAATTAAAAAAGTAGTTCTTCTTTTGCATATATCGATTTCCTTAGATATTAAATAGTTACAGGGTATAACCGGATAAAATTTGAATTTAAACTTTAATTATGCTGTTCTAAATTTGGTTATCAGTATACAACGTTGCCAAAACGTAAAAGAAACAAGTTTGCCCATGAGTTAGGTAGGTACTCTTGCACTCTGAAACGTATCATCTTATTTGGAACATATTGTAGAAACACAAAGAACAATAATACCGTTATTTAAATATATTGAAAAAAAAAATTCTTTTTCCTTCTTGTGCCAAGATCGCCTTTTCAGCCATTCTTTTGTCTTACTATCCAATATAAAACTGCTTCCTTTTCTGGCCTGCTCATATCATTATTAAAAATAGACATCACACAATACACACACGAGAAATACGTTCATGCAACATTATTAAAATAGTTGGAGAGTTATGACATTGAAATGGCGTGTACGTTGTTTACTATTACATCTGTATTACTACATAATATTATACATCAGTTACGCCAGAATCGTATTGACGTTTTGAAGACATGCACTCTGTCAACACACAAAACATTACGTATTCGCTCTGTACAAAACCCGCATCCTCTTATCAATATCACTATCAGCATTATAAAAATATATGGCTGACAAAAACGTGAGCATGTTTTATTTTGTTAATGAACTTTAAAACTGAATTCCTCCAGGATTGTACAACTGTTACTTTTACCAATTAGTGACAGAACGCGGATGGATTTAAGTATATCTAGACTTGCGCAATCATTGGAGATCCTATCTGTAAATCTAGCTCGATGCGACACCGACTTGATTTATGGAATATTAAGTGGATTCGTCTCCGGGAAAGTATTCTCGGATTGTGTCGGGGCGCAGGGACCTAACGTTAGCAAGCATCGTTTGCCAGAACCCGGCTGATCTGGCGTAAGTGGTACGAACAATTGATCCTCGACGATAAAGAAAGGCACTGCATACATTTTTAATTCTACTTTTCAACTGAAGTGTTTACATTATTTTTCAAGATAATAATTTACATAGTTCTTTGAAGATGTGTCTAGAAAATAAATCGTGATTTTGTTTCTAAAGCAAAGTGACAACAACGTGGAATCGTAGCTTCTTTGAATGGGAAGGATTGACTTTGAATTATTCATTACACATTAAGAATGTTACATTAAAAAAAAAATCATAGTTACAATATGTTATTACATGAAGCAATATCTTTGAAGCTGAAATCAATGTATACCTAAAAGCATTCACTCCCGAAACGTGCACTGTATCTCAATTATCCCCGAAATGTGTAAGAAAGAAGGGAGATAATACTGGAGCTATAGGCCGGCTTGTTGGTTGTGGGGGAGACAAAGGCACAAGTGCACGTGTGCCGGCAGTCAATAGTTCTTCTAAGCATAAGCAAATTTGTGGCTTGTCTTATTACGGATGGCCACATCGCTAAAGAACGATATATTAAACTCTGTTCGAGGAAAAGCTGAGAACGCCGCAGGCCATTTATTTCACTGTATTTATAACAAGTTGCTTGTACAGCCCGAGTGCGACCGAAGTTTCCTAGAAATTGTTGGGACCGAATTGTGAACTTATACGTACGTACGCGCGTAGGGGGGGGGGGGGCTCTGTAGAGTGAAGCAGTCTTGAAGGGTTTCGGAAGTTTTAACAATATAAAAATCTATCAAAAAAAAATCGTTCTTTTGTTGTGTGGACGCCTATTATTTGACTATAGGTTCGATTTCCAAGAAACTTGTGAGTGGTTCAACTTCTGTTATGGCTTCCGGTAATGAATTCGGGGATTTCGTCTTATATTTCTACTAGCCAGGTAGTGGGGTACATCATTGGATAAATGTCAAAATCGACAAAAGATCTACTGATTTTCTCGTACTCAACTAAGAAACGGTGGCTTTGTAAACGTTCTATTGATAAAGCAAAATCAAAATCAAAATAGAATGGGCTCAGACGTAATGGGAATTAGTAAGATGTTAAATAAATTTAATTGCGACTGCAATACCTGAGTCAGGATTAGCTAATATCCTTGCAAGGTCGGCTAGGCTTATGATCTAAACTCGACGTTGCGAAGCAACTGTATTAGTTAAATAATTAAATGATATCAAATCACAACCATAATTACCAGAACAGAAGGCGTCGGGTAGATCTAGGGTCAAAAATGGTGACATTTCGCCTTTAGATTTATACCCTGAATAATATTACATGAAAAAAATACTTTTTTAAAAAAACAACGCTTATATTAAAATGCACTAAAAAGTAAAAAATAAATTTTCGCCCAACAAATTTTTGCCTCACTCGGAAAATAAAAGCGTTGGGCACTTTCCCTGCATAAACAGCAGAATACTGCAATCTATGTCAATACCGAAAGCGCCCAACGCTTTTATTTTCCGAGTGAGGCAAAAATTTGTTGGGCGAAAATTTATTTTTTACTGTTAAGTGCATTTAAATATAAGCGTTGTTTTTTAAAAAAAGTATTTTTTTCATGTAATATTATTTTATACTTTTTAGTCTTAAAGAATCTTGCAATCGAATATATGCTCACTGGACGTGTCCGAATTTAGAAGACTGCATACTTGTGTACTTGTACTTGTTAACTTCACTCGCAAACTAGCGTGCTCGCATTGCAAACTTGAATTTCGGACAGTTCCGTTCATGAACGATCCAGCGATCGGCCAATAATGCTTATGAAAAGTGGGGTTATGTGGCTATGGGAGAATTTGGCAAAGTAACTAGGCCTATAGGCTACACATTCTATTAATAATGATCATAAACGCAATTTTTGTCAACATTAAAACATCTAGGCCTATTACAATACATAATATTTAAATGCATGGTTACTTACGTTTCCATATTTTCTCACGTGCAGTGTTTGCGTTTGCCATGACTTTTTAAAGTACTCAAGTTGAGTGCACGAACAGGAATGATCTGTGTTCTCGCAGTCTCGCCAACTTCTACTTGCAAACTTCTAATTCAGACACTGGAAATTACGTCACTACCGTACTTTTCACAATGTCAAGTTTGAGCTAAGATAAAAAGTATACATTTTTCGATGAATTCGGACACGTCCACTGCCTTTAGCAATAGAGTGTATACTTGTAAAATTTTATTTGTGGGATTTGCAAAAAGGATAGACCCGATGGTCTATCAGTGGACCTTATCTTTTAGAGTGTGCTCCGAGAGCACTGTGAGAGCACTACCACCAACTAACACCAACGATCAACTGTGAGGTCGAACCACGCGAAGGGAACGCACCTATGCGTACATGGTGAATGACTCACCGCACGGGGTTGTACCATACTTACAAGTGGAGCGTGTTGACATTCTTGCTGCATAGAAACATATCCGATGCTTTCGTCACGGATATTTGAGTCCCGAGCCATGCCTGCATGTGGTTGGCCCATCCTCACTAGCTGTGACTAATTTCCCATATGAAGCTAATTGTTTAATAATTTAACCATGGTGGATTAATTAATAAGTAAATCTGATCATTGATTCATATATTGTCATTTAGAAAATACGACTGTGTGAAAATTTCAGCTCGATCGGACGTTGGGAAGTGGGTGAAATATCGATTAATTAATTATGATGGTTTAATTAATTATTTAATAAATATGACAATTGGTTCGTGTATTGTTATTAAGAATACGTCTGTGTGAAAACTTTGAGCTCAATTTGACGTTCGGAAGTGGGTGAAATATCGATTCCCATATAAAACATCAATTAATTAATTATGATGGCTTCATTGAATATTTAGTAAATATGACAATTGATTCATGTATTGTCATTAAGAATACGTCTGTGTGAAAACGTTCAACTCGATTCAACGTTGGGAAGTGGGTGAAACATCGAATCCCATATAAAACATTAATTAATTAATTTTGATAAATTAATTGATTATTTAGTTAATATGACAATTGATTCGTGTATTGTCATTAAGAACACGTCTGTGTGAAAACTTTTAACTCGATTTGACGTTGGAAAGTGGGTTAAACATCGATTCCCATATAAAATATCAATTAATTAATTATGATGAATTAATTGATTATTTAGTTAATATGACAATTGATTCGTGTGAAATCATTAAAAATACGTCTGTGTAAAAACATTCAACTCGATTTGACGTTGGGAAGTGGACTGTACATCGATTTTCATATAAAACATTAATTAATTAATTATGATGAATTAATTGACGATTTAGTAAATATGACAATTGATTCGTGTATTGTCATTAGGAATACGTTTGTGTGAAAACTTTCAATTCGATTTAAAGTTAAAAAGTGGGTTAAACATCGATTTCCATATAAAACATGAATTAATTAATTATGATGAATTAATTGACAATTTAGTAAATATGACAGTTGATTCATGTATTGTCATCAGGAATACGTCTGTGTAAACAATTTCAGCTTGATCGGACATCTAGAAGTAGGTGGAATATCGATTCAAAGATTTCGTCCAGACAAACAAGGCAAGTTAATATAAGCGTTGTAATAAAATACTAGAGCAATCGTGCTTTAACATTGACACAAAATATGTAATTATGTGTGCGCGTTGTCATGATCCAATACAACTTGCTTCAAAATGTTAACGGTCTCGCGGGAACTTTTCTCATTGGATTCGCGAGCAACCGACGAGACGAAAACGAATCCTTTTATTGCATAATAATTGTCTGTACTTTTCGAATATGGATTTAGGTATACAGCTCCTCTTCGTAACTTCCTTTAGAAACACGCGTGATTTATTAGGTTGTAGTATTTTTAGAACATATTAATTTATTAATAGTCCGTACTGTTAATGAAGCACTACAGGTATACACAGTTATCATTTTCAAATATTTTGCATTGAAAGTGTGTTGTGTAAAAAATGATACACAATGATTGTCCGTACTCTTCGTTTCGCCTTAGGTATGCAGCTCTTCTTGCAACCTTGTCCCGCTCCTCAGCCGGTTGTAATTTAACCATCCATCAATGTCTCATTTATTCCAAGGCTTTGCTCTATCCTCCTCTTCCGCCCCCTACTTTACCTCGCGCATCTTAACTTGTCCATCCTTATTCATAGCACTGGGTGAATATAACGTCTAATGATATATTCTAACCAACTCCATGGAAGATCACCAGAAAAGTCTTTAAACAGTTTTACTATTTTCTCTAACTGGGCTGTTAATTAAAGATCTTATTCAACCTCAATTAGGTAAGAGGGGAATGTATAAATTATCTCTTTTTTTTTAAAAAACGTCCCGGTATAACCGAGTTCAAGTTAGTTATCTTAAATCTTAAATGTTGATACTCATAAAAATTGAAGTTCCTTAATTTAAACAAACCTAACAAAACTGACTGCTCGTACATTATGTCCCCGTTCTTACTAAAACCCCTCAGATATAAATTGTTTTGTTCTTTCCCTTCACAACATTGGAAAAGTAATGTTTTGTAAGATCTATAGAGACTATATTTAAACGTAAAACGTTTTTGTTAGTGTAACTGTGTAATAAACAATTGGTTTGTTGTTTTATATTGAATTGAATTTATTGAGATTTTCTCGCCCGGAGGCGAGAAGGCCGATACAGGGCCACAACACGGCCCTCTGCAGCCTATTTGTTCCATATACAATTTATGGAATAAGTACCAAAAATAATACCCGTGCAAATTGAAAGAACGGACATGGTATTGTGCAGTATTTGATCAAAATCTTTTATTTATAAATTTACACTGGTTCATTGTGATTTGGTGTTCTTGATATATCTAGAAGAAAACAACTTTATTCGATCTTGATATTAGTGGTGTAACGTCATTCTCCTGAAATAGCACAAACCGAAATATTAATTTAATTAACTAAAGAATGTAAATGAATGGGTATATTATACTTTCGTAATTTTATTTACAATACATACAAATGAATTGCTATTAAAAGGTAGAAAGCATATTTTATGATAATATTCCAGAAATAGTTTGAAACTGTGTTTCTTTCTATAGCCTACTTTGTATAATTGTTATAACAGCATGCCAATATACAATTGCGAATAATACAGTTGTCCAAAACTGGCACGGGAACGTGACGCAATGCCGAGCGGCATGAAGAGGGTGGAGAAAGAAGCGTGTCTCTACTGGTTGACCAGATCCAGCATGATGGCATAATAGCCAAATGTGGGCATTTAAGAAGAAGAAGAAGATATTATTAACATGGTTGTGCATGTATCTTAAATCAACAACATTATGACGATAATCGAATCATTATATTTAGCTCTTGGTCCTATTCAACAAATTTGATGAAATTATTGAACCGTGTTACGTAGTTATTAGTCCCACCAGAGTTGTCATGTTCATGAACAGTAAAACAATTCGTGTTTGGAGAATGTTATCAGATTTGTGCTCGGAACCAGATGCTGGCGAAGGGATTAAAAGTTTTTAAATGTAGACTCGCAGATAAATTTATTACGTTTGCGTTTACACTTTAATTACTTCCTACTTCCTTACAAGGAACGTAAGAATTAAGGCGTCGCGGCAAGAACTGAGATACATTATGAGGACCTCAAGAACATGGACTGACCACAAAACTTGGAATTTGATATTTATTGCTCCCAGGTTTAATCAAGACTAACACATAAACGAGACGCTATTGTGTTTATTTATTACAGTGAAATTAAGTACTCAATAGTAAAAGGAATTACCTAAACCTTAACCATTTTATGTTGACGAGCAAAATATTCAGCACGAGAGTACGACCAATACATTATTTACAATTTATAAACAAAAGTATGTTTTTAAATGGTAGAACTATTAATTTCTTTTACTTTGTTGTCGTAGTTTGTTGTATAAAATGAGTCAAATGAATACAATTAGCATTACATAAGCATTACATAAGAGGAAAAAAAAAACAATTAGCGTGTGATTAAAGTTAGACATATTTTAACATGTGGCTTCATTCTCGACGTTCCATTGTTTGTGCAGATCCGAGCCTGCTGATTGGTCAAGAAACTATTCGCTCGCCTCATTCGTCTACATGGCAATCTTATAAGAGTGAATATCGTAAACGTTTATAGTAAACGACTAAAGTAAATATATCTTTTTTCTTTAAAGATGATTCGCTCGTAAATGACAATAGAAAAAGTTTGGAGAACAAAATGTCCCGGCCTTGCTCTTCAGAAACTCGCAACAAGTTTCCATATGTCTGTTTTGTATTATTTTTAAATTAATTTTATTCTTTGTTATTTGTAGCGATTATGGTACCATATTGTATGGTTTAAACCATACAAGCTATTAAGGACAGCAAGTAAACTATTGTCTATAGTATGATTCCACGCATTATATCTACATATACAAAAGACCACAACAGTTCCACATAATCGATAAAAAGCAATTGCAGTAAAGCAAAATCTGACAGAAACTCCATCATAATATAGAGCTTCCCGTTTTATATTAAACAATATCAGTTTCATACTAGACCTTGCAAGCTCTGTCAGTAAAAGAAGCCAGCAGTTATAATTTAAATAACATCCATCCGGTACAAACTTTCATCATACCATGTCATATCCACAAAGCTTGTTTACTCGTAATGAGTATTCATATGAAACTACGTCTGAACAGCTGAAGTACATGACGTGAACACAGAAGTCACAATTCAACTGAAATTTTCCCTTTGACTGCTCAGCATTCAGTCCTCATCGGAAATGTATGCTTGAAGCGGGTCTAAATTATCTTTGCAGAGATACTCTCCTCAAATATACCGCTATTGTTGTACTTTTTGCTACCCGTAATGTGAGTGTCCTCTTTACTCAGTCTGGGAGCATCCTGGAAAATATTGGCTCGGTCGAAAAACTAGAACACACTTGCTGGTCTTTTTCTTTTGCTATACGACTAGTTGCAATTACGTGTGCACGATGCTGACAGGAAGAGAGTATAGAGCGACTGCACAGTCTTCTTGCTCAGGTCTGGACGAGTCCATCTGCTGCTGAGGGGTGCGTGGGAAAACACACTGGCTAGTCTTTTACCGTTGCTATACGACTAGTTGCAATTACGTGTGCACGATGCTGACAGGAAGAGTGTATAGAGCGAATGCACAGTCTTCTTGCTCACGTCCGGACGAGTCCATCTGCTGCTGAGGGGTGCGTGGGAGAACACACTGGCTAGTCTTTTACCGTTGCTATACGACTAGTTGCAATAACGTGGGCACGATGCTGACAGGAAGCGTGTATAGAGCGACTGCACAGTCTTCTTGCTCAGGTCTGGACGAGTCCATCTGCTGCTGAGGGGTGCGTGGGAGAACACACTGGCTAGTCTTTTACCGTTGCTATACGACTAGTTGCAATTACGTGTGCACGATGCTGACAGGAAGAGTGTATAGAGCGACTGCACAGTCTTCTTGCTCAGGTCTGGATGAGTCCATCTGCTGCTGAGGGGTGCGTGGGAGAACACACTGGCTAGTCTTTTACCGTTGCTATACGACTAGTTGCAATTACGTGTGCACGATGCTGACACGAAGAGTGTATAGAGCGAATGCGCAGTCTTCTTGCTCACGTTTGGACGAGTCCATCTGCTGCTGAGGGGTGCGTGGGAGAACACACTGGCTAGTCTTTTACCGTTGCTATACGACTAGTTGCAATAACGTGTGCACGATGCTGACACGAAGAGTGTATAGAGCGAATGCGCAGTCTTCTTGCTCACGTTTGGACGAGTCCATCTGCTAATGAGGGGGTGCGTGGGGGGCTGGAGGGGGGGGGGGGGGGCTGGGGGGGGAAGAGACGGAGGATGCTACAACCCACTCCAGCAGGACTGACGACAGCTCAGAAGTTGTTCAGAAGCAACCTTACGAATGTATGTCCGCCTACTCTGCGGAACCCACTATTTAGGCTGGATAAAATTCCTTTAAAATTCACTTAAAATTGTCGACATAAACCAAAATATGGACAACGTACATCAAAATATGTTTTGCTTGCGAAATCAAATCATGGGTTTTCACAGATAACGGATAAAGTATCTAATTAGTTATCTGTGGGTAAAGTGTAGCTCTAGCTGTCGTAAGAGGCGACAGTGGTCGACGTCATACGATCTGGCGGTTGATCGATCTCAAGACTCAAACCACATTGCGGTTAGCAGCTGACTACGTGGTAGAGCTGTAGTCCAAGCTTAAGGGACTCACTGTGCGGTTAGCAGTTGACTACGTGGTAGAGCTGTAGTCCAAACTTAAGGGACTCCACTGATGTAAAGCAATACTGTGTTCGGGCAGACTGTGCGGTTAGCAGTTGACTACGTGGTAGAGCTGTAGTCAAAGCTTAAGGGACTCCACTGATGTAAAGCAATACTTTGTTCGGGCAGACTGTGCGGTTAGCAGTTGACTACGTGGTAGAGCTGTAGTCCAAGCTTAAGGGACTCCACTGATGTAAAGCAATACTGTGTTCGGGCAGACTGTGCGGTTAGCAGCTGACTACGTGGTAGAGCTGTAGTCCAAGCTTAAGGGACTCCACTGATGTAAAGCAATACTGTGTAGCGGCAGACTGTGCGGTTAGCAGTTGACTACGTGGTAAAGCTGTAGTCCAAGCTTAAGAGACTCCACTGATGTAAAGCAATACTGTGTTCGGGCAGACTGTGCGGTTAGCAGTTGACTACGTGGTAGAGCTGTAGTCCAAGCTTAAGGGACTCCACTGATGTAAAGCAATACTGTGTTCGGGCAGACTGTGCGGTTAGCAGTTGACTACGTGGTAGAGCTGTAGTCCAAGCTTAAGGGACTCCACTGATGTAAAGCAATACTGTGATCGGGCAGACTGTGCGGTTAGCAGTTGACTACGTGGTAGAGCTGTAGTCCAAGCTTAAGGGACTCCACTGATGTAAAGCAATACTGTGTTCGGGCAGACTGTGCGGTTAGCAGTTGACTACGTGGTAGAGCTGTAGTCCAAGCTTAAGGGACTCCACTGATGTAAAGCAATACTGTGTTCGGGCAGACTGTGCGGTTAGCAGCTGACTACGTGGTAGAGCTGTAGTCCAAGCTTAAGGGACTCCACTGATGTAAAGCAATACTGTGTAGCGGCAGACTGTGCGGTTAGCAGTTGACTACGTGGTAAAGCTGTAGTCCAAGCTTAAGAGACTCCACTGATGTAAAGCAATACTGTGTTCGGGCAGACTGTGCGGTTAGCAGTTGACTACGTGGTAGAGCTGTAGACCAAGCTTAAGGGACTCCACTGATGTAAAGCAATACTGTGTAGCGGCAGACTGTGCGGTTAGCAGTTGACTACGTGGTAGAGCTGTAGTCCAAGCTTAAGGGACTCCACTGATGTAAAGCAATACTGTGTTCGGGCAGACTGTGCGGTTAGCAGTTGACTACGTGGTAGAGCTGTAGTCCAAGCTTAAGGGACTCCACTGATGTAAAGCAATACTGTGTTCGGGCAGACTGTGCGGTTAGCAGTTGACTACGTGGTAGAGCTGTAGTCCAAGCTTAAGGGACTCCACTGATGTAAAGCAATACTGTGTTCGGGCAGACTGTGCGGTTAGCAGTTGACTACGCGGTAGAGCTGTAGTCCAAGCTTAAGGGACTCCACTGATGTAAAGCAATACTGTGTTCGGGCAGACTGTGCGGTTAGCAGTTGACTACGCGGTAGAGCTGTAGTCCAAGCTTAAGGGACTCCACTGATGTAAAGCAATACTGTGTTCGGGCAGACTGTGCGGTTAGCAGTTGACTACGTGGTAGAGCTGTAGTCCAAGCTTAAGGGACTCCACTGATGTAAAGCAATACTGTGTTCGGGCAGACTGTGCGGTTAGCAGTTGACTACGTGGTAGAGCTGTAGTCCAAGCTTAAGGGACTCCACTGATGTAAAGCAATACTGTGTTCGGGCAGACTGTGCGGTTAGCAGCTGACTACGTGGTAGAGCTGTAGTCCAAGCTTAAGGGACTCCACTGATGTAAAGCAATACTGTGTTCGGGCAGACTGTGCGGTTAGCAGTTGATTACGTGGTAGAGCTGTAGTCCAAGCTTAAGGGACTCCACTGATGTAAAGCAATACTGTGTCCGGGCAGACTGTGCGGTTAGCAGCTGACTACGTGGTAGAGCTGTAGTCCAAGCTTAAGGGACTCCACTGATGTAAAGCAATACTGTGTTCGGGCAGACTGTGCGGTTAGCAGTTGACTACGTGGTAGAGCTGTAGTCCAAGCTTAAGGGACTCCACTGATGTAAAGCAATACTGTGTTCGGGCAGACTGTGCGGTTAGCAGTTGACTACGTGGTAGAGCTGTAGTCCAAGCTTAAGGGACTCCACTGATGTAAAGCAATACTGTGTTCGGGCAGACTGTGCGGTTAGCAGTTGACTACGTGGTAGAGCTGTAGACCAAGCTTAAGGGACTCCACTGATGTAAAGCAATACTGTGTTCGGGCAGACTGTGCGGTTAGCAGTTGACTACGCGGTAGAGCTGTAGTCCAAGCTTAAGGGACTCCACTGATGTAAAGCAATACTGTGTTCGGGCAGACTGTGCGGTTAGCAGTTGACTACGTGGTAGAGCTGTAGTCCAAGCTTAAGGGACTCCACTGATGTAAAGCAATACTGTGTTCGGGCAGACTGTGCGGTTAGCAGTTGACTACGTGGTAGAGCTGTAGTCCAAGCTTAAGGGACTCCACTGATGTAAAGCAATACTGTGTTCGGGCAGACTGTGCGGTTAGCAGTTGACTACGTGGTAGAGCTGTAGACCAAGCTTAAGGGACTTCACTGATGTAAAGCAATACTATGTTCGGGCAGACTGTGCGGTAAGCAGTTTACTACGTGGTAGAGCTGTAGTCCAAGCTTAAGGGACTCCACTGATGTAAAGCAATACTGTGTTCGGGCAGACTGTGCGGTTAGCAGTTGACTACGTGGTAGAGCTGTAGTCCAAGCTTAAGGGACTCCACTGATGTAAAGCAATACTGTGATCGGGCAGACTGTGCGGTTAGCAGTTGACTACGTGGTAGAGCTGTAGTCCAAGCTTAAGGGACTCCACTGATGTAAAGCAATACTGTGTTCGGGCAGACTGTGCGGTTAGCAGTTGACTACGTGGTAGAGCTGTAGTCCAAGCTTAAGGGACTCCACTGATGTAAAGCAATACTGTGTTCGGGCAGACTGTGCGGTTAGCAGTTGACTACGTGGTAGAGCTGTAGTCCAAGCTTAAGGGACTCCACTGATGTAAAGCAATACTGTGATCGGGCAGACTGTGCGGTTAGCAGTTGACTACGTGGTAGAGCTGTAGTCCAAGCTTAAGGGACTCCACTGATGTAAAGCAATACTGTGTTCGGGCAGACTGTGCGGTTAGCAGTTGACTACGTGGTAGAGCTGTAGTCCAAGCTTAAGGGACTCCACTGATGTAAAGCAATACTGTGTAGCGGCAGACTGTGCGGTTAGCAGTTGACTACGTGGTAGAGCTGTAGTCCAAGCTTAAGGGACTCCACTGATGTAAAGCAATACTGTGTTCGGGCAGACTGTGCGGTTAGCAGTTGACTACGTGGTAGAGCTGTAGTCCAAGCTTAAGGGACTCCACTGATGTAAAGCAATACTGTGTTCGGACAGACTGTGCGGTTAGCAGTTGACTACGTGGTAGAGCTGTAGTCCAAGCTTAAGGGACTCCACTGATGTAAAGCAATACTGTGTTCGGGCAGAAGTTGACTAGGTGAACATTCAATTTATCTAATGTGTGCAGTCTGTCAGATGGAAGCGATTGCAACCACGGGGTCTTGTTTTGAGGATGTTGAGCCATAAAGATAGTGACCTACATACGCCAGCATGGTTTGGAATGAGAAGTCGAGATATATATATCACACCAGTTGACATCTGTTAACAGCGAAATGAAGCGTTGGTATTGATGTTACTAGCGGGAAACCCAGTTCAAGCCACTGAATAATACGTCGGTTTTGAAGGGCGTAAATTAAATAATAGACGCTTTTTATTTTTCGTTTTTTGGTCAACACTTGGCCTAATATTGAATATGTATAAGTAAAAATAGTTGTTTGGGAACAAAACAAAAACAAATTGTAGTGAAATCCAGCAGTCAGTTTGTCAAATACAATCTGAAAATATATCGATATTGTAATATCAAATCGATCGGTTGTAATACGGGACACTGACCTAAATTTGCAGCGACACGTAGGTAGTGCTGCTCTCAAGCGGCAAGGGGTGATGCAAACCACATATGAATATTGTTACTAAGATACGTAACAAATACCGATAGCAGAAGTGTTATCAATAAATTGGATTCTTTCTAATCATGCAAAAACCATTTGAAGGTTAGCTTTCAATCTCGTATTATTTTATTACAACGCTTATATTAACTTACCTTGTTTGTCTGGACGGAATCTTTGGATCGATATTCCACCTACTTCTAGATGTCCGATCAAGCTGACATTTTTTACACAGACGTTTTCCTGATGACAATACATGAATCAACTGCCATATTTACTAAATTGTCAATTAATTCATCATAATTAATTAATTAATGTTTTACATGGAAATCGATGAATCTTTGAATCGATATTCCACCTACTTTTTAATGTCCGATCAAGCTGAAATTGTTTACACAGACGTATTGCTAATGACAATACATGAATCAACTGTCATATTTACTAAATTGTCAATTAATTCATCATAATTAATTAATTATGTTTTATATGGAAATCGATGTTTAACCCACTTTCCAACGTCAAATCGAGTTGAAAGTTTTCACACAGACGTATTTTTAATGACAATACACGAATCAATTGTCATATTTAGTAAATATTCAATTAATTCATCATAATTAATTAATGTTTTATATGGGAATCGATGTTTAACCCACTTCCGAACGTCAAACTGAGCTGAAAGTTTTCACACAGACGTATTCTTAATGACAATACACGTATCAATTGTCATATTTACTAAAAATAGTCAATTAACTCATCATAATTAATTAATGTTTTATATGGGAATCGATGTTTCACCCACTTTCCAACGTCGAATCGAGTTGAAAGTTTTCACACAGACGTATTCTTAATGACAATACATGAATCAATTGTCATATTTACTAAATAATCAACTAAACCATCATAATTAATAATCGATATTCGATATATGTTCGATTGCAAGATTCTTTAAGACTAAAAAGTATAAAATAATATTACATGAAAAAAATACATTTTTTTAAAAACAACGCTTATATTTAAATGCACTAAAAAGTAAAAAATAAATTTTCGCCCAACAAATTTTTGCCTCACTCGGAAAATAAAAGCGTTGGGCGCTTTCCCTGCATAAACAGCAGAATAAAGCAATCTATGTCAATACCGAAAGCGCCCAACGCTTTTATTTTCCGAGTGAGTTGGGCGAAAATTTATGTTTTACTTTTTAGTGCATTTAAATATAAGCGTTGTGTTTAAAGAAATGTTTTTTTTTCATGTAATATTTTTGTTTATTGTTGGTGTTTGTTTCCTGGAAAAATTGTTGTATGATTGTCCTATTTCTACATAGTTCTCAATAGTAAACAAATATCTTTTGTAAGTAATTATTATTATTTATTTATCAATATCAGACATTGACCATTGCAAGGTAATCGCTAAATATAAATGCCTTATTATATGAATGAATTAAAGAAGTGGGTTGTTGGGTACTGTGACGAATATATGAGTGAATATAATTTACATTCAGAGGAATAGATCCTCGGTTGTGCCACAGTGGATGACAACAGTATTAACAGGGGGTGTAAAGCGCAAGCTACGGCAACACGGCTGAACACAAGACGGACACGTAGTACAACAACAACAACAATAACAACACGTCCTACGGTCGTCTACAACGCGTTTGAACACAGATCATCTCACGGTTACCTAAGCACAGCGCTGACCTAAAACAACATTATGCAGCTATATTATTGTTGAAGCGATGCATTGGTTGAGTGGTCTTACGTGAGTAGCCTTGAGGGAGTAGTGTGAGTAGCTGTGAGTGAGTAGCATATACGTAAGTAGCGTGAGTAGCCTATACTTGAGTAGCCTATACGTGAGTACCGTGAGTAGCTGTGAGTGAGTTGCCTACTATCGGATTCAAAAAGGTTGTTCGCACAAAAAAAATTAGCCTACTGATCATTTAGCAAGACGAAACCACCTTCTGTGTAATTAAAAATATAGGACTTTACACGGTTTCTTGTCAGTTAAAATAATTATAAAACGACACAATATTTCGAGAGCTAAACCACCTTAAATGAAAACGATGTTTCTTAATTACGTATCCATAACGTTTTTTTAACATTGTTCGAGTACTTTCTCTACTGCATAGATTTATGTGCAATCCAACCTACAAAGTGTTGTTTTTCATGATTACACGGAAATAGAAAATAAATATCTAACATCATTTTAAACGTGTTATTGATTTATTGTATAGCTAACACTCTCCCGATTTTAAACATTATTTAATTTATAGCTTTACAAATTGAGAGATACCTTTTTCAATCCCGTAGGTAGCAATTAGTTACGTAAATGGTATTATAAGATTGTTAGATATCTTGGAAAAGTCTCTCGAAAAGTTTCAGAGTGGGTTTCAATTATCGGCAATCAATATGCCTCTGATTAATGCATCAATTGTCATGTTGCTTCCTTTCATCCAAGCATAACTTGGTGTGTCTTTTTTCAGCACCAGTTTCTATAGTTGTTCCAAGCTAAAAGTCCCAAGCTAAATGTTCCAAACCAATCGTATGCTGACGAGATAGCTAAAAAAGAAATACAGTATGCGCAATCCGATAAGTATTAAAGATTTACACTACATATGTTTTATTGCTGTAAATAAATAACGCAACAATGAGAACCACTGGGCAGAATGATCGTGGGCATTAACGTTCTCGCTCATACCAAGGTCCACTAGATCGCTTGTAGCGCGCGCGCAGCGCGCGCGAAGTAAGGTCATCTAACCTGTTACCATAATGTTAATAATCACATGTTATTCAAATGGGAGAATCATTCATAAAAAACAAATAAATTGATCTGTCAAAATAAATTATGGGCCAAAAAGGCAAAATAGCAATCTGTAATGAGATTTTGTCTTCACATTCAATATATATATATTTATATATATATTTTTAATACTTTACGCGTAAGTTCACATTATTGGTGAAGATTATTTAAATAATAATGCGATTTTTGTAGTTGGATCCAAAATGGCGATTTTGGATCTCATTCAATGACCTTACTTTGCGCTTCGCAATTACTCCGCTAGGAGTAAATCCAGTAGACCTTGGCCCATACGAGTGCGTCAAACAGAGTGCTACTCTAGTTACAACGTGACTGGTCTCATGCCGACCTCAGATCCTTATGCATGCACGCTGTTGCAACGGAAATCAACAGATTGTTGTCTTTCATACATTCTTCACTATTTCTCCGCTTATAGTAGAATGGACAAGCCTTATTACTCATGCCCACTTTTTCTTTTTAATTTCCATGCAAGTAACCAACACAAGTTCGTAAATAATCACTAATATACCTGTTTCAAGTAGATGGTAGGAACAAGGGAGGTAGAAAATTAAGTTGGTATTATGTAACTCTGTAATTTTGTCAGGATGATGAGCACGTTATTACATGTTGCAATGTAAAGGTTTATACTTTAGTTCTATGTTTCACCGCCAGCCTAGCATGTGTGTGTGTTGACTGCGGCTCCCGTGAGCTCGTGTAGCGCTACTGTTGGCACAGCGGTCACTACTGATACCGTCAAGGGAGCCATATCTCGATATGGTCTGCCACCTCCAAGCGACATGATTGCCATCCCAATGATCGATACAGCACAACGATATAAAACGATGCGATTCATCATTATTATTGGCACCGCGCGAAAATGCAGACAATAAAGATATTGTCAAAGATTTATGGAATGGTTTTATGATTTTGTAGTTACGACCATATTGTGGATCATTTTAAATGTCGATATAATATCTGATACGAGTTTGATACGAGCCAATACTTATTAGATCGCCATAACATGAACATATTCCTGACCAGAAAAATCTTTATAAAAATATGGATACCTCAAATTTTGCCAGCATTTTCATTCAGCAAAATGTTTTTCAGTAACACTATAGTGTAAATTAATTTGTAACTTTCGAAGAACTTTTAATAGTCGATTACAGTTCAAGAATAATAGATATGAATTCAATATTTTGATTTGTGTTTCTGTTTTGGTTTTATTCTTCATTCTGCTTTCTTTTTATCTCATCTCTCCATGTTAAACTTTCGTTGTCGTTTTTTATCCGTTTATAATACTTTATTGTGGTATAGTATGGGTGTATATTGTACCACATTTGACTGCATGATATTCCCGTGTTGTTGGACAGTAATTCAATTAAACAAGGGAAACGCTCTGTGTGACGCGTTGATAAGCGAGCACGTCCACGCCCACGAACACTCTGGCCAAAAGTTCTTAAAGTCATCAACATTGTTCAATAAAAGAATGTGTGCATAGAGTGGTGTGTATTTACATTAGTGTTTGCAGTGTTGTTGACATTAGAGATCCTGTAACCACAACAGAGAGCCCAGCTAAGAAGTGTTGTTTACATTAGAGATCCTGTAACCACATCAAAGAGCCCAGCTAAGAAGTGTTGTTTACATTAGAGATCCTGTAACCACAAAAGAGAGCACAGCTAAGCAGTGTTGTTGACATTAGAGATCCTGTAACCACAACAAAGAGCCCAGCTATGAACTGTTGTTTACATTAGAGATCCTGTAACCACAACAGAGAGCACAGCTAAGCAGTGTTGTTGACATTAGAGATCCTGTAACCACAACAGAGAGCACAGCTATGAACTGTTGTTTACATTAGAGATCCTGTAACCACAACAAAGAGCCCAGCTAAGAAGTTTTGTTTACATTAGAGATCCTGTAACCACAACAGAGAGCACAGCTAAGCAGTGTTGTTTACATTAGAGATCCTGTAACCACAACAAAGAGCCCAGCTAAGAAGTGTTGTTTACATTCGAGATCCTGTAACCACAACAGAGAGCCCAGCTATGCAGTGTTGTTTACATTAGAGATCCTGTAACCACAACAGAGAGCACAGCTAAGCAGTGTTGTTGACATTAGAGATCCTGTAACCACAACAGAGAGCCCAGCTATGCAGTGTTGTTTACATTAGAGATCCTGTAACCACAACAGAGAGCCAAGCTAAGAACTGTTGTTTACATTAGAGATCCGGTAAACATTGCACAGATAGAGCGCAACTATGAAGCATTGTTTACATTACATTCTACTCACAGCTCGGAACAGTAAATCACGACTCGCGTGGTATTGTATTGTGTGGTTTATGTTTTACCTTTTATACAAACTTTTCAATTTCCTGAAGATGCCAGAGATGAATAAAAGATTGCTCCGAGAATACATCTTACAGAAGTGACAGTAAATGTTCAATATAAATTGAATTGAATAACACAAGAGTTTGGTGGCATCGTTAGTGTTAAGGAGAAAAGAAGACAGTGTGTCAGGTTAAAGGTGTAGGCATACGATAAGTTCGTCACGTGGATATCGATATCCCCAACACATTCAAGCCTTGTGTTTTTATCTTTGTCGTTGTCTTCATTCACTCCATTTCTAACTTATACTGTGCGATATTCTCCGTAATGTAATTTATGTTTTAAAGAACTAAGCACTAATCGTCTAGTCAATCCAATAATAAGGACATTATTTATTAATTCTACTAATATATTTAGTTTTAGAACTGATTTACAGAAATCGACAATAAAATAGCCTTCTAATTTAAAGATGACACAAAGGAACATTACCTACACCATACACTCATTATAAAAAGCAACAATATACGTAATCTTGCAAGTCGACACAAATTACAACTGTGATTAATACACAAAATAATATGTAATGTTTAGTAGAGCAGCAAAGTGTATCTCGTAGGCTATTCGTGGAAGAGTATAGCGGTAAACGGGATTATGCAAAGGCAAGTATAACAATTATTTTGGACCAGGGTTACATCGGCGGAATTGCTGCAAACGGCGTCAGTGGCGCCGCGACACCACCTGACGCTGCCACACGACGCCACCGAACATTTTGGCTTATTACTTTTACACCGTTTGTTCTACAGAAAAAACGAAAATGATTTTTCATTCAGTTTTTAAATACAAATCGATTGGTACCAAAAACGTTATGATAAGATGAGCGTAGCGAAGCAGAGTGAATCTCACATTTCAACTCGATTGGCGCTTTGTCTTTGATTGTGCACAAAAGTTTAATCGTCACGCACAGGTCACACGGCTTAACGGATTTGGCTGCAATTTTAGATAAACTCTTGTGACTACAAGTATAGATGCTGCTAACATAAACAAGAAAATCCGTCAAGATTACAACCTACAAAAAATTAATTAGTGAAAAATATCGAGTTTTAATTTTTTTGTTCTTCACGCACAGGTTAAACTTCTTAACGGATTTGGCTGAAATTTTAAGTCAACACTCTGGACTATTAAAGTAAATGCTGTTAACATAACCAAGAAAATCCGTCAAGATGCCAACCTACAAAAAATTTATTAGTGAAACATTTCGAGTTTTAATTTGTTTTATTAAAATTTATAGACGGATTTAAATATTTTTTTTATATTTATGTTCAAAATAAGAATATTGACACGTGATAAAAGTTTGAAAGTAGTTACTTGAACCGCCATGTTGTAAAGAAATATTTTGTTTTTTTGTATGCAAAAGTTTGTTCGTCGAGCACAAGTCAAACGGCTTGACGTATTTGGTTGAGATTTCCAGTGAACACTCACGCTCACTACACAAGATGCTGTTAGCATATCCAGCAAAATCCGTCAAGATGGCAACCTACAAAAAAATAACTACTAAAACAAATAAAATATTTTATTTATTTTTTAAATTAAAACTTGCCGTCAGATTTTAATATTTTTTTTAAATGAATTGCAGAATAATAGTGTCAACATATGACAGGAGTTTTTAAATTGTTTTGTTAACGGACATCTTGTAACCAAATATTTGTTTATTTACGGCAATATATTTTGCTAATTGTCAACTTTTTTGCTAATATCTGTACTCCCGTTTGGGTCCTGAGTAGAATTTGGCCCAGGTAATATATCTGTCGATTATAAGAGGCGAGAAAATAAGGACCCTCCTTCTTCTGTCCTCCAAGGAGCATTAAAAGCACGCATTCCTGTCCACCACGATAAGTTAACAGTTGCTGACAAGAGCATATGCTTCGGTAGGGCCACCGTAGCCAGACAGGTCGAAGCCAAACGAAACGAAATTATAACAGGTAAATGCCTTGTTTGATAAATAAAAAAAAAATCGGTTAACGCAAAATCGGTTAACGCATACTTGCTTACCATCTAAATGACCTGTATTCCTACCCTGATTCTAGTCACAGTCCACAAAACAGATAACTGATACTCTTATTTACTTACTTACTTACTCACTTACTAGATACAATAGTTCAGCATTGAACTTTCTTTGAATTCCATCATTTCACACAATGTCTACATTTTACAAACATTTTACAAATTTTACAATTTAAAAACTACTTCCAATCTAGTAAGAGCCATCTTCATCTTCATCGGATGAAGTATCGGGCAATGTCTCAGAAACTGAGTTCAAGCAAAAAATGTTGTCCTCGTCTTCGGTTGTGCAGTTGCATAGCTCCGTACATCGTAAACCGTGCGATTTGCAGCTGCCCGCGATGCACATCTTGATTTAGAGCAGTTGCATTTGACAAGTTCTATTATGGCAGTATGAATAGGGGAGTAATGAAAATGCGTAGACAACGGTAAAAGGATGTGATTGAAAAATAAACTACTATTAATTGTTTTAGGTATGCGCAGTTTAAACTGTTGGGCGAACCGGTCACCACGTCGTGTAGGATTCAAGTAACAAGGACACAACGAATATATTTTTACTGGCTAGGGGCACACCTCACCAAGAGAGTGACTGCTGATAGCACTCATTACTTAAAATAATCGTTTTTGTAAGGTTGTAATGATATAACCAGTCTAAATATTTAATGACTAGGAAAACGCTCTGAGTTAACCGATTTTTTTTTATTTATCAAACAAGGCATTTACCTGTTATAATTTCGTTTCGTTTGGCTTCGACCTGTCCGTCTACGGTGGCCCTACCGAAGCATATGCTCTTGTCAGCTACCGTTAACTTATCGTGGTGGACAGGAATGCGTGCTTTTAATGCTCCTTGGTCTTGGAGGACAGAAAAAGGAGGGCCCTTATTTTCTCGCCTCTTATAATCGACAGATATATTACCTGGGCCAAATTCTACCCAGGACCCCAACGGGAGTACAGATATTAGCAAACAAGTTGACAATAGCAAAATATATTGTCGTAAATAAACAAATATTTGGTTACAAGATGTCCGTTAACATAACAATTCAAAAACTCCTGTCATATGTTGACACTATTATTCTGCAATTCTTTTAAAAAAATTATTAAAATCCGACGGCAAGTTTTAATTTAAAAAATAAATAAAATATTTTATTTGTTTTAGTAGTTATTTTTTTGTAGGTTGCCATCTTGACGGATTTTGCTGGATATGCTAACAGCATCTTGTGTAGTGAGCGTGAGTGTTCACTGGAAATCTCAACCAAATACGGCAAGCCGTTTGACTTGTGCTAGACGAACAAACTTTTGCATACAAAAAAACAAAATATTTTTTACAAAATGGCGGTTCAAGAAACTACTTTAAAACTTTTATCACGGGTCAATATTCTTATTTTGGACATGAATATAAAAAATATTTAAATCCGTCTATAAATTTTAATAAAACAAATTAAAACTCGATATTTTTCACTAATACATTTTTTAAGGTTGGCATCTTGACGGATTTTCTTGGTTATGTAAAAAGCATCTTCTTTAATAGTCCAGAGTGTTGACTTAAAATTTCAGCCAAATCCGTTAAGAAGTTTAACCTGTGCGCGAAGAACAAAAAAATTAAAACTCGATATTTTTCACTAATTAATTTTTTGTAGGTTGGAACCTTGACAGATTTTCTTGTTTATGTTAGCAGCATCTTAACTTGTAGTCACAAGAGATAATCTAAAATTTCAGCCGAATCCGTCACGCCGTGTGACCTGTGCGTGACGAACAAACTTTTGTGCACAATCAAAGACAAAGCGCCAATCGAGTTGAAATGTGAGATTCACTCTGCTTCGCTACGCTCATCTAATCATAACGTTTTTGGTACCAATCGATTCGTATTTAAAAACTGAATGGAACATCATTTTTGCTTTTCCTGTAGGACAAACGGTGTAAAAGTTATAAGCCAAAACGTTCGGTGGCGTCGTGTGGCGGCGTTAGGTGGCGTCGCGGTGCCACTGACGCCGTCTGCAGCAATTCTGCCGATGTAACCCTGATCCAAAAACATTGTTATACATACCTTGGCATAATCCCGTTTACCGCTATACTCTTCCACGAATAGCCTACGAGAGCCAAAAAAGTACATCTTGCGCTCCTACTAGTTATATGTATTGACCTTGGGAAATCAGTTTCATAACTGAATAGGATATAAGCGTAAAATAAATAAGTATATATTATAGTTGACAGTTGAATAATGTGAGTAACGTAGAATTGAAAAACCTTGAATATGATATTAAAGATAATCTAATAATAAAATGAAAACTAAAGCCGCATTCACATAAATGACTATTGATTATTGACTATTGACTATTGACTAGTGATTATTGACTACCCAAAGAAAGATATGAACACTACACAACTAAGTTCTTTGACACGTATGATCTGCCACCTAGAACAAATGAATCGAACTGATTGACAAACAACGAGCTGTCAAAATAATACAATTGCAACATTATGAAGAAAACGAGGTATGGCGATAGTAATTCACCAGTTAAAACGTTTAATGATGGCCAACCAAGTTGTGAAGGTTTTGTATGTTTCTTGTTTATTTTGAAGATTTGTTTTCAAAATAAGAATATTTTATTGTTTGACAGCTTCGTAAAAATAATAAATAAATAATATTCGCCGGAAATAGCCAAAAACAAATATACACTTGACAGTAATTGAGTAGTGGTATTGACTTCCGTTGCTCCACATTCATTGGCTGAACGCGAACGTTCTGATTGGTTGTAACTATGACTTCGAGATATTTTCAATTCGTTAGTCGATAGTCAATAATCAAAAGTCAAAAGTAAAGAATTGTATGAACGTCAGCACGTATCGCCTATGGTTCAATTCGCTTAGTCAATAATCAATAGTCAATAGTCAATAGTCAATAGTCACTAGTCATTTATGTGAACGCGGCTTAAAACACACAGAAGGAAAAGTGTGAAATGAAGAACAAAATACAACAACAAATATTAATAAAGGAGAAAAGGACAACCTTAGTTGCCTGAGTAGTAAGTGTAAGATTAAAGTACCACTCATCTCTTGCTTGGGCCGCTCTAATAGTGAGAGACCCTCATACCTCGAGAGTTGTAATCTCGTCGTGAAAGTTTCATTTCAGTTATCACAACGCGCTTGCACTAAAACGCGAACGAAATAAAAAAAATGAAGAACACAATTATTGCGTCACCAGCTTGGCCGAACCTGAAATAATACCGGGAGATAAAAGGAGAAAGAAAATTAAAATGTCAGTCAGACTTTTGCGAGTCTGGGCGATAAGGAACGTCACTACCAACCTAACAAATACCACTTGGACAGATTTGTTCCGACAGACAAATGTGGCGTCCTATTTTAGAAGTTGGTATTGCAATAACGTGTATTCAGCTTAATTTATTTATTTTCACAGCACGAGAATGTGTACGAAATTATCCGTCTACTTCTTTTCACCACGAAGGGCTCTTTTCACCAAACTTTAATCCGGCGATTTTCGGTTAATCGGAGATCAAAAATGGCGCCCGGTAGAAGCTACCATGATGCATTTTGTTTGTAATGTTTGTTGAAACCATGGTAACCAATCCGAGATTAGTAAATCGGCCGATTAAAAAGTTTGATGAATTCGGCCCTTATGACATTTTAATATTTTCACTCGAAAACGCAGTCGTTTAAAACTCGTCGTCGTCGTCGTCTATAGAAATGATGGGATTATTTTGTACTTCGTTACATACGGTGTTTCTATTTCATGCGAAAAAATGTTTCCTGCTTTTGTTGCCAAGAAAATTCTTTAAAAGTTTCATTAAATTGCTGTTGAGTTTTATACAGCTCGACCCCTTCATTGTTATTACTTTGCTCTCTTGATTACACTCAAAGGCGAAAACAAGGTAAGAAGTTCGTTTTTAATATAGCAAAATATTTCCCCTTGTAAACTTTTTTATAAGGATGATGTTTTCGTAAAATATTCATAAGAGCATCCCCTGCTTCCCCTCTGCTGTGAAGCGTTTCAGACTAGTAAGTTAATCGAAAGCTTCCTTGCCAGAATGGATGTCTCACTTTTAGGAGCGGTCTGTACATTCGGTATAAGTCAACATAGAAATTTGCCTTGTTTTCGTTGACGAAGGTAGTGGATTATTGTTGGATTAATGAAGACCCCTGTACACAGGTATTTACTACTACCTTGAAATGGGGTGTGTTATCCCATCACGCGATATACTAAATAATGATGGGCTTCCAACCTTGGTTTAGTCAAGGCTACATGGAAACAATTTGATTATTTTAGTACTGAAAAGGGCTGGGGTATGCTTATTTACAATACTCTTATGAGATCCTTGCAGGTAGAAATCATTTAAACAGTAGACCCGCTGTATTATTTGGCTTTATCTCCTAAATAGTTTGGTTAGATATTCTTTGCAATTTAATTTTAAATAAATATCATTACATTCATTTTTGTATTCACTAGGTTCAACTAGACAAGTTTCCAGCATCATTTTAATTGGTTCCCATACACATTAAAATTTTGCATGTAATTATAATTTTCATGCCTCTATTCTATGATGTTTGTACATATTACATCCATGTTTGTAATACACGCTTGATAAAATATGTTGAGCAAAAGGGAAAGTGTGTTGGTACAGTTTGTACTGTGATACAGTTGGAGGCGTTAATCCATACTGTTACACATACAAAACAAGAACCAATTACCGGGTACTTGTTTAATAATTCTGCAATTCAAAACACAAAACACAATTGTTTTTAATAAAAATTCAGGCAATGCATTACACACTGAAAGATAATTTAAAATTCACTCTTACGTTCATGTATAAAGTGAATAACAAATGCTCTATACATGCTTAAATGAAGATGGATTTTAAACAAGGTAGACAATGTATTGCATTTTGTTGATGGGGGGAGGAGGGTGAAGGTTATTGTCTACAAAACTGCAATATTGCTTAAAACGCGACGGCTTTAGTTATAGTGTGCAAACATGATAAAAGAGGAATAATGTACCCGCTACGTAGTTGGCGCATGAAAGAAGCTGAAAGCGTGAGTTACGATCCGAGAGTACAGCTGCTAAAAGCTGACGTAAGCGGTGTTAAGTAAACACGATATGGAGACACTGATGAAGTGAGCAAACTGGCGAGAGAAATGAGTAACTACGGTTTAGATAACGGACGTTTCAAATACAAAAACACACGGGTTACTGGAAAAACAATACTAATCATTGATCAATATTGAATATACATGTTTTTATACTCTACAAGTTTATTATTTCAATTGTTTATAATTTTCCGTATTTTTGTGATTTCATCATTGAAAATTGACGTATCTGTTTCTGCATTAGATATTTTATTTCCTCAAGATATCAAATAGAATAAGTACACCACATAACTAATTATATTCTTTCCTATTCATGAACTGTCAACATTAAACAGTCTCCTAAATCATCTTATCAAATTCCTTTGTTTAGTTTTTAATTTTTAAAGAGTGCTTTTATTGTAACGAATCTTTTTGTTGAATTGCTTTATTTTGAATAAAGGGTTTTACATGAATTTCAAAGTAAATAAAACTCACCATATTTGAACGGTACTACAAAGCAAAATTATTTGGTAAATGAAATAAAAGTAATTTATCGTAGGTATGTATTTGCACCAAAACACCAAACCCAATGTTTGCATGGAACACATGTTCCTGTTTGCTCTCTGAAACTACTGCGCGCTCACAGGACATACGCTGGCGCGGTCTTCCGTTGCTATAACACGTTCTAGCAGAATGCCGCTGTTTGAAGCAAACTTTGTTATTTCGATACCGTAACACTGAGCCATAAACTTTACCACCTTATTGTATGTCTGAAATCCAACGACCGCTCTTCTAGATGACCGTAGTTTCGCTAGAGAGATTACGGCAGTCAAAGACAATCATCAGTCGGAATGGAATATCTTCTTCGGTTAACTTCTTTGACTGTTTTAGCGTTGTGAGTTATTCATGTTGTGACCGTTAGTAACTGGATTAAGCTGATGAGGATTTGTTGTTGTTAACAATGTTACGCATAACTATATATCAGCTGGAGTCCAGGAAACTTGGCAAATATCGCCAACAGCGAAATGTTTAATGTCATCATACTACAATTGAACCACATACAAATTCAGAAATTGCCACTTAGTAAAACCACAGTTGGTTTAAGTTTTACGCAGCTTGCATAATGATTTTAATATATATTTTAATTTCATTAAGGTAGTGCGTATAAATATTATAAAAAATGAATTATTTTCCATAAGTATACCTAATTTTTGTATAAGTGTCCAGTAAAATGCAAATTTTCATCAACAAGACCAGAGACAATACAAAAAATAAATGTTACCTCATTTGCATGCACTTGAATGTAAAGGATGGTCCACACAGATTTTTAAGACATAATGCATTAGGTTTTAAGACGTTGTTTTAAAAAGAACAATGAAAACAACGTCTTAAAACTAAAACTTTGTCCAACTTTCCGACTACGCGTTAAACCTTAAATCGTATGTCTTAAAAATTTTTGTGTACCAGCCCTTAAAAACATTTTTAAAATCTGTTTTCCACTACATTATAACTTTATACAACTTAAAAAACAATTTTATTCATTTTTTGACATGTTCATTAGATGGAAATTTGTAATTTTCTGAGAATTCTGTACAACGCCAAAAATATTCATTTTCTAAATGTAAAACTATGTAATATCAACATATTATATTGTTGTACTAAACCCGTAACCCAACCGGTAATCTCATGTTGTCGTACATTGAAGCAGCGTGGAATTACGATGAAGCCGAGGTACAAATCTCGCGTCTCTCCTCGCGCATGTGTAATAACAGTCTGATCAGTCTAATCGCATTGATTACATTGACAGTAGACATCCACGCTCACGCATGACGATGCGTGGGTGCGCTGATGCGTGCCTTACACGCGTCTCATCGTGGGATGATGCTTTACGGTTCCATGATATCGACAACAACGTTCACTACGCGTATTGGAGATGCTTTCTCATACGCTTGTTATACACTCTATATAATGTCAATAACGTTCAGTATCAGAGTATTATCCAGTCTGGAATAATGTTTGAAGAAGTAACTTTCTCTATAAAACCCAAGTTCAAATACCGATATCCCCCACATAAATTGCAACCATTGTAACCGCGAACTATATCATATTCATAAATCTTATAATTGTAATTCCTTCATAATTAATATATTATAATTATTTCACAATGTTATTTTATATTCCATTATATCTATTCATAATGTATTTTGTATTAGTGAATTAATCTAATAGATTGTACATATTTTGTACTTTGTAATATGTAATTGTACTAAATGATTTGTGATTTTTGTTTGTATGTAAATTTACATGTATAACTAACTGTACGGCTGAAGAGAGCCTCCGCACAGACGGTGGCTCTGCAGAAGCCTTTACATTAAATATATAGTGAGTCTACTCAGTCTGGGCAGTGGTAGAACTTTCTAAACACATATTAATGTATTGATCAAAATGAGCTTCCGCTCTTTGCAATGGCCATGTATTTAGATGCACCTACACATGCTAGTTATTACAGTACACTATTGACATAAATGAAAAATGAAAGATTAAGACAAAGAAATTACATTAAAAAGTAACACCACAGATTCAGATAGCTTATTACAATGTAACAACATGGCATAATAAATAATGATACGTAATGATAATCAAAACAGTAGTCACAATAGGGTGATCCTGCCAGTTGTAAGAGATGACGAAATGAGGTTCTATCATTTACCCTTACTACTTATTTAACCCGTGAAATCTTATTCTTCGTCTTAGCTGTCCCTTCCTTTAATCTCCTTTCCCGACGTCATATTACAACCAAGTTGTCGGTACATGTTGGAAACAACTGAGGGTATATCAGTTGCCAGTTGTGGTCTTTTTGTCGACGAGCATGTAGGGCCTACCGTTCTTAGGTGCTAGTCATGATGGCTTGATAGGTCATGATAGCTTGGTGGAAGTCAAGTGTCTAACTTCTGATAACGAAATGACTCCAGGTGAAGGCATCGCTACCGGGGAAATTACTTTCTGGACACTGAAACAGCTAAGATAACGAGGTTCAAAAAACGGCTTATATACCATTTTCAAATTCGGGCCAACTACATGTAACAAAGATGCCATGCCATCTGAGCTATCAAGATTACACCAACTGCCGTGTAAAGTAGTAGGCATGACCACAAAGTAGAAAATCTGAAACGAACAATACGCCACTTACCAAAAGTTTTGAAACGCATTTTCTCAGGTGCGTTTATGTGAAAATTGCCATCTCATCAATCCCGTACCTAGATGGTCAATGTGATTGGTTCTAATCTGGTTGTGTTGCCATACTAATCCAGTCAGCGCTCTCGTAACAAAGCACTCCCAGCACTTGTTATCAAGAACCAAACAGTAAGACATACATTTGAATACTCAGCGAAGTGATTGAATGGTTGAGGTGTCTTGTCCGGAAAACAGCAGATCTGGGTTCGAGTCCCAGCGAGGATAGATTTTCTTAGTGATTGTATTTTTATTCTACACGCGTTTATGTCTTAACCCAAAAGTAAATATAATTATTGCCATAATTGATAGTACATTGAGAAGGAGTAACATCGCCTCAAATGTAGTACATTTACAGTAAAATATTATAACAAAGACATGACTCGGAATAACACACCTCAGTTTTTGCAGTGAGGCTTATCAAAATGATTAGTGAATTTAAAGAAGGATTTACGGTGTCTGCCTGCGGGATATCGAAATCAATAATCAACAATATACAGTAGTCCGGGTCACGACATCTCTTCAATTATAAAAGGTCTTCATATGATATTTAATTTGATGAGATGTTATAAAACGATACAATGATACATAGTTGCTCATGTAATTTGATGCCAAGTCTTATCCAGTATCCAATCCCGCCCAAGGTGAGATGTTATAAAACGATATAATGACACCTAGTTGCTGGTGTAATATGATGCCAAGTCTTATCCAGTATCCGTTCCCGCCCACTTTACCTCCCCTCCTTGCTTCAGAGCAAAATAATAAACTTTCGTGAGAGAGCGCCACGAACAGCCAAATGTTTGATTTGCAGAGCATTCGTACTATACATCTCATGTCTACATTATTCCTTGGATAACGCTCATATTTTGTGGCCGTATTAACAATGATATTATGAATTTACGTACATATCGTTTCACAGTTCAAATTCGATCTAGTTCGGATACAAACAATTTTTAAACGGGGACTAAAAATTACGAAAGACGAAAACATTTAGGGAAGTTTGAAACTTGAAAACAAAAAATCTATGCAATAATCTAACAAAAAACTCTATGTGCGTAAAAAAAACAGTTTAGTTATTTAAATTCTGGTTCAAACAGAATCGAAAAAGGTGGATTTTTGTGCACGTATTAAGTATAGCACGAAAGAACTGCACGCCGGACGCTCAGAGTGGTTCTCTGGCCAAATGCATTGTCAGAGGAATAAAATAATTATAAGGACAAAATCTCCGTACAACCTTAAACCAACCAAAAACAAAATTTAAACGTAAAATAACAAAGTGTTGAAAACTCGTCAGAAGAAAGTATAGATAAAATCAGTAATCTTGCACATATTCATCATAGATTTAAACATATCTAATAAAAATAAGTAGAACAAAATTCATGTACTCATAACATGTATCTGAGTACCGAATGGCGTGCTAAAATCGATAGAATTTTTGAGATAACTCTCAGGAAAATGCAGAATATTAATCTTGTTTATGAAGTTTACTTGTATTATATAGTAGATTTAGATATGTCTTCTTATTTATAAGTCATAATATATCAACTGCATGTCAGACGTATTATGCAATCGATACATTCAAATTAAATTAGATTAAATCATAAAATTAAAGTTTAATGTACACAACTCAATTTTATACACAAAGAAACACCGACTTATATAACAATTAATAACAATAGTTTATTTCAATTCAAATTATAATCTAGACAAGGACGAACTTGCGATCCAAACGCCTAACCCCTGCCCCAGCCCCCCAGCTCGATAAAACCCTTTAAACCTGCAATCCCCATTATTTTGGATTCCATTAATTGACCACCTTGACAATGTGCAATGGTCTGAACGGCCGACGTTGTATGATCTAGCTGTCGAGTTCGTCGTAAAACACCAAATACTAACTATAACTAAGGAAAAGCGAACGTCACGTGTTCTATCTAGTCTGGATTGGAGACAAATGATTTCAATTCAATTCATGAGAATTCTTTCTGCTCGGGAAACGTCCCATCGTAAAAGCGAGCAAAGTTCCACTTAACAGGAGTTCATTAGTTTAGCCGGCCGAGTCTTCTATCCTAGATAAAGCAGCATTGCCGAGATGTCGTGTGGACACCTGGAAGTCACGTCGCATTGATGGATTGAAAGGAATTTCATTTAAAAGTGAAACTAAGCCCTTGATAAATTTCTTTTCTGCTGCTTCCTTTTCTGAGGTAAACGTTATTCGGCGAAGAATTTTCTTGTTCTGTTTCTACCCCATTTCAGCGCATCTAAGAACGAAAAAGTCTCCGTGAAATATGACTTTTGAATCGTTTGTAAATAAATTATATTTTAATTTCCTTGTTTTGTTTTTAAACGAGTGAACTTTGTGCTGGAATGCTCCCCTTATTTGGATGAAAGTTTCGGGGGGAGTTCATAGATACAGTTTTTTTTCACGATATAAATTATTGAGACGTCACGTTTAAAAACACCCATAAAACCCCACACGCAGCGAAAAGTTTTTTTCATTTTCGTTCTAAAAAGTCATCAGTTTTCATAACTAATTGGTAGTTTTACTAATCTCTTCAGGAGCAATTATAAAGTGGTTGGAAAATATACTGTGCCCGGTAATGTCTGCTTTCTCACTCAACTAACTTAGAGATGAGAAAATATTCACCTTTGCAAATATTTAAGAAACTCTACCACAAACATTATTTTATTGAAGTACACCAACGAAATGTTTACGTGAAAATGAACTGTATTTTAATTTAAAGTGGTAGAGATAATTTGAACATTAGTTTTTCAAAGAAAAAATATACACTGAAAGGAAATACTGTTTTCACTCTAACACTCATACGTCAGCAGGGCCCGGATTTACAAGAGGACCCAAGTCTTTTTTTTGGTCTTATCTCTAAGACCAAACTAACTTTAAAACTCTTTTGAATCCAGGAAAATATCTTAGAACAGATTTTCAAACATATTATTGGAATAGTCATTGTGTCCTTGTTCCCACCAGGAATGAGTAACTTCTTCATGAGACCTGGATCTGGTTTTACAAGAGGTCCAAAGTTAGGCCGGTCCTAGAGTTAAGACCAGAAAAATACCTAGGACCTCCTGTGAATCGGGGTCCAGAACTTCTGTATTGACGCATCACTTTACATTACTACCAGTCTACATTTCATTATAAAGTAAACTGTTTCATATTCGCACTAATCCTATATTACTTACGTTTATAAATAAATCCATGCGTGTTACTTCATTCTTACGAACGTGTAACTATATCTACATTCTAATGACTGTATTTATTATCAATATATTACTACAAATGCAAAACCTCTTTTGATAGAATAACACTGCTTATTAATTTTTCTGATTATTAAATAAAACTAATCACGTACAGTATCACGATTTAAAACCGTGAGACCGTAATGAAAACTAAACGTTAACACCACATTGTGCGTCGATTCTTTGTCGTTGAGGCAGCTTTGACAATTCTATAAAAACAATATTTGAGAAAATGTTGTTGTATTGTGAAGATTCGTCAAGGTTGTGATTCAATCTCAAGTTTTGAAGGGGGGGTTAACGAAAACGATATTTTAGAAAATTACATTATTCGGGATGGCTTTAACCCTAATCAATCTAGTGGGGTTTGTGAGCCCTCATAAAGAGGGAAGAAATATGGTCTGTGCACAAAAAACTATCTTCCACAGTATCATTCACTATAATTATATTTTGATTTTAACATAATGTCAATGACAAAACATGTTTTAGTGTTTAGTAATTGAACTCGATGTGCTTTTAAAGTTGGCTGTGAACCGAGACTTAACTCATACAACTGGTGTAGTCGATGGAGTCAGTCAAGTCCCGGCCTTAGTCAACGTAATACTTGCTGGTCATTGCCTGAGTGGAAAGACATGAAACCACAACTCGCCAGACATTGAAAAGTGAGATTTTCTACCTCTATAATAAACACATGACCTTAACATCCACATACCCTGATTAACATATGGCGTCGTTCAGTACTATCTCAACACTATCTTAGCACTATCTCAGCACTATTGCAGCAATATCTCAACACTATCTCAGTACTATCTCACGCTATCTCAGCACTATCTCAACACTATCTCAGCACTATCTCAATACTATCTCACGCTATCTCAGCACTATCTCAACACCATCTAAGCACTATCTCAGCACTATTGCAGCAATATCTCAACACTATCTCAGTACTATCTCACGCTATCTCAGCACTATCTCAACACCATCTAAGCACTATCTCAGCACTATTGCAGCAATATCTCAACACTATCTCAGTACTATCTCACGCTATCTCAGCACTATCTCAACACTATCTCAACACTATCTCAGTACTATCTCACGCTATCTCAGCACTATCTCAACACTATCTCAGCACTATCTCAATACTATCTCACGCTATCTCAGCACTATCTCAACACCATCTAAGCACTATCTCAGCACTATCTCAGCACTATCTCAACACTATCTCAGCACTATCTCAGTACTATCTCAACACTATCTCAACACTATCTCAGCACTATCTCAGCACTATCTCAATACTATCTCACGCTATCTCAGCACTATCTCAACACCATCTAAGCACTATCTCAGCACTATCTCAGCACTATCTCAACACTATCTCAGCACTATCTCAGTACTATCTCAACACTATCTCAACACTATCTCAGCACTATCTCAATACTATCTCACGCTATCTCAGCACTATCTCAACACCATCTAAGCACTATCTCAGCACTATCTCAGCACTATCTCAACCATATCTCAGCATTATCTCAGCGCTATCTCAGCACTATCTCAACACTATCTCAGCACTATCTCAACACTATCTCAGCAATATCTCAGCGCTATCTCAGCACTATCTCAACCATATCTCAGCATTATCTCAGCGCTATCTCAGCGCTATCTCAACACTATCTCAGCAATATCTCAGCGCTATCTCAGCACTATCTCAGCACTGTTTCTATAAACACACATCCTCATCCAACACAGTATCAAGAACCACTGGCCCCCATTCTATCTACAATTCTTCCTCCAAACGCGAACGGCAATAGATATACAAATGGCTACCAACCGTGAGAACAGATAAACGTAATCTCCATAGTTCGATAGATGCAAACTAATATCGATATATCTATCGATAGAGCATTACTACGAGACGTAGGGGTCGTTTATCTTGCGATGTTTCCACCCCTCTCGTAGGAACTTCAAAGAAATCCATTACTGGAACCGGCGTCGACCAACCGAATACATCTATCATCATATGTATCAGTTAGACAGTCGATACGCCTAGTTTCGAGTTCGATTCCTGCCTCCTCTAATCATTATTCACAACAATATGCCACTACTTTTCAGAACATATCGACTGGGTAGGTCATATCGTCTTTGTGTGGAACTCAATCTTTTATGAGTGGAAGTGATATTTGTAGGTAACTGCTGGAAACTTACGAAGCTCGAGGGGAACTTTTCAATACGACGATAACAATAGATTTTATGTTTTGTTTGTTTGTCTTATAGAACATTTTACCACAAAGTGGAATAGGTGTATGTGTATGTGTTTGTGTGTGATGAAAGTGTAGGTGCAATGCATGGATTGTTCTTCTCTGTATGTTCATATGAGTGAGTCAAAGCAACATCCTGACATGCTGAAAAAATAAAATATATTTTGCAGACATGTTTGGGATGATTGATTATGATTTTGTATTCTTGTTGTTCTTTGTTTTAAGAAATGAGATCACAAATACAACTACTTCGCTGCAAAAACACTTTTAATTTATCATTATAATACATTGAAATGAAGTGTGCTCATAATGGCAGTACAATGCAATGTATCAACTGTAACATACATCAACTCTGTTAAAAATATGCTTTTTAAAATTCGTTGTGTACAACCTTAATGTTAATAACATTTCGAAACTTTATCATGTACGCGGATGTTAGTTTCAGAAACTCTTCAGCAAAAAGTCCTTATAAATTTCAGCAAATATGTACATCGTATATATGAGGTTGTAATTCAACCTATAACTGTCATGTTAATAAAAGAGCATTAACGGGTAATATGAAAATTACCTCGATGTATTTTAAATCATAAATCAATTGGGTTCATACTCTGAATGCTTTCAAATCAAGGGCCACGTTACAAGAATGTATCCATCTATTTGTGCTGCACACAGATGTCCATTCCATACATATTATGAATGATAATAAAACCAGACACGTCAACGTTCAGAACAAAGCTGGGAATATCGCGGACAAGTCCGATCAAGTTGTTCATAACTACGATGACCTGTGACCTCAACATGGGCTGCGGCCAACAACTGACCGCATTTTATTGTGCGTTATTTTATTGTTTGTTTCGGACACGTTTATAATAAATTCATCCGTTGATGAAGTGCACGAATTAATTACGGGTGCGTGTTAACATGTTGTGTAACAGAAAACAATAAAAGGTGAAAGCGATCGTAAATTTGAGAGAACATTCATATAAATCGTTATTACCATTTGGTATAGAGATGCGCAGGAATAATTTGGCGTAGGTATATACCTACGGTTTGTTGATGTTACATCGTATGTTACAAAATTGTAGATATGTCCACGAACCATAATATCAAATACCTTAATAGGAATACGGTATTTGATAATATGTTCACTTTATTTACTGATTATAAAATTTTTCTGTTATACTGATTAACTTGCACTCATCAACGGATGAATTTATTATTGTTCATAGATATTGTTAATAATTAAACATTAGAGCCAAAGCAATTCATATCATAGTCATATACATACGGCAATGTCTCGAATTCTATTTAAACATTGAGTTTATTAGTAGTAATTTGAATGTACTAATGAATGTTAATGCTGACATTTCTAGCTCGAGATGTAAATGTTTACATTCAAATGATTAGAATAACAACGTTGAATAGAACCAAGTGTAGTAATTGACGATTGAAAAACTTCATTAGGATGCGCATTTGTTAAGAGTCAAGAAAACGTCAAGAAAACTTGTGCTACAATCTTTTAAAAGAACTGTAAAAGAACAAGACTTTAAATGGAAAGCTTGCGGTTATTTGTGAGTTTTTTCTGTTAACTGTCCCTTTTCTAACGCACAACAATCACATAATTAAAGGATTGTTTATTGGCAGAGCAACATGGCTGAAGACTTAGTTCTAAAGTAAACCGTCGTCTCGTCCTAGAAAACAGTGCTGCAGGCGCTTTGTGTCGTCGCCAGGTTTACCAACTAATGAAATTACATCATTATAAGACACTACACACGTAGGCGGAAAAAATACCGACTACCAAGAAAAATGATTTCGGATGAAATCGGATACAATTTGATCACAACTTCCTTCGCAACTTTTATGTTAGATTTCATTAAAATGTACTTCAAGACCAAAACGTTTTAAAGTACTTTATGTAGACTATTATTTTTTTCTTATATTTGAGATAAACGAACTTGTGCAATGGTTCATTTAACGCATGATTACCATTTTGAATGTTTTAAAATACTGAACAAGAAAAAAGTAACTATTTACGGTATTATAATTCTAGACTTCTTTCTTTGATACCATTTATTTGTAACCGGGTCCATTGGGGATAATTAACAATCTTGAGTTGGATACCAGGAAATTCCTAACACAACGGGTGTGAATAATGAGACTTGTGCATTCTACTAAGCAGAATTGCGTTAAATGTGTGAAAGAACTTCAGAACTCTGTTGATTTTTGTTGATTTCGAAAGGATCTGAAGTCAGTATGAGAATAATTACGTTGGGTATAAATATAATATAATAAAAATATAAATATAATAATTACGTAATATCATATACGAGCATTATTAAGAACTCAGCTTCCAAATATTAACGAGTTTTTTTATGTTTTGACTCTCAACGCAATCTTGTGCTTGCAGCCCTGTTGCACATCCCCAGTATACAATGTATCTAGGGTAATGATATTAAAACCCTGATACATTCGCTCTTTTTGCATTCGTTAAGTATTTTCTCCTAACAAGATCAAGCATACGCTATCTGCCTCTCCCACACTTTAAATGTAAATACTTGGTAGCTATCACCTCCATGAATAGTATGCTGCCTTACACACCACACAATATACAAAGTTATTTAAATTCGGCCTGTTTTTTGGTGGAAGCGAATACGATCCATGCGGGGAAGAGATTGCGGAAATATCCTCCACAAAGAGTTGTGATTTGACCGAATGGATCAATGTGTCCAACCCTCAGACACGCTCAACGTTGCACCCCTAAATCACGCTGATTAGCAACCGCTGACGTACAGCTACACCGTATTCCTCTGTCTAATGGGTCTGACCAGCGGAATATACAGCTTTGTGACAGGAACTGATTGGCTTTGAAACCACCAATCAAACAGCTCGAGGTTTTACGTTTGTTACCGTGAATTTATGACCTGTCTGACTTTTTGCGCCGATTATATTAATGATGAATGTTTAATCTTTTTTTTCTCCAAAGGGATACGGATTATGATGTAACTTTTAAATAATCATCATATTGAGCATTGAGCAGTTTACAAAACTGATGATGGCCTATCCATTTGGGTTCGGGAGTTCATCTATAGTCGTTAACCTGTGAGTATTTTGTTTTAAAAAATGATTCAAAAGAATGAACGAATCAAATATGATTCAAAGGATGTAAACTGTAAATAAATGTACGTTTGATAATCCATTTCAATTCAATAAATTCACAACTTGTAATAAAGGGCAAACATAAAAATGTAAAACCTTCGAGCATTCGTATACAGTGAGATATATATCTGAGACTCTGTATACAACTCTAGACGAATCCTTGACTCGTCATAGTTAATCATATTAACACGTTTAATTATTTTCCATTCTTTGGTATCACAACAAACACTATTTAATTCATGGGTTTGTGAACTACAAGACAAATTACAAACACGACAAATTCAAAGACAATTTCTAAAAAACGAATTTGAATATGACATTCAATTTTTATAATTTCAAATTGAAGCGTACCGACTTATCCTAGTTGGTAAATCTTTTCATTACACGTGCAAAATAAAGACCCCACGGTGTACTTGCCAAGTTTCAGTTGGAGTATACAATTGCTTTGCGTTGAAATAATACCTCGGTGAAAAAATAAAAACGTGAAAAAGTGAGTATTCTTGTCAAAGAAATTAAACTCTTTTCTCACAAACAAAATGCTATGCAATAAACCTTATAATATATCTACTTTCTTGACTTCTTAAAAGTGAGCACAGCCACAAAAGTGTCATGTTAACTGTATAGAAATAACCTTTAAAATTATCTCCCTTTAAGCAGGCATTAAAAAAATAATTGTGGGCTGATTTGATCCCTTTTATACAGTGATAAAATAACTCTTTGTTTTCAAGAGTATTGTAATAAATGTTGGACCAATTAAACGTACTGATTAATATCCGACAAGTCTTCTGGTTGAGGTCAGTATTTCAAGAGACCCTCGGCGCTTGACCTCACAACGCGCCACAAAGCGTATCTAATTAACTAATTAGTTTGCTGATTCATAGAGCATTAATAGACGCTTGTATTTTACTATTAAAATAAACGACCTAACGATAAGTAATTGAATAACACTCACTTGGGTGGAAATATTAATGTATAAACAAGAAGTTAAAATACATCGCCAATTCACCATACACCGCTCGTGTTTACTGACCAGTGACCAGGCAACTGGAAAACTTGAGGTCAGTTCTCAGGCAGGGTTCGTTTAGTTGTTTCTGGCTTTCACCCATATTTTGTTACCCCTTCACTCGATGAGAGCAAATCTGTGATGAAAGAGGTACACAGGTCAAATTAATTCATATTCGTAATCATAATATATAATATATATATATATATATATATATAAAACAAAATACAAGCAGTATTTGTACTTCAAATAAATTGTAAAGATATTGCAGTTCAATTGAATTGATTTCACATCATTCATTCGGCAAAGTCAAAAATCAAGACGTTAGGGGGGGTGATCGATATTACATTTATGTTTACCTCAAACGAAAGTGGTAGTAGAAAGAACAAGTGAGAACATATTTTAAATTATAGTTATTTATTAATCAGCGACCTATCAAAATACTTGTAGTATGCAGTTTAAGTTTGAATCGTACACAAGAATTAACTTGCCATTAAGTTTGAAACAATTTCAATAAAAAACAACATCTTGCTTTTCATATGGTTTTAACTGACCATTAACCAAAAACTCATGAGTATCAGCGTTTTGGTTTCACTACCCTCTACATCACATTGGTAAATTACTTCACAACATCCTACATGTTTAAGTACTTCAAAATGTCAGCGTTTCAGAGAGTAAAAAGAGTTTTCTCGAGCTCCACATTTCGTTTAGTTTCTTTCTTTGATAATCACCATAATAACTACCGTCTCAGACATTTGCAGGTGTAACCTGGCTGTCGAGCAGGTTGTTATGTACAATTAGTGAACATGTACTTCAGAGGTAAGACGCGAGACTCTGATTCGGGAGATCGCTGGTTCGATTCCGGCCACCGGCAGTCCTGATAAAAGGTTTTTTCTGAGGTTTTCCTCAGTCGTAAAGGCAAATGCTGGGATTGTGTCCAACGAGCAGCCCACGGACATTCCTTTCCAACTATCAAAGACCTTAAAAGAGGGGCACGTCAGGTATGGCTGGTGTGCACCCTATAACGGGTATTCATAAGAAAAACAATTAATTATTATTATTATTCAGGCAAGACACAGCTAGATGATCGTATATACTTTAGTTAATTATACCATTTACTTGTAGCTGTGTAGCACCTGCTTTACTGCCTCGGCGGAATATGTGGTGCTAACGTCGAGTTTAAATTTAAACTCAACTCGCAAAAGCTTTGCAAGTTTCCTGGTGAAAAAAAATTTGGCCTTTAGATGAGAGAGTCAATGAAGAAACATCAGTATGAAAATCATGAATTCATTCTAAAGTGTACTTTTTCTGATGTCAACGTTTTGAGAATGACGTCAGAAAAAACCCATTAAGATAGCGTTTTCAAAAATTGCCCTAAAAACATAATAGTTTCGTTAATGTTTACGTATATTATTTTGTGACACCTCAAATATATATTAAAGCGTTAAGGCCATGTATTATAACAAACCGCTAAATATTTAGCTCACCGCTAACTTTTTTTATTGGACCCACACTTCTAATTGCTTGTTTTCATATAGAAAATAAGCTAACGGTGAGATAGAAATATTCATTCAATGCCAAAAGTAGAAATATCTTGTAAATCTATTTGTTTAAAGTTATACTGACTTTGGGTAACCTAACAAGGTTAGAAATGTAACGTAGAAATAGAAAACAATAGTTGAAATATAGGTAAATGTAGCTTATTTTTTAAATTGATTCATACTTCTGTAATATTACCATGAAAAATAGCTCGATTTTATCAACGCTCAAATAACATACCAGCGTATCGTTTAACATTTTTTCAATGGACAAATTACCACAACGCACGTACTTCCCACAGTGGTGATTTTAATTCGCGTCACAAAACCCACAACATCTTCACTCTATTTTAGTTCCGTGCGACGAACACTAATTGTTTCGACGATGATATAAAAGGTCTTGTTCAGTGAGCACAGAGCATAACACCCCCACATGAAAGTAGCGTGCGCACCCACACACCCCCCACCCCAGCTGAGAGCATCGCGCTGTCGGGCATAATAACATTACTTGACGGGAGAGGTAAACACTAAACACTCCGGTACAGAACAGCCGGCTGGATGTTACCAGCTTCATGATGTGTTCTAAACAGCCAAGCCTAGACAATCTGAAATCAAGAACGTAGGCTTATAGGAAGAATGATTCGCCCGGGGATGGATCAGTGTACCAGAATATCTCAACTAATGGAATATTATTTCTATGAATGCACGTTTCACGTTGCAAAGCGGGGGTCTCAAAATACCCTTATTCTAACAAGCTGAGGTATCCTTATCTACATAGCCTAGCCTAACCTTATTTTCTTCGAGATTTGTAACGTAGTGTGTATACACACACACACATATATATATATATAGTACGAAAACATTCGATAAAGCAATCCAACGTCTATTTTCAAAAAAAATATTATATAATAAATAATACATTTTGCAACCAACAAAATCTAAGAAATCATGTGTGTGTATATATATATGGAAGGATTTTACTACACTGGCTCTTCCTGGTTCACATCTTCTGGGGAGAAAGTCCGACCACCCCCCCCCTTTCCCACCACCTCCCGACCAGCCTCATGTTCTCCTTTTCACTCTATTCCTATGCCAGCTTGGAATACCTCCTGCTCTCCCTATAAGATCAAACTATCAATAATGATAAAATCTCAAATAAATAATAAAATCTAAAATATGGCTAATACAGTCGTCCGAAGATTCAATTGTCTGTAGAGAATTGCTATTTATTTATGAATATATAGATAGAATACGTATTAATTATTGATTTGATCGGATTTTGTGCCATCCCCTATAAAATAGATCACAGAAATACCTACGCTGAAGGCTACAAATAATGACGGTGTTCCCCGTGTTCTATATTACTGTGATCAGCCTGTACTCCTGTTTTAACCTCGCACAGAGATTTGACCGCTTGACCGATGCCGTCGGACCGTAGCTTCGTTTGCTGACCGCTCTCGGTGCTGCGTGTGGTCTTGATACGTATTTTATGCCTCAATAGAAAACCATGATATTATGTTGTATACCACAAATAATAAAGCAGCGCAAGCCAACATAATTAACAGTAACCTATCCACAAATCAATAAATAAAGTAATGAAGTATATATTATGTAAACCCTGCCCTGGGCTAACTTGTTTTCTTCATTGAAACAACGCTTCTGATTGGTGGTTGCCATGGAGAAATCAAGTGACTCCCGGACTACATATTTAGCGGACCGTTATAATAGCGTGCATTGTTAGAAGTAATGTATCATTGTGAATCCAGGCCCTGTCGTTTACAGTGGTTGACAACTAACATTTATTGTTACCCGACTAAACCATTAGCTTTGGATACACTTGATGTTCAACCGTGTGGGGACGCCGCATCATCTCTAGCCACCATCTTGAATAACAATTGGTTTCAAGATGGCCGGGATCTCACGGTTAACATGACCGATGTTGTATAACTTCCTATAAATGACAGTTGCTTCCTTGATTTTCTGTGGACATCGCTTCTTTTTAACTGTCGTCTCACGTGATGCTGTGAAAGAACGGACACAAAAGAGTGATCCGGAATAAAGAAGAAGAAGAAGAAGCTAGTCTCATTCGACTTTATGTTAGTGTATACTTCCATGTTCTTTTAGATTGTATCTACTTTTATTTCTAGCTTCGAAAGTGAAAAGTAACATTGTACGTATAAGCAAATAAGGTCCGAATTCCATAGGCGTGCGCAGAGGTTGATCAATGGGGGGGCACAATAAATTCCCAATGAAAGTACTTCACGGCGGCGCCAATAGGGGGTGTGGGGGGAATGCCCCCCACAAGAAGCTCCGCAGGAGATTTTTTTAAAGACATGCATTTTAAACGTGTTTTTAAGCGTATTAGGAGGAGTACAGATTGTCTGTTCGATGGGTTAATTTCACACAATTATTTGTGGATATCAGTGATATCATTGTTACAAAGTGAAGGAAGTGGTCATGCAGTCCCACAGCCAAAATCTTGGCGGTAAGGCAACAGTTGATGTTGAGGCCGGTCAGCTGATTCCAACGTCATTCCAATCTAGAACTTCAGGTAAGATTAGAACCATTATGTCAGGCGTCAGCATTTATGTCGCCCATTACGACAGGCACTTTATTCTGGACCTATTCTTTCCCGGGTCAAACGGGCAAGGCAGGAGCAACAGTGACAGTTTGAGGAATATATTTAATATAAGGAAGGTGCCTATAGGTCCTTTTCTCGTCTTTTACGATCGGCAGGCGTATACGGTATACCCTGGGCCAAATTATATTTTTTAAAAAAAAGCTCACTTATCCTAATGGGGGGGCCGCTGCCCCCCCTTGCCCCCCCCTGCGCACGCCTATGCCGAATTCAACCGAAATTTGTTAATCACACATTTGATAAACTTGGATTGGATACCATAACAACGTACCACATGCATAAGTGCATGATCTCTTCTAGCAAGTGCAATGTTTGTTAGGATAATGATAATCTTGAGGCTAAAGTTTATTGAAACAAGGCTTTTAGTCTGTTTCTCTATGAATGAGTTGTTTCGGTAAACCCACATGGGAGATCAACCAAAGAAATCATGTCAAACGACTATGAGAAGTTGTCCTGGCAGAAGTTCATTGAACTCATAAGCTTGCCTACTCTGCTAGAAGATTAAGGACAGAATTCCCAAAACTTTTGAAATCTCAGACATGATAATTTTGGACTGGTTACTATGGTTTACATAAATATTACACACAAAATGTACGACGTTTTCCAGGAGGCACAATGTTTGTTAGGAATAAATATCGAATTAATTGCTAGTTTTGAGGCTTATATAAGTTGGTTAAACCAGGCCATCATGGCTGAAAAATTACCTGTAAAGAGATCATGAACCTAAGCATTCATATACTCTTGCTTTAAAGATAGAGCTAACGAGTTGGAAAAATGAAGAATTGAAATTTAATTTCGAACAATTTCTTGCTAATACGCGATGACCTAGTCCCGCACATACTTCGTTATAAGTTATCACACGCGTTACCCCCCACTGTATTCGCTGCCCTACAAGACGTGCGCGTTCTTCTCCGTGTCGTAATGGCCGCGTGTAGTATTTGCCCGCAGCGTAGCGGCCGCGCGGCGGACTAGGTAATTACACGGCTTGTGGGAACCCCCGGGCGAGTAGTTACTGGACCGTACGTGGTAAAGGTTGTTACAAGCAGAACATGTGGAAGATGCCGCCGCTACCGTATGGACTGTATAACAAACCGTGTTTTAGACCCTGAGGCAGAGTTTTGTAAATCACAAGATGTAAATATAACTAAGCGAGCGAAGCGAACATTTCCATTCTACTTTTATGGTACTCGTTTCATTTGTTTGTTTTTATGTTTCGCGAATGCGGTCGAACGGAGGGTCCAATCAAATTGAAATTTAGACCATCTACAGAATTTGATGGGGGATTAAACACCTTCAGTTTTGTGGAAAAATCGATCGAGAAGTTACTTAGTTACAATTTACAATACAGGCACTTGAAATTTTTTTCGAATACGAAACGGTAGCAAAATGTAAGAGAGCCACAGTATAGTAAATTTCTGTCCTCAAGAATATGTTAATTGTATGGTGCTTCCCTTTATTATACAAAAAATATTTGATTTGGAATACATTTATTGTTAAAATTACTAGAATTCGGTTGGATTTAAAATTGTATTTTCTACGGTTTTCTGTGTTAATAAATTAAATTAATTAAATTGGCAATCCTTCAATTCAGATAGCGTTTAACATGTGAATCAGACATGAACACGTCTGTGTTGACGTTAAAGTAACTTTGTTCTGAAAATTAATTACATGTTTATCGAAAATCGACATTTTCGATGATCGATATTTCTAGTGTTTTAGTTTACCTTAATTTGTATACGACAGGGATCAAACTTATGTTTTTTATTTGTACGTTTTCTGCAAATAGACGTGTGTGTCTGGTCTGATTCTGTGAGGAGCAAATTCAGCGAGAGGGTCTTAGCGATACCCAAATTTATGATACTCTCAAGAGTAAACATGAACTTTGAATAAAGTTTGACTTCCTCCTCAGTTAAGAAACTAGCTAATTGCCCAGAGGGGGGCATTGTACTGCTTATTTTTTTTGTGAACGATAACGACTTTAAAAGGCAGCTATTACACGTATGCCACTATTGTGATGCCAGATTAAACTAATTAAACTGGAAAGTTGAAACACCCTCACCCGAATTGGTAATCAAATCCTGAAATATCTTTATTACTAACAGTGTTTAACCCACATTATATTCCACTTAGATGTAGGATAATTTGTTCATTTCCGATCAAAATGATGCAGTTATTTTTTAACATTTAATTAACATAACATTTTACCATTATCACTCATTATAATGACTCATCGTGTCATTATCACACTCACTCTTGATATTTTTTCTTGCCACCTTGATTTCATTCATGATTCTAAACCTCAAACTTTATTCTCACAATTCAGTTTTACTTTTTTCGTCAGTCGCTGTGGCTATGTTCAACTTGTCAATTCCTATTTTATTGCTCATGTTTGACGAAAAATTAAATTTGATAACTTAGTTTTTTACGACGCACTCGACAGTTATAGCACAGAATCCGTTATCTGTGGTTATAGTCATATGACGATAGTTAGGTAATGATGTCATGAAGAACAATTTAAAGTGGCCAACGGCTACAAACAATTTGTTACTAAACATCCTCACCAATTCTGTTTTGTACAACCCTATAGTACAGTAGCTTTGAGACAGAGCAAGTTAGTCTGTGACGTCATATCAGTATACTTACTGAAGTCACACAGAAGAGTAGTGCAATAGATTGAGTGCAAGTGACTTAGGCTAGACTATCATCACTCACCACTTAGTGATGGTTAAGGCTGGTCCACACAGATTTTTTAAGCATAAGATTTAAGGTTTTAAGACGTTGTTGCCAAGAACAACAATGAAAACAATCTCTTAAAACTAAAACTTTGTGTGAACGCCAGTACGTGTTTCCTATGATCCAACTTTACGACTACGCGTTAAACCTTAAATCTTATGCTTACAAAATCTGTGTGGACCAGCCCTTACTAGCTTGTATACATGGGCGTGCGTAGAGGTTGATCAATGGAGGGGCACAATAAATTCCCCACCAAAGTACTTCTCGTCGGCGCCAATGAAGGGGGGGTGGGGAGGGGGAGAAAACGCAGGCGATTTTTTAAAAATATGTGTATTTTAATGTGCTTTAAGCATATTAGGAGGAGGAGTGGTTGTGTGTTCAATGGGTTAATTTTATCAGTGATATCGTTGTTACAAAGTGATGGAAGTGGTCAGTCACAAAGCCAAAATCTTGGCGGTATAGGGCAACAGGTGATGTTGAGGCCGGTCAGCTCATTCCAACGTCAATCCAATCTAGGACTTCAGATAAGATAAGAAACATTATGTCATACGTCAGCATTGTTGTAGCCACTTAAGACAGACGCTACCCCTGGATCTATTCTTTCCCGAGCCAAACGGGCAAGGCAGTTGGAGAAACAATGAAAGTTTGAGGAATATTTTTATAGACATTTCTACTGTTGTGCCTTGTGTGCAAAACGCTACTAAAAACATTTTACAATCTAATGCCTCATTCTGCTAAAAGAAAAGAAAGCACACCTATACTAATGGGGGGGGGGGGGGGCAACTGCCCCCCATTCTCCCCCTCCCCCCCCCCCCCTGCGCACGCCTATGCTTGTATAACAGGTATAGCACGTTCTAGAGGAGCCCTCTTCCAAGGTATTACACAGTGAACACAAAGCTGAGTAGAAGATAATATTTTATACACAGATTCGAATCAAGTGATAAGAAGTGTTCAAGTTTGCGCATTATGATGAAATTGTAGTAGTTGTTAACAAACAAACAAGTTTGTTAGCAAAAGTGTTATTAGATGTGTCAGAAAACCTTTTCACAGCATGCATACATGAACATAAAATAATCTAATCAGATGGATGGAAGAACACATCAAATTACAATTGTGGTATGTTTGCAAGTTGTACAATATATAAATAAGTTCATAAGCTTGAAGATAATAAAATGATGTTGATGCACAAGAAATAACATTTTCTTGTGTCTAGACACCATGGTTAGGTGTAATCGGCTGATTGCGTTATCAGCCGCATCACACCAGCAGAAGATACGAGCACTGTTCCCGATTATTTGTTCCATGTTCATTAGACCCACGCTGTTCGAAGCGTCTTGTCACGCATGTGAGAACACGATTGCAATAAGTTTAGTCGGTTGGTACTCGTGAGATGCAACGGTTCGTACAAAGCAACGGGGTTATAGAACGTAGAACAGGTGGAGATCTAGACGCCCCACTAGAGCGGGTCATGGGGTGGAGGTCTAGACGCCCCCCCCCCCCCCCCTTTGTGGGTCAGAGAAGATAAATGTAGAACATTGATTTACAAGACACCACTTTCAAGACAACCGACCCAAAATCATGCATGACACTGGCTCCTTTTTGAAACTTATCTTCTAAAAAATGTTGATGTAATATTATCTAATATGATAACGTTTAAAAATGTGTGTAAAACAAAAAGAAAACGTTTAATTCTGGTTCTTTGCCTTTAATTAAAAAAATGTAAGATTGTAGATGAAACGTCCAGAAAGGGTTCTCCAGACTTGTGTGGCTCACAATGATATTTATACATGAATAATGATTAGTTGTTGTGACGTCACGTTAATGCTCCCGGTTCATAGTTTTCACATGATGTCACACTGGCCATATAACTGCATAAAAGCAATGTTTAAAATTAAAAATAGATAAAAATCACAAACTAGCAAACAAATATTTTTTTTTCTTAAACATGCCTATTGTTAATACAACTGTTTCTCCGTGCGAACAAATTAAAAATATCACCAAGATGGCCGCCACCCGCATAGTATTAAAAAAACTTCGTGAAAACCATCAATAGTGATCGCTGAGAGTGACCAGAACGGTAACTAACTTGTTCTCTCGACCACTGTGTTCAATGCGCGAGGCAAGGTACCGGTAGTTTCATCACTATCAGGGAGCATCGCCAGACCCTGACCGGTATCTCTACTCTAGTCACGGCTGCGTAGTTTCATCACGGCCCACTTGCGTTTACACTCTACCCTGGTCCAGTGTATCCCGGCGTGGGAGGGGGAGGGGAGGGGTAACTTTCTTGTGAAGACGCCCCCCCCCCCCCGCGCTCTGACGTCAAGAAACCTTCTCCCCAATCTGTCATGCATGAAATTTGTTGACATTATTACAACGCGCATAACATGGTCAGTCAAGGGTTGACTTAAATAATAATGTTAACATTTCTCGTTTATGAAAACAGAATTTGTACCCTAAATTTAACGTTGGCCTGAATATCTCATTCATTATTACAGTGACCAAGTATTCTGCCTTACACATGAATTGATTTTGTTCGAATGTAAAGTATCTTGGTACATAGTGCGTGATTTCTATAGGAGGGGACAATAATTATAAAGGCAAGTAAATGTGTGTGGTATATGTGTGAGTGATTCATGCCATGTTATGATCATGAAGTGCATAGTCCTCCGTAAGGTTGAGTGAGTAATGTAGGATAGAGGTCCCACGCCATCGGCAGTTTTTCTACCGCCTTCTACTGCCCAAAATACTTTAGTCAGGTAGTAGAAGTTCGCCAAGCGACGCGATGACGGAGTTTTGGGGTGTCTTCGTATATATTCGGTGAAGTAGCCGACCAATCAGACTCCGTCATCGCGTCGGGGGGCGAACTTCTACTACCCGACTAAAGTATTTTGAGCAGTAAAAGGCGGTAGAAAAACTGCCGATGGCGTGGGACATCTACCCTATATTACTCACTTAACGTCCGAAGTAGCCGATGGCAGCGCCACCTCCAATCGGCAATGTCACGCGGCACGCCGTAACAAGTGTTCGTGAGGAAGGCAAGACATTGAAATGGTTAATTACACATTCATGGTCTATCTGAGTTGATAAAGAAGTTCTTATCCTGGGTAGAGAAGGTGTATAGTTATATACATTTGAAGACACGTTTTATCCATAATTGAGGGACGCGCAACAGATCGTCGTCTGATGTACACGGAAAATAATGGCGACTTACTGACCTGTTGTAAGCCAAACAAACACAGACCGACAGACAGACAGACAGACAGACAGACAGACAGACAGACAGACAGACAGACAGACAGACAGACAGACAGACAGACAGACAGACAGACAGACAGACAGACAGACAGACAGACAGACAGACAGACAGACAGACAGACAGACAGACAGACAGACAGACAGACAGACAGACAGACAGACAGACAGACAGACAGACAGACAGACAGACAGACAGACAGACAGACAGACAGACAGACAGACAGACAGACAGACAGACAGACAGACAGACAGACAGACAGACAGACAGACAGACAGACAGACAGACAGACAGACAGACAGACAGACAGACAGACAGACAGACAGACAGACAGACAGACAGACAGACAGACAGACAGACAGACAGACAGACAGACAGATAGACAGACGGGCGTCCCTGCGTGAACGGAATAGCAATGTGAGGACATAACAGGACAAACAGGAGAGTGTTCCTGTTTATGAGCGCAGGTCAATCGCCCTCTACCCCCTCCCCCTCACTGCCCCAACTAACCCCTACCGGGAGAGATAATTAAATTTCCAACAACAGTGCAATGCAAACCTTTAATCAGGACACAGCAATTTATTACAAGGGTCTCGTCAATTCTTGTTGTTTTCATGTTTTAGTTTACACAGAAGCAATTTTGTTAAAATTCCCATGGAATAAATAAAATAACGTTTATCTTAATGAATGAATGACTGAATGAATGGGACAGTAATAAAATGCAGTGTTTAGACCAATGCCATAATATTTAGCGAGTAATCGTTCTCTATTCTCAGCAATGAGTGGTACTCGGGGCCAATGGAAATCAAAACATTTCGTTCATTCAAGCGGTATTGTACTATTTGCATAAATCTTTTCAGTGATCACTAGAGCTGGATATTGAATCCATGACATAATGATGCCAGCGATTAAAGTGCACTTCGTGTAGGTATTAAAACTCGTATGGTATTGTATTTTTAAATGGATCACATTCGAGTAGAATTGAATCTAGAAAATAATGAGCATGTTGTGCAGAGATTCAATTTGGCTCAAATGTCCCTTTGTGGATGATTGCGACGTAAATATATCATGTTTACCTTAACAATATTAAATATTCGTAATGGTGACATTGAAGTTGAACTAAAAGTAGTTTTACAAATTTCGGCAAATATGTTGGAAGTTTCACTGTTTATCTTTTGCATTTAACAGTATAGTATTCCATTAACGTTTTTCCGAGATGTATTTAAATATCTCAATTAGTTTACAGTTACACCACACTTTCGAAATATAGACACTCTTAACGAATTTCGTAATATCATAATACGGAATAAAACTTTACCACTGTGATGATGATTTAGTCTCCACTTTTTATTTGAGAATGTGGCAACAGGGCATGGGTCTCACAAGTGCAATATAATAGGAAGACAGTATAATTTACATATTATTCGATACAACACACCAAACACCGTACTACCTATACATACGTATACATATTTTAATGAGTTTAGAGACCATACAATAATAATTTACATTATCATATCAAAAGGTCAAGTAATAATTACAATGTTAAACATTTAAATAAAACGGCAACACAAAACTCCATATTTTATGCTGGATTAAAAAATGTTGACCATTTGCCCATACATGTAAAAAATATTACAATAAAAAAACTTTTCAAAATTTAAAGCAGAAGCTATAAAATATGTATTTGAATATCAATTGTACAATTATAAATAACAATAGAGTAATTATTGTGTGGGTCTATGTGTGGGAAACGTTTTGTCTATTAATTTAATTTTAATTTAATTCCACGTATGAGTGGGTAAGAAGTTTGTGTAACGTATTTGTTAAAAAGTGTACCTGTATATAATTTGTTCTATTGCACTTGTGTAAAGATGTTAATGGTGTAACTTGAATATGATATGATTAGATTGTGTTTATTTAGCTTCATTAGCTATTATTGTCATACATATATACACTTACACTACTATCTGATTATTACTATTAAATAAAAAATAACCATATACTTACAAATTATTTTGACTGACAATTATTATTTATAATTGTACAATTGAAGTTCAAATACATGTTTTATAGCTTCTGATTTCAATTTTAAACAGTTTTTTATTTTAATATTTTTTATATGTCTTGGCAAATGGTCCAACACTCTCAATCCAGCGTAGAATATAGATTTTTGTGTTGCCGCTTTATTTAAATGGTATACATTGAAATTATTACTTGCACTTGTGATATGATTATGTACGTTATTATTGTATGATCTAACTAAACTCATTAAAATATGTATACGTGTATATGTAGTATGGTGTTTTGTGTGTTGTACACGAATAATACGGTACGTAAATTATTGTATTTCTATTATATTGCACTTGTGGGACCCATTCCCTGTTGTCAATAAAGACTACACCCATATATATATGTATGAAACGCGAGGGGTGGGGTTATATAAAGTCATGGTTTACTTTCGAAATGAGAAAATAGTTCAGAGAAAAGCCCCATACATATACGTACACCAAACGACTCACCTTAAGCCTGTTATAATTGTTTTAAAAAAATATATAAATACTGTAACAATATACGGCGCGAGCAAAGCAAGGCTTGACTGACTCCTGGGGGCCTCAGCCTATCATCCTGGGACCCACCAACCTTCTACATTAGTTAAAAAAAACTTCACTTTATTTTCAATGGAGCAAAGTACTTTCATTTATTGCAATGTTTTCTGCAACGCCCTACCATGTAACAGTTTAAGTTATTCAAATAGAATCCTTGCATTGCAGTGTCAAAATTATGTGAGACTTTTTAAATATAATTCAGTATGTCTTATAAGAAAGTATATTCGACAAATAGGTACCATCTGCGTCGTTTTATATTTCTGGCTATACACATTTTGGGTTGCATATTAAATTAACCCAATAATGATTTAGTCAATACATTCTTAACCGGCCTGATGCGCAAAATACGGTCATAAGATCATCTATCAACAACATTACGATGTGGCTGGTACAAAATTTATAAAATACGGACCGTCGACCATGACAGGAAAACCATTATTCTGCCTGATATTTTCCAATTTCCTCAACGATCGTCTGGATATTACCAAAGAACGTTGTTATTTTATGTTTCAAAGAACCCCAGACGCCAAATGACTCCCTTTTTCACCCGATTTGGCATTGATGTGTATGTTTGAATGGTGACTAGCTGTTCTCGATGGGTTTTCCTGGGGTAAAAAGTGCCTCGTCGCATCTTTACGTGAACGCAATCATCCAGTTAATGTTCTCCAGGCTATGCGTCTACATCTTAGCGCACGTCTAAATGTAAATGCTTGACATTGTAAAATAGCTTTCCATATAACCATTCAGTGAAATTCAGGAAAGTAACCGATGCGGAATTAAGTAAAACCATATGATTGATTTTATAGTTTAACTTATTTTTTTTCTTTATGTAGGTATACACAAATATTTGGGAAAAAGAAATATATTTTGCAATCACTAAATTATTTAAATGTTGTGAACATATATTTATGAATCCGCTATTACAAACTCTTATTTTCTTAAAATGTTTCCCTTTCATTATATTATATTTTTGGTATTTAACATTATTTGTACATAATACTATAGTGTTTATTACTTTATACTTTTCGTTATATGGCTATACTGGATATTTGTTTGACATTTTAGGAAATGTATTAGTATTCAAACATATCCACACTCATTAAAATAATGAAAGAACAGAACAAATTAATTCAAATTAGTGTAATATCTATGAAAGCGTACACATAGTTTGCACATAGAATCATTATATGGTTTTTACTATCTTAACTTCAATGTTTCAATGTAAAGAAAACGTTGGCAAATTTGAAATAGAAAATAAATACAAAATAAAGCAAGTGTATTTTAATAATAATAAAAATATGTTACATAATATTATGTGGCTTCATATTTCTAGTCATGTTATCAATTTCCCGTGTAATATATATATAATCCAAACTCTATTCATAATACATCGACTTGTTTGATATAAGCTGAACGAAATAAAACTTACGAAACGAAGAAGGAAATAATATTGTGAAGAAAAGGACCGTTTCATGTTTTTTCTTCTGGATCCTCTATGGTATTTTTATTAATAAAATAGCCAAACTAGTGGATGTGTGCAATCATTATCATTATGCATGCACTACTTGGAATGCATGTGTCAGGAGTTTCGACACTTATACTGGACGGGCAATGAACACAGAAACATATAAAACACAGGAATCAGCGTAACTGGAGCCAGACAAGGAAGTGGAAACGATAATCGGCTGGAGGTGTTCGGGTGATCTTGCACAATAGGCACGTGTTGACTCTGAATTTGGAAGCATGAGGAAATGGAAAAGTGGGAGGGGGATAAAGGAAGAGGTGTTCGACCGGCTCGGGGTCTTTTACGCTGGGAGTGTCATGTGAGGTGTTTGGAAGAAGACGGGATCACTTGGAGAAGACGGAGAACAGCGGGACGGGGATCGAACCGAGGACAGCAGACCGGGCGGATCGAACCAAGGACAGCGTGGATCGGAGGATCGACCCAGTCACTGTGCCAGGCCGCTGTTAAAGGGTAGGATGGAGTGGCATTGATACATAGATCGAGGCAGTTAGCCGATAAAAGTTGACCACGCACTCTCGCTCACAATGATACAGTTCACTTATGACCATTAGGGTAGTTTTTGTAAGAACAATACACGTAACCCTTGTTAATTTGAATTCTGTGTATTTCCTTGAGGACAATTCTGCATGATCCATCCCTGCAAATACCGATCCCGGTCAAGACTAGGGAAAGACTGAGCCGCAAAGCTAAAACTTCGGCTACGCACCCCATGCTAGTCAAGCCCTGAGGCGCAGTCTTACCCTATTTCTTCACAATATATTCTTCATGTAGAAATAACAACACGCAACAATCTTCTAACAAAGATAATTAATTCAATCCGAGTTAAAACCAGGGTGTGGGTGTGGGTGTGGGTGTGGGTGTGGGTGTGGGTGTGGGTGTGGGTGTGGGTGTGGGTGTGGGTATTGCGCTATGCAGAATATCACTTTGTGGAGAACAACAAATCAATAAGTAATTCGCCCAGTTCACATATTCACACAACTCACAGGTTAATAAGTAGGAGACAAGAAGCGCAAGCCAGATAAATATTTTAAGAGTGGGGAAAAGAGCAACCCTGAAATCAAATTTTTATAGTGGTTTTAAACTGTATAATAATTTTATTGAGGGTGAGAAAAGGAAGAGATAAAAAACCAACCGAGAGAGATGGTCGATTTTGTAAGACGCTTTGTGAAGGAATAATGTATTTATAGCATGTATTGTAACACTGTTTCTCCGTATGCATGTGTATATTATTTATGTTGGACTAATAGTGAAAGCTTAATAAATATACATTATAATTATTATTATTAGTTCAATCCTTTAATACCATAGACGCTGCTCACATTCTTGTTTTATATTTGGCTAATACGAGCTAATATTTGATACGAGTTGCCGCATCGTAAGTAAGCATAATTCAAGTGGGATCTATTAAGCGGACACCTAAGTCCCACGTAGTTGTACGTGATATTCCTCATAATTGAGAGCATGGTTGTATTATCAGTCTGGCTGTTCATAGTAATAAGGATATAATTTTCCCGCAAATATGTTTTCCTTACAATAGATTCAATAATAATTGGAGAAACTGTAGTTTTCAATATACTTGTGTATTTCCAAATTTTTGAAGGTCTCTGAAAATTAAGAAAGTACATCTAATATCGATATTTGATTGGTTATCGCTCACTCGTCGATGGTGTTATTTAAGCGAAAATTCCTGAGAATCTGAGTTGTGGGACCGATGCCAAATAGATCATAAGAACCACGGTTCGATTAAAAAATTGGAGAAAACGTGTTAAATAATTGCTATCACTTCAAAATAATAGAACTAGACAAAAAACCATTTGAGTATTTGGCCTTCGGGATAAAAGTTTGCCATACAATCAATACTCTTGGCTAGAGAGTCATAGATCTGCCACACAATCAATGGCCCATATAGCTGTCATATCTTGTATGTTTCCAACTGAAGAGTTTTGCTATGATAATAACAAATTACAAGTAACAACGTTCACTGAAGACAGAAATTATTGGATACTTGTCAATATTATTACTTCATAAAAACATAGTAATATAAATTTTACAAAATACAGACACATTTCGTTTCCATCTCAGCCATCGTTATAAATATTGAGCCGATTGTGAAAGCCCCATTCACTACCGCGCGTGTTATGACTTCATATAAAAAAGTGTGTTACGTTTTTTTCAATTATAATACATATTTATTTTTAATACATATTTTTTTATTTAAGAACGACATGGTTTTAGGTACGGATTCGTTTATTATTATTACACATTGTTTATGTTCTATTTTTTGTAGTTGTTTTTATTTTGTCACGATTTCTCTAATAGATTACCATTTTTGTTGGTTTACGTCTATATAAGAAAGAAAGAAAGAAAGAAAGAAAGAAAGAAAGAAAGAAAGAAAGAAAGAAAGAAAGAAAGAAGAAAGAAAGAAAGAAAGAAAGAAAAGAAAGAATAAAAGAATAAAAGAAAGAAAGAATAAAAGAATAATAAAGAAAGAAAGAAAGAAAGAAAGAATAAAAGAATAAAAGAAAGAAAGAAAGAAAGAAAGAAAGAAGAGAAGAGAAAGAAAGAAAGAAAGAAAGAAAGAAAGAAAGAAAGAAAGAAAGAAAGAAAGAAAGAAAGAAAGAAAGAAAGAAAGAAAGAAAGAAAGAAAGAAAGAAAGAAAGAAAGAAAGAAAGAAAGAAAGAAAGAAAGAAAGAAAGAAAAGAAAGAAAGAAAGAAAGAAAGAAAGTAGAAAGAAAGAAGAAAAAGAAAGAAAGAAAGAAAGAATAAAGGAAAAAAGGAAAGAAGAAAGAAAAGAAAGAAAGGATAAAAGAAAGAAAGAAAGAAAGAAAGAAAGAAAGAAAGAAAGAAAGAAAGAAAGAAAGAAAGAAAGAAAGAAAGAATGAAAGAAAGAAAGAAAATATTGCAATCCTGCTCTTTGAGACGATGCAGGGTGATAGATGCAGATCGATGAGAGCTACCTAACACGATTGCCTTATGCAGAATTCTAACTCTGCGCCTGCGTCTCATGCTACCGTATGAGCTACGGTGGACGGCTGAGAAGATCGTGACCTACGAGACATCGAGATCTAAGATCTGCCAGTCAGCGGGAGATCTAAGATCTGCCAGTCCGCTGGCGAGCCTCGACTATTCGCCCAGGTCTGCCAGACGCGATTAGGTCGGATCTGAACCGAAGTACGACGGGAAAACCTTCCCCTCCTCCTTTCCTTCCCCTCAGCAAGATCTTCCACATCCGAGCACAAAGTAATGTGTTATAATTAACACAGTTACAAGCGTTAAGGTGTATTTAAGTAATGTTAATATTTTATTTTAGTGAGAACGCTATAGCGATCACGTGAAGGCATATCTCAGAGAACGTTCACTCATGTATCGTTCATTCTATTTTAAGAATAACTATTGGGTGGAGCTGAGTAATATATTCTTAGAACCAAAGATCGCTTCCTATAATAAATTTTACTTCTAAAACAAAAAGCTATAATTTCATTGTATAATGGTATGGACAAGTGCTCTACGTTTACCCTCATCGCGTGTGAATGATGGTCTAGGATTAAGCTGTCGGATCATCCTGCATGAATCTACACGATAGACGTAACGTAGGTACAGCTCACGTTTCATTACAGAAAGTGCATAAAACTACTTAAGCAACCTCAACTACTTTCTTAATGAAGATGACAAGGGTTGTTGGCCTTTAAATGCTGATTTCATGAGTGTAAGAGATGGGCTCAGACTATACGTGGGATGTTCAACTAAGATAGTTGATTCATTTTGACGCCGGTGGTTAGAATGTTAGTCTGCATGTAGACTGACTGAGCAAATTTGAAGGGGTTTAGAAGTGAATCGATAACGTAAGACACCGTAGATATAATATTATTATGGATGCTGTCGGACACCGTGTGTATGGTTATAATAATAATAATAATAATCATAATAATAATAATAATAATAATAATAATAATAATAATAATAATAATAATAATAATAATAATAATAATAATAATTAATAATAATAATAATAATAATAATAATAATATTAATAATAATAATGTTCTTTATTTTAGCTGCACTAGCTACTACATTACATAATTTACAATTATTAATAACCTGGACAATAATTAGGCATCACACAACACACAACACACAAATATACAGATACAATTTTGCAAATTCATTGTCAACAAAGGTGGCACACACACCTTTAAAACTATTCAGCGAGTATCTTAAAACATCATCTCTTGTCATCTTATTTTCTTTCAACATTTTATTTAACAATATAAAACCTTAATAAAATAAGGATTTTTGTGACTTTGTCTTATTTTTACGTGTCACAACTAACATGCTACTTCCTTACCTTGGTTCATGTGTCGGCCAGCCCATTATCTCAATTTATCAGGGCACTGTTCTAGGGCCTATTCTTTTTATAATTTATATCAATGACCTGTGTAGCTTGCAATTAAAAGGAAAATTATGCATTTATGCTGACGATACAGCAGTCATATTTACCGGAGATTCATGGAAAGAAACAATTAGTCTGGCAAACAAAGAACTTAAAATAATATATGAATGGCTGCAGCAAAATCTTTTAACTTTAAATTTATCAAAAACAGTTTACATCCCCTTCACAATTAATCAGTCATCAAAACAATTCACAGGAGATATTAAAATTCATGAACTTGACTGCTCTATGACAAACCCATGCAGCTGTTACACTATACGTCAAGTTGATGCGGCAAAATACTTGGGAATAAACAATAGATAGTAGACTACGCTGGAAACAGCACATTAATGGAAACATAATTAAAATAAGATACTGTATCCTAAAGTTTTATCGCCTAAGAAATATTCTAAATAAAAAAGCCCTAAGAATGATCTACCATGCTTTCATTCATTCAAGACTACAATACGGCATAATCGGTTGGGGAGGTGTTCGAGACTCATACTAAGATCCATTGAATGTAATACAAAAACACATTATTAAACTTATGACATTTAAACCACGAAGATTTTGTTCAGAAACGCTATACTCAGAGACCGATTTTCTTGACATTAGACAAATTTACATGCAGGCACTTATAACGCACTACAAGCATCAATGTACAAATACGAAAACCTCAAATTTAAACAATGATGAACATGTTGATATACCTGTATTAACTAGGGGGACAATGAAACGTAAACTAAGTACACTTAGATGTGAGAAAGGCATAGGTCAAAGACATGGATATTTTCTAGGTCGAAAGATGTTTAATTTAGTTCCAGCTCAAATTAAAAGCACTTCATGTAAAACCACATTCAAAATTAAATTAAGAAAATGGATTAAAGACATAGGTCGTGAATTTTGCTCAGATACTGTAAACAATAAATTAAACTTTAAACTAAGTAGGTCTGTTGATACTTAGTACTTTATTCAAGACTGTTTCTTTTCATACAATTCGAGAAAGAATTAACTTACTACTTATTTCCTCTGTTCTCTTATTTCATATAAAAAATTTAAAAAAAAAGTTCTTTGATATGCTGCAAATGTTGCTAGTTACTGTGTTGCTATTTGTGTTGCTGTGTGTTTCTAGTTCCTATATGTTTTTAGTCAATAGTTCATTTAGCAACCTAATTTAGGGTAAAAAAATAACAGAAATATTGTAACCTTTATGCATAATTTTCTATTATTCTATGTTTTCTTTTACTTAGTATGTGAATCTAGTGCTATATCGTCAGCTACAATTCATCTTACGTGCACTATGCTTTTTCTATTTATTAATGCTATTTCTATGCTATTTCTATCTTGTATTTGTTACGTACTACGATTGTATCTACGTGATTAACTCACCTACAATCCATCTTACGTGCACTATATGCTATTTCTATTTATTTATGCTATTTCTATGCTATTTCTATCTTT
>OX246739.1:48878811-49025661 GCA_945910005.1 Isoperla grammatica
CCACAATAGCGCCGAGGCAACTTTTTATAAATCTGTCTTTTTGAAGTGGTTTCAACGTGTTTTAGAAGAAGGTTATGTGTTTGCCAAAATACGATTTAAAAAAATTTCAACAATTAATATTATACAAAATTACTTTATAGTTTATTGTTACAACTTATACAGCGGTGTTTCCCGACTAAGCAAATAGAGAAGTTAATATGTAGATCTACTTAATTGTTTGTGTAAATTTAGATGATTTGCAGAAAAAAGCTGGTATTTCGGGGGGGGGGGGGGGGGGGGGGGGCTTCTCGACTATCTAGCAATATTTGATTACATGTGCGCTGTATATTCCAAGCATAATGCTGGCACGGATTAGTGTGTAACTTTTGCTTCCTTCTCTTACAGCAAGTCACTGAGCGGGGTTGGGCTGCCAGACAATGGAGCTCATCACACGAGACCTTTGAGTTCCTTCCAGTAATCACACTCCAAGACAGAGGTAAATATATTGCCCTACAACCCCTGAATTAACTTTCAGGTTCTGGGGGCTTTCGAATTTGTGTTTTGCTTTGTAGGGTAAGAGGGGTTCCATTTCATTTTTTGTGGTGAAATTAAGGGTGGGAGTCCCACACCTTTTGTGACTTTTTTTATTATCTTTCACAAGGGGGGGGGGGGCTAGATTGGTAAAAATAGTTTGAAATAATTTATGGATAGCCCTCAGCCTAAGTCATCACTTAAACTAAAGCATCAACACCATTCCTTGTAACATATCGTGACCGTGCAAGTGAATATTTAGCACAGAAAACAAGTTAGCAAATACGGGGGTTTGAGGTATTGTGAGGATGCATGTCTTTTCGATAAATAATAATTTATGGTAAAAATCGTGTTAAATTAGGACATTATAAGCTTCACATATACCTTTTGACATATAGGCTGAAATAACTCAAAACGAAGACCCGTGACCCCCATTTTATTTTTAGTTAAATGAAAAGCACACTTACAGTAGTGTGTCTTGTGAATTATAGCCAAATATCATTATATATCATTGGTCAGCCCCGCCGTGACGTCACGACGTGTTGCCGTGGGGGTTTTGCAATGTTATTTGTGTGTTTAGTCACGAATATCTCTAAAACGAGTTTAATAATATAGTCTTTTTAATGCCTGTTTTAATCATTGTTAAATTATCTTCAATGTGATATATGATTTAAGCATGTTAAATTTCATGTTAATCTACTGCACCGTGTTTTAGGTCAACGCGTATAGGTTTTTCAATCGTTCAATAGGAAAGATAGGAGAATATCTTAGAACAGAGTTTCTCAAAGTGTGGTCCGCGGAGCTAGCTTAAGCCTACGGAATGGGAATAAACAATTATAGACTGCTGTTAATAAACGTTATTTTGTGTTTGAAATTAAGCACTTTCTATATCAAGCTACCTATATACGCTAAAAACCCATAGTTGTATTGGTCAATCTCAAGACCGAGATCACGTCTACAGAGGCTGCCGAGGGGAAGGGGAGGAATGAATCACGCGGATGCGACCAGAACAAAACAGCCACTTAATTCACTCAGTATACACTCACACAGTGACTAATTTTTAGTAAGACTAGTTGGCGTGGGTAGAAACCACGCGAAGTGCTACAGTGCAGTGTTTTTGGTATATACGTAATATTAAATGTACATTCTAAAAATTAATAATATCGAATTGAGTGTAGGTCTCTAGTAATCAGCTATGGATCGTTTGTTAAAGACGGGTACTGTACGTGCAACTCAAGTGCCGATTGAAACTAATGGAGGTAGCAGACTTGTCCCACCTAACCTTGAAGAGCCGTCTTGCTCAAAATCTAGTGATAGTGCCAATAAAGCCAAAAAACGCAAATATTGTGATGAATATTTAGAACAAAATACAAAAGTGTACCAGACAACCGTTGTTGCATTGTAATGCAATTATTTCATTGGACAGCATATTTCTCATTGGTTCTTGGAGAGATGGGCAGGTTTTGCATCTGAACGATGTTTTCATACGCGAATAACGTAGGAAATGATTGCTTTTTGAAACTGAGATTATGGGAAAATTGCTAAATGCTATTATTCTACAATTTTCTAACCCTAATTCAATTTCTGCTATAAGATAAAAATGTAGATGGTAGGTTTTACAGCAGTGGGACTTAATTTTCATTATCTTTATATTAATTTCTTTTCTTTTTCCTTTTTTTCATGGACATCTTACATTTGCATTGCAAATAACTAACTTTTATTTATATATACATAATATATGACGAACCACCTTGCTGATGAATACAACAAAGTTGTGGTTAACAAAATATTTATAATATATATATAATCATGACACAGGTTAAAGTCAACAGAGCGTTGTAACGTACGGATTCAATTAGAAATATATTATTGCATTTATTGTCTGTACCTAAATCGAATCTAGTCCCACTAGTCAATAATTAAATCAATCGCACCTATAAAGTATTATTTAAAAATCAAAACAGTGTTCTTTTATTTTTGTGTCTTAATTATTCAACTCGCATCTTCTTGGATAGCGTTTGAAATAATAGAGAGGTATAAAGCCACATCATTCGTGTTTTCAATTTCATGCGAATCTTAAACTGTAGGTATTATAATGTTAAAGCGAGTATTATATTTAAACAACTCAACAATTTAAAACAATAATGTAACACTTTTAAACACATAAGTATTCTTCACTCAAATTCTTGTAACGTTGTCTAATTTTGTTGCAGCAGAAGAGTGAGCACTACACTAAATGGTGCTCGACGAACGAGGAAGCAGTTCAACATGGTGCTCATCGTTCAACGAAACTTCATTAGGTGGTTCTCAATGTACGACTAAACTGTACTCTTACGCCTTACGTGATGTATGGATTTTTGTGAGTCTTTATATGCAAGCGAAATTTCTTTCCATTCATTCACACGGATAATATAATATACTGTCATAATCACTGGAATTGCAATGATCAATAATTTTATTGTTATTATTATTATTATTATTATTATAATTATTATTATTATTATTATTATTATTATTATTATTATTAAAGGTACGTACTTGTATCCCCTAGCAAGTAACTCTAAACCTTTGTTATTGAGTTATTGTTTAATGTTTACAAATACTCAAGGCTACATTGTAGGTAAAGGTTGCCAACAAGACACATAGTGGCAATTTTTTATTAAAATGCCTTACATTGTATGAAATTACAGTAATGTCAAATACTTGACTCAGGCATTGAGTATCATGGAGAGTTAATATGTCTTGTTTCAGTTATAACAGCGGGCTAAATACAGGCCCATACTGAACTACAACCTGGGTTACTTATATTGCTTATATGATAGTTAGCGTGACATTTCGGAGTCTCTCACTCCTTTCTCAAGCATTGTCAGTGCCTGTCTGGCGCCGGTCAGGCATAGACAGTGCTTGAGGAGTTGGTGACCTCGTAATATCTCGCTTAGTAAGTGATCTAGGTGTCCAGTGTGTGGTTGTAATTGTATTAGCACCGGTTTTTGAACTTTATTGATTCGTTTTTTATCACTAACTTATTTGTAAAAGGAGTGAACTAGTTTATCAAGACTTTTCAGTAGGTGGATAGGCCTACATGTTAACGCGTTAAAATTTGAAATTTGAAATTCTCAAAGGAGAGATTGAGGGTTGAGGGGGGTGGAAAGAGGGAGGTTTCACTTCAATTCTTTGCTTCCATCCGATATTCTTTTAGCTGTAATGAGCTATCCACGTTGATATTGCGTGTGTACACAGCACAATGCTATCGTAGTAGCAGTAGAGGGGTAATGTTGTGTATGATAGTAGCTGTATGTAGTGTTTTGTTTTGTAGTGGTGGTGGTAGTGCATAGTAATGTGCTCAATACACGTGCTAAATAAATATACGTGATAACTCTAAATACAACGTATTTTAGTTATAGTCGACCGCTAGTTGATACTTGAAGTGAAACTTTTAAAAATATAAAAATGTACCCTCAGCTAGTGGATCTTGTGGTTTTGGCCCGGCTGCAAGATGCACTTGCTCAAGGTAAAGAGATTGAAGACAAGTCGACTCTTTGGTAACTAATACTACGGCTACCTTATTTGGTAATAACTGTTCCCTGTAATTAAAGAATTCATCCAGACGGGAGTTTTATTGGTTTACGACCCTCCCGTATTCACTGATACCCACATAATTTAAAGTTTGGTGCTTTTGATAAAAATTGTACATAATGCATCAATAAAAAAATAAAATTAGGCATGACTTGAGTTGTGTACACTTCTTGTCCTCTGTAGGTGCATCCGCTTTTGTCCTCCCTGTATCTGCTTCCAAACTGCTACGGTTACCATTTTATATTTACTACTTACGTTTATAAGTTTTCCACCTATCGCCTCAAATATTGGTAAAGATAAAATCATACATACTAAAATATGCTATACGCCACTAAAACTTACGAGATATATCACTGCTATAGCAGTGATATATCTCGTAAGTTTTGCTGTTCCATTGTCTGGCCTATTTTATGTTTAACAAACATGTATCAATTCAAATACCTCTAAGAAGGACGAGGACTCGAGGAGGAAAAGAGAGAGGGGAGGGATGCGACTGCCTTTTGTCTAGCTTCTCCCCCTCGACCTGTAAATTAAATATTAGGGTAGGGCCTACCAGAAGCATACGCTTCAGCCGGCATAGTTGCTCCTGATTGATAAAGCACCCAAAGCTGGCCAGCACGATAAGGTAGCAGTCCTTGGGGAAATTGACCACTGAAAATTACCTTAGATTTATTTCATTTTCCTCCCCCCCCCCCCCCTCCCTCCTATAATAAATCTATATTATTAAATTTCTTATTAACGTTTGTTAGATTTGTTAAATTATTAAATGAATTTATTTTGTATTGGCAGGCAAAACAAGGATTGTGTTTGATGTCTTTCTCCCCTTTAATTTCTATGCCAATCTAAGTACCTCCCTCTCTTCTAATTAGCGCTTCTTTTTCTTTATTTAACATTTCCTTTTTCCTTTCTTTCTTTCGTTAATCTCTCATTTTCCACTATTGTGATTATTTGAAACCTGGCTCGGGCATGGATGTCATGTGGCGTGTTTTCATCCTCATAATCATCCACTCATCGTCTCGATTAACCTCGTTGCAAAAATATGGGACGTAAAACACCAAATTTCATCATCATCTCCTCCACACTTGTGCACTGACTCAGCTGTTATCAACCCCCCCCCCCCCCCCCCCAAACAGAGCCCGACTACGTCCTTCGCGCTCGGTGACTCAGTCAGTCGCACTCGGCGCGTAGCAGGAGGTGGGAGTGTCGCCGCTGTTGTCCTATCCAGGTAAGACTGCATCAAAGATAACATAACTAACGGTTTGCTTTGAATTCTGCATTCTCAACGACAGTGTTGTGTACGATCATGGGCGCCGCGAGAGGGGGGGGGGGGGGGGGGGGAAAGGGGTACTTGCCCCCTTGCCCTCTGAATTTCAGGAATTGTTTAAAATTTAACTGGCAGTATGATGATATGATAGTACGATATATTTATGATTTCTATTTCTTACGTTTTGTTCAACTTATATAATAATAACCGGCAAATAACCGGCATTTTATATTTGTGATTTTAGTCAATTATGGCCAGTTACCATGTGCATCTCTCAAGTTATTGTTCCTCTAAGTGTTGATGCTTTCTATGACATATAGGCTTTCATTTTTTTATTTGATGTGCACGAGTATGTTATGTCTACATGGTTCCATTTAGACTTGTCTTAATCAAAATGGAATAATGTTTTGAAAAAGTAAGTGGTTCCATTCCTGTCATTTAGAACTTACATTCATACATCCCAAAATCGGTTGGATAGTGTTGAAAATAATTTAAAAAACCGCCCTGCTGGGCAAATTGAGGGCTGCCCCCCTCCCCGAGACACCTCTTCCAACAACGGGTTGCAGGGAAAGGACAATTGACCCCCCCACACTATTTCTGCCCCCCCCCCCCCACACACTCAGGGGCGCCGAGTATGTGGGTGCTCAGGGGCTGAAGCACCCTAGCATAATCACTAGTTCTACGTCAACCAAAGTTTTGAGCTATCTACATTTACAAAACATTAGAAGTTTTTGGAATGATTTTTATTTTCGATTTAAATACACAATCACATTGCATAACACAATTTATTTACAATTTAAAATATATTGATATGAAGGTGCAGTAGCAGTCAGTAGGGGATAGAGCGCGGGGGAGGGGGCGATCGCCCCATCGCCCCCCTGATTGTCCGACCGGTACAGATCATTGTGGAAAGACAAACTCTCGCCCCCCCCCCCCCTCCCCCTCCGCCATACAACTTTAAATGTCTCAGTTTAGTAATAATATCAACTCTCAAATGGATTAATTATGAATCAATCTAAAATCGTGTTCCGGTTACTTGAGAATATCATATTTTCGTCCAGCTCCTGGGGCTCTGCCCCAGACCCCGTTGTGGAAACGATTACCACAACAATTGTATCCGATTGTCAGCACCTGGTCCCAGGTGTTGACAAAATTTGCAACTTGAACTACCTTTTGAAGTGTCTTAGTTTTTTATTTTCACTATGTACGGTTTCACGTGTTATCGCTGAGCCACCTCTATCGGTGTAGGGGGGGAGGAGTTACGGGGTTCAAACCTCCCCTCCAAGCCAAAAGTGCACGGAGGAAGGAAGGAAGGAAGGAAGGAAGAAAAAAAGGGGGGAATTGGAAACTTTATTTTTGTATTTACTTGATAATATTAGTAATCAGTCTTAAATTCCCTGAAACCTACTTTATGGCATTGTCCGATTCTGAAACGTGTTTCAGGCGTTTGAAACGTCCGGCGGCTGGGGCTCTTTCGCCCCAAACCACTACCTGCTTAGCATGTTCGACCCCCCCCCCCCTTCCCCCGTTGTGGATTCGTGGATACGCACTGGTAGTAGGTACTAGCAGATAGCTTGCACTGTAGCCAGTTAAATTAAAAAAATCCTGGAATTCAGGGTGGGCAAGTGCGCCCTCCCTTGCCCTCCCCCCCCCCCACACCTCTCGCAAATTATGAATAGGTTTTACGAGAATTGGATTAGTGTTATTATATAAATAGTACGAGATATATACCACTTTTAACCATTTTTCATAAAAAAAACTTCCCTTTTCTTTCCTATTTCCTTCTCACCTATCTCTTTCCATGAACCTTATCTGTCTAGTTAGTTTCTATTTTGTTTGAATATTCCCTTGTGTTACTATTTGTTATTTTGTTTGTGTAGTGACTCTACTTTCATTTTCATGTGTGCATTTCAGTTACATGTAAATCTAATATGTTAATTTTCTGTTTATATTGATAACTTTTTCGTATCAATTTTTGTTGTTCGTGTTTTTCTTTCCTGTATTAGATGTCGTTATTTTGTTGCTATCTTATTTTGTTCTTTGTTTTCGAAATTATTTCATAGTACATTTTTTCCTTCTTTTTTCATAATTGTTAGTATTTGTTAGAAAAGAAACTAAATAAATAAAGATAGAGACACTATTGTATTACATACGCTTGTATTATTTATTAGATTATTTTATTGTTTTGTTTTGTCTTGTTTCTCCCCCCCCCCCCCCCACACACACATCTAATGCAATACGCGGCAGGAACAACTTTTTAAAACATACATTTGCAGCTACAACGTACAGTTAAAAACTTACATTTACTCTACGTGAAGTAATAATAAGAACGTAAAATGAACATGTACTACAATTGATTTGAATCATGTGATAACGGAAAACCACGAGGTCGAGCTTTTCTTTCGGTCGTGATGTTTTGGTTTTACGTCCCATATTTTTACAACTTTGGCTTTTAGCTTTGGTTTACGTTTCGGTATTTCGTACGCGCTGTGTAGTTTTAAAACTTTCTGCATTCTGCGCAAAAAGTACGTTTTGATAGTCACGTGACCGGCCGGCAAAATCACCTTTTTTTGGCACTGACTTGACTGCAAACGTATGTTTGTCTCTGCAGAGTTGTGAGTGAGATGTGGCGAGGTATCAGGCGCGTAAAAGTTGCACAGAGGTTCTGCCTCGGGCACATCGATGTATTCAAATGCAGTTGTTTTGTATTGATTTACTAGCAAACCTGGCATGCATTGCAATGCCACTAGAAGATTGAAAGTGTTTATGTTTTATTTCTGTTTATTAAAGTGCGTTTTGACACACAATATATTTTTTCGTCTGGTGGTACACAAAAGGGGCTGAGGGGGGGGGGGGGGGGAGGGGCGGTTGTACTCATTCAGAAACCTTTATATTATACCTCTGAGCCTCCTCTATCGGTGTAGTAAGCACTAGCAGATGCCTTGCACTGTATCGCAGATATACATAGACGTGCTACACACCTGTATTATACCGCTGAGCCTCCTCTATCGGTGTAGTAAGCACTAGCAGATGCCTTGCACTGTATTGCAGATGTACATAGAAGTGCTACACACCTGTATTATACCGCTGAGCCCCCTGTATCGGTGTAGTAAGCACTAGCAGGTGTCTTGCACTGTATTGCAGATATACATGGAAGTGCCACACACCTGTATTATACCGCTGAGCCTCCTCTATCGGTCTAGTAAGCACTAGCAGATGCCTTGCACTGTATCGCAGATATACATAGACGTGCTACACACCTGTATTATACCGCTGAGCCTCCTATATCGGTGTAGTAAGCACTAGCAGATGTCTTGCACTGAATTGCAGATATACATAGAAGTGCCACACACCTGTATTATACCGCTGAGCCTCCTCTATCGGTGTAGTAAGCACTAGCAGATGCCTTGCACTGTATTGCAGATATACATAGAAGAGCTACACACCTGTATTATACCGCTGAGCCTCCTCTATCGGTGTAGTAAGCACTAGCAGATGCCTTACACTGTATTACAGATATACATAGAAGTGCTACACACTTGTATTATACCACTGAGCCTTCTCTATCGGTGTAGTAAGCACTAGCAGATGTCTTGCACTGTATTGCAGATATACATAGAAGTGCTACACACCTGTATTATACCGCTGAGCCTCCTGTATCGGTGTAGTAAGCACTAGCAGGTGCCTTGCACTGTATTGCAGATATACATAGAAGTACTACACACCTGTATTATACCGCTGAGCCCCCTCTATCGGTGTAGTAAGCACTAGCAGATGCGTTGCACTGTATTGCAGATATACATAGAAGTGCTACACACCTGTATTATACCGCTGAGCCTCCTATATCGGTGTAGTAAGCACTAGCAGATGCCTTGCACTGTATTGCAGATATACATAGAAGTGCCACACACCTGTATTATACCGCTGAGCCTCCTGTATCGGTGTAGTAAGCACTAGCAGATGCCTTGCACTGTATATTGCAGATATACATAGAAGTGCTACACACCTGTATTATACCCCTGAGCCTCCTGTATCGGTGTAGTAAGCACTAGCAGATGTCTTGCACTGTATTGCAGATATACATAGAAGTGCCACACACCTGTATTATACCGCTGAGCCTCCTGTATCGGTGTAGTAAGCACTAGCAGATGTCTTGCACTGTATTGCAGATATACATAGAAGTGCTACACACCTGTATTATACCGCTGAGCCTCCTGTATCGGTGTAGTAAGCACTAGCAGATACCTTGCACTGTATTGCAGATATACATAGAAGTGCCACACACCTGTATTATACCGGTGAGCCTCCTGTATCGGTGTAGTAAGCACAAGCAGATGTCTTGCACTGTATTGCAGATATACATAGAAGTGCCACACCTGTATTATACCGCTGAGCCTCCTGTATCGGTGTCGTAAGCAATAGCAGATGCCTTGCACTGTATTGCAGATATACATAGAAGTGCTACACACCTGTATTATACCGCTGAGCCTCCTATATCGGTGTAGTAAGCACTAGCAGATGCCTTGCACTGTATTGCAGATATACATAGAAGTGCCACACACTTGTATTATACCGCTGAGCCTCCTGTATCGGTGTAGTAAGCACTAGCAGATGCCTTGCACTGTATATTGCAGATAAACATAGAAGTGCTACACACCTGTATTATACCGCTGAGCCTCCTGTATCGGTGTAGTAAGCACAAGCAGATGTCTTGCACTGTATTGCAGATATACATAGAAGTGCTACACACCTGTATTATACCGCTGAGCCTCCTGTATCGGTGTAGTAAGCACTAGCAGATGCCTTGCACTGTATTGCAGATATACATAGAAGTGCTACACACTTGTATTATACCGCTGAGCCTCCTCTATCGGTGTAGTAAGCACTAGCAGATGTCTTGCACTGTATTGTAGATATACATAGAAGTGCCACACACCTGTATTATACCGCTGAGCCTCCTCTATCGGTGTAGTAAGCACTAGCAGATGTCTTGCACTGTATTGCAGATATACATAGAAGTGCCACACACCTGTATTATACCGCTGAGCCTCCTGTATCGGTGTAGTAAGCACTAGCAGATGCCTTGCACTGTATTGCAGATATACATAGAAGTGCCACACACCTGTATTATACCGGTGAGCCTCCTGTATCGGTGTAGTAAGCACAAGCAGATGTCTTGCACTGTATTGCAGATATACATAGAAGTGCCACACCTGTATTATACCGCTGAGCCTCCTGTATCGGTGTAGTAAGCACTAGCAGATGTCTTGCACTGTATTGCAGATATACATAGAAGTACTACACACCTGTATTATACCACTGAGCCTCCTATATCGGTGTAGTAAGCAATAGCAGATGCCTTGCACTGTATTGCAGATATACATAGAAGTGCTACACACTTGTATTATACCGCTGAGCCTCCTCTATCGGTGTAGTAAGCACTAGCAGATGTCTTGCACTGTATTGCAGATATACATAGTAAGTGCCACACACCTGTATTATACCGCTGAGCCTCCTCTATCGGTGTAGTAAGCTGTAAGCACTAGCAGATGTCTCGCACTGTATTGCAGATATACATAGAAGTGCCACACACCTGTATTATACCGCTGAGCCTCCTCTATCGGTGTAGTAAGCACTAGCAGATGCCTTGCACTGTATTGCAGATATATATATAAGTGCTATACCCAGGACGTGTAGTTTTTTCTTTGTAAAGGGCAGCGATAAAAATAATAACAACCTTTATTCGGTCTTTGCAGCAGGTACACTTTTAACTTCTGATGTCAAATCCATTAGGATACTGCCATTCACTTTGAATATGTTTGTGTGGCATTCATGAGACATATTATTACTAATTAAACAATTACACATCATCATTGTGCGGTTCTCAACCCTGAATATAGTGTACTTGTTGTAACACACCACTGATACAAAATACATTATGAATAGATATAAAGAAATATGAAATAATACAATTAAATAATTATAATAACATATTAATTATGAGGAACTAAAATACATTATGAATAGATATAAAGAAATATGTAATAATACAATGAAATAATTATAATAATATATTAATTATGAGGGGATGAGGAGATGGTGCAGTATGAGCGCGTAGCGTGTGACAGTGATTCACAAACACCCCTATTCTAAGTTGATGCTTTAATTAATAAACTGTCTGGTTACAGGAGGAATGCATGATCCGTTACAAGCAGCTGGTAGAACTGGTCAAGAAGAGGAAAGAAAACGGCGAAGTCTGCCAAGAACTTGCATAGAATTTATAAACCAATTACTTACTGTCTTAATTTATTGTTTTTACACAAATAAATTGTTACCGTATGTTGTGTGTGTGATAATACAAAATATGTTTTTAATAAAGTGCAAGGTGTGTTAACTGTTAATTCGTGTTGTGTTTGGGTCCCGGTGAAATACGATTTATTTTCTCCGGAAATTATATTTTCAACAGTGATACAAATACAGAGAAAAATGATGGATTGAAATATTTCAAATTAGATTGTTTCGTTTTCCCCTTCTGAGCCTCAAAACAATTCCATTCCACAAAAATACCAACCTCTCATCCTGAGAAAGATGTACTGCACTGTCGCAGGTATTAAATGTCAAGTTTCAAGCTATTTTATTTATGGAACAGAGTTATTTTGTAAAGATTCACGCTCAGTCGATATAGTACTGTGCTGTAAGTCGCGCAAAGAGTTCGCGTGACCACCGATAGAATGCGCTGGTAGCACTGTGAAGCTAGCGTCGTTACGTCACGGGTGGTCACGGCGATAGTTTCACACCGCTGCTGTGGGAACCGTCATTTTCGGTTTTGTGGGACTCTGTATCAGGGATGTAGGAGTTGCAAAGAGGTCGTTCGACAGTAGCATCGGGAAGGTAGCGTCGATAGTTCGTGATGTACCGATCGACGCTACCTTCCCAGTGCTCGCACCGCTGCTGTGACTGCCAATTTTCGAGCTGTTTTGTGGGACTTTGTATCAGGGATGTAGGAGTTGCAAAGAGGTCGTTCGACAGTAGCATCGGGAAGGTAGCGTCGATAGTTCGTGATGTACCGATCGACGCTACCTTCCCAGTGCTCGCACCGCTGCTGTGACTGCCAATTTTCGAGCTGGTTTGTGGGACTTTGTATCAGGGATGTAGGAGTTGCAAAGAGGTCGTTCGACAGTAGCACTGGGAAGGTAGCGTCGATACATGAGGAGCTAGATTCGCACCGCTGCTGTGACAGCCACTACACGCCAATTTCGAGCAGTTTTGTGGAAATCTGTATCAGGGATGTAGGAAATGCAAAGAGGTCATTCGACAGTAGCATCGGGAAGGTAGCGTCGATAGCTCCTGATGTATCGACGCTACCTTCCCGATGCTCGCACAGCTGCTGTGACTGCCAATTTTCGAGCGTTTTGTGGGACTCTGTATCAGGGATGTAGGAGTTGCAAAGAGGTAGTTCGACAGTAGCACTGGGAAGGTAGCGTCGATACATCAGGAGCTAGACTCGCACCGCTGCTGTGACAGCCACTAGACGCCAATTTCGAGCAGTTTTGTGGAAATCTGTATCAGGGATGTAGGAAATGCAAAGAGGTCGTTTAGCACACTACTAACTTTAACACTCACTCACTCACTCACTCACTGTCATGATCGCGTTCTTATGACACGCCCACTCTTACGTGCGCCAATCACATTTGCTTTACCGCCTATTATGAATGAATAGGAAAGGTTGCAAACATAATAATACAAGGAATCAATTCAAATGCAATTTATTTAAGTAAAAAAACAAGTACATTCTCTCCTCAGTAGTTGGCTTCAAAAACTAGGTACAAACAACAGCAACAACTCGATTTAGACAAAGATCCAAGTAAAATAAAGTAACACAACATCGTGAGTTGAACAAGTACACTGAAAAAATAATCCCACTCGGTTCAGGGATGCTCGGCTTGAACAATAACACGGAAGAGGTTGATTTTCGCGTTGCATCTCCAGGCCGATGAGGAAGTAAGTGGTACTTGGTACAGCAGCATCTGATTGGTGCTACAGGCAAGGTCATTGAGTCCAGAAGGCTGAGATACAACATCTTGACAGTAGCGAGCAAGGTAAGAGCAACATTTACAACAACCTGAAACAGAAGCAACGCAACATTTATTAATACACAATTTGCATCATTTTACTCAAGATTACATTATTCATTACAATTAGAAATGTAGAGTACTGAGTATGTGTTCTCCAAATACATCTTGGACGATCTGAGCTAGCTCGGGTCACTGATAGAGGTGGACCTAAGTGGTATGACGCGAGACTATTTCGGGAGGTCGCCGGGTCGATTCCGGCCACCGGCAGTTCTGACTGAGGAATTTTTCTGAGGTTTTCCTCAGTCGTAAAGGCGAATGAACCCTATAAGGTGAGTACTGAGTACCCTATAAAAGGGATTCCTTCGAAAAATTATTATTAGCATCGGGTCACTTCGTAGTTCGTATCTGACTTCACAAGCATAGGATCTAGCTCGGGATACTACTCAGATTGTGGGAACAGACATCCCAGGTATGCACGTGATAATCATTGTAAAGATGCCGACTGCAACAACTATACAAGTGCTTATATTGCGAGTTTGTTGATAAGGCAAAAGCAAACGTTCAATTACACAAACCGCTGACCCACGCAACATCAGGTAAGTGTTATATTTATTTTATCACTATTTTTTACAGTTGTCACTTATGAAATGTCGCAGGAACTATGACATGACATGACTAACCTCAAAGTGTGCGGGTTGATACCGAAATGGTTCAAACTGCCTCGTATTCATTCGTGCGATTCATACTTCAGCATAAAGCTGCCGTTACTGTAGAGCGTTGGGAGCGAAGCGTTAGACACGTCAGGCAGGTCGACAAATCTGATTGCGAGTTTAGCGTTTCAGCCGCGTTAGCGACGTCAGCCACAGCGTTGGTGGTTGCGTGTAATATATAAATGCTTTGTAACTAGAGCGGAAAAGCTCAAATCATGGCCAATAAACAAATAAGATTAGATTAGAAACGAACCCATGCAACAATGCAAAACTTGTTTATTTCCCGTGTTTTGATCGAAGACGAAATCTATAACCTACAAACAACATTTTTTCTTCCACATTTCGAGGTAAACAAGAGCTGCAATTTGTCTTTGCTATATAGCGAAATTGTATTTGTAAGCAGCTAGATTACAGTCTTCCATAACAAATACATTTATGTTAAGGAAATGTATAACATGACGTGTCATGTTGTTTCGCGGCTCGCGCTACGCCTACCAAAGATCGCGCTACGGCAAACACTTCGACGCCAGCAACGCACGTAACGCAGCTAACGCGTCGCTCCCAACGCTCTAAAGCAACGGCAGCTTTATAGTTATTAGTATTGTATTGCGTGAACGGGTTGGTTCAATCGTTTTTGATTCTGGGTATTTATACTACGTCAGCCAAGGTTCTTGCTTAGTTCAGGTTTGCACAGATTACAACCACTGTGCAGTGTGCACGGCCCTAATGATGATACAAACTCAGAAAATTAAAAAAGAGAATATAAAGTTTTTCCACTAAAACTATCAATACACAAAAATATAAATAAAATAAATAAATAAATAGACAGCGATACAAAAATAAATACGTAAATAATAAATAAAATATAAATAAAAGAAATAAATAAATACGGTACATAAATTTTCAAAATTGCAATATACTCTAGTTTCTGATAGTGTGCCAAATGAAAGGAAACATCCATAAGATGATAAATGACTTGAAATTTACTAATACAATGGTAAACCTGAAGAAGGGGCTTAATATACAATCTTCAAAAATAAGAAAACACAATATTTTGTAAACAAGGTTATAAACTTTACTCTGCATGCACTATTATTGGCGAGCAAGATGAAAGCATGAAGGGTTATATTTGTTATATTTGTATATTTCCTGAATTGATATTTTCTATTAAACCATAAACCATGTACCTCACTGAAATTTGTATTCACACTCATTATTGTCCAATATTAATTTTTTTATTTAATTTTTCTTGCTATCATGACATAATTGTGTGTTGTCCGTCTTTGAGCGGTTTTTCCCTCCGTGCTCCACTCCATCCAGATACATTCTTACTTTTAAGTTAGTTTGTACTAATTATTTAGATAAATCCAGTAACTTGTTCAATTGCTCATGTTTACGTTTTAATTGTTATGTTGTAAGTTGATATGTTTTTGTGCGGTTCTTTATAAGTAGTTGTTTATAAGAACTGTTATAAGTTGTTGTAAGTTGTAGAATATTAACATAGAAAAAAACTATCGATTTCCCAATGTGGATTTAAACCTGGCCGATGCTCTACGCACATTCTGTGAGCCTGATTGATTGATTGATTGATTGATTGTCGTCTTTATTAGTGGCGGGATTAATGCCCGTGAGGCATTTTCTACCATCCAACCACGTTGTCAAACAATTACAAACATATATTTTTACCACATGTTAATACAGGAGAGAGAAATAGACAAAATTGATAATGTGTGTCGTAATGATGATAACACTAAAAATAACTAAACAACTATGACATAATAATCATAAATAATTATGAAACTATAAAGCTAGGTACATTAATATTATTCTTATATCTAAACGTATTCAGCATTCATCCGTCCCATTCATACTAGAGTTCCACTTCCACCTACGTCAGTGAGTCGACCTGTGTTCCGTCCTGTGCACCTCCGCCGTTTTCATCTCCATTGTTATGATGCTAATTATATAATGTAAAATTCCTATTTGTTTTCTAAGTAATAATGAAACGTTTTAAATTTGAACAGGCTAAGATTATCATGGATTATCATCCCTTATTTCTATAGGTAGGGCATTCCAGGTACGTATGGCATTTATTGTGAAAGAATTATCTAATAGTTTTGTTCGATGTATTGGAAAAGCGAGTTGCGTACCTGATCTTGATCTGTGTTAAATTCGTGATTGGAATGAAGGTATTGAAAATTTGATGAAAGGTAAGCTGGAATGGATGTTTTAAGAATTCTATGTAGAAGACAGAGAGAGTGAAAGTTACGGCGCTCTTTTAATCGTAGCCAAGCTGTTTCAGAGAGAGTGAACTGGTAAAGCAATAAGCTAAATAAAATCAACTCAGCTCTATCCAAGTATGGGAGGAGGGGGGGTGGGGGGGGGGGGGGAAATATGCATGACGTGGGATGTATTTGTTCCCTTACCTTACATAATTATGCGTTCTGTCCTCCTACTAATTTTTTGAATCCATTCACACTCAAAAGTATTTTATTTTCACAAATTCGAAAATAGTTGATACTTTTTCTTGCCAGAGTTAGGAGCAATACATATGATATATGTATAAATGTGTGTTTTTTTTTTTAAATAAGTTTTGCTGCTTTTAAAATTTGGAACAAAATTTTTTAAAAAATGTTACGGGTTTACCGATCAAATATCGCTTTATTTGAAAAATCAACGTTTCGACAGAAATAATTCTATTTTTTTAAGATTAAAGAACTAACGAGAAATCACAACTGAAAAATAATTTCAAACTCCCAAATAATACAGTTAGTTAGCTTTACATAATATTCACATTGATTTTTACCGTAAAATTTTTCTTTTCATAATGGAAATAACCAATCTAACTTAATTGGCAATTTTAACACCCTTTAAACTCGAACTATTGTTAAGTAATTGCACATGTTTAAACATCTTTTTAATGGGTGTGAAAGAAGAAAGCCTAAATTTACGTGGTAATTGTAAGTTAGCTGGAGCTTTAGAGCACACAACGTCGTGGTTATTATTGCCCGATGTTGACTTTAAAATTAAAATTGTACTGAAATTCTAGGTAGGGCTTACAGTGCCCCCCCCCCCCCCTTTCAAAACACTACTATTATTAATAATTGTATACTTTGATTGTTTGGTAAATACTTATTATTACTAGTTACTTTACTATTATTTATCATTACTAATTTTTAGTAATTATAAATAATGGTTGTTGTTAATAATGGTGTTACTTGAATATAAATAATGTTAAGTATGTTTCATTAAAATCAAGGTAATTCTGTACGCTAGTTTCGTTTTTTTCAGATAAATTATTTTTTTATCAATTTGTGTACGAATTATTTTGAGAAAAGTAGTATTTCAGTGTGTAATGTGTATCTGTTTATTTAATGTCTATCTTATTCAGTAATAAAACTTATATGTGTATATATATATATATATATATATATATATATATATATTATAAAATATTTATCACGAACAACAACAAAGAACAAAAAGGTATAAATGTGAAGAGTGTAATTACATAGAAACAAATTTTAAAAACTAATGAAAAGAGTAAGGTTACGAGGGAATTGAAAACGAAAATACAGTTTTTATCAAAAGTATAAAAAGTGAAGTATATATATTGACTACTACTCGCCCTCGAGTAAATCAATTAACAAAATAATGTGCACTACAAATGAATTCGCGAGAGAAATTGAGATCGTAATTTTGTTTGTGTCATCTGAATTAATAATAATAAATATAAATATTCTTAATCAATCAATAATTAATATTAGATATGTTTTATTGTAACATAAAGTAAGTACTTCTTCACTGCAATGTGAAATCGTAATTTTTCTTGTTCAGAAAATAAATTGTAAATTTGTAATTCATTCTCTTGCTATCATTAGGCCTACTTCATTGTGTTCGTCCATATTTGAGTGGTTTGAGATTTTTTGCCCTCTCTCTTAAAATTTTCTTTTTAAAGTTATGTTTTTTGTACGTATTACGTGGTTAAACGTAGTGCACTTAATAGTAACATGGTGCAATTGTTCATATTCACATGTCCATTGTTATAATTCATGCTTTTAATGTTTGAATTTATATGTGACAAAGCATGACCATTAATTTAATTCAAGCAGAGAATATAATGATTGTATAGTTTACATAGGAAATAAGAATAAAAAGTGCAAAGAGTAAAAAGTGCAATACTAATCCTAAAAAGAAAGATCTTTAAATTTTTTATTTTTTTTATTTGTGTTTAAATAAATATTGAAAACAAATTAATGAAATACATTTTTAAAACTTATATTGAATTTATATTTATTATTTTAATGGAAAATTCAGTTCAACAAACAGGCAGACGCTCTGTGCAACTTATACGCGCCTGATACTTCTACCTGCTCTCCAAGGCAGGCCGATGCAAGCACGTAGACAGCCAAACAAGCAACCAAACGCATAATAGTCGGCCCCCCCACGAGAAGAGAGAGAGAGAGAGACAGAGACAGAATAAAAACAAAGCAATAATGTAACAAATTACAATAGTACCCCCACTACGGGTAGCTCGTAATATTAGCAACACGAAATTAACGATATTTTATTGATAGGCTTGAGAACTCTTCAAAATTTCGAAAAATAAATTCTTACGCGGAATTTGGTTTTTGTATCAGCTAAACAATAACATATTTAAACACTTATAACAATTACAATATAGAAAGTAATTTGCACAGATACACAATACACACCACGTGCGTCCTGATTTTTTATCTTAATGTTGAAAGTACCGGGAATAAATTATAATGTCCCGTTTTTTTATTTTCTAAATTATAGCAGCCCCAACGAAAACCACTGGTTAGTTGTTATTCACTAGTTCAATATTGTGAAACATTCTTCAAGTAATATTGCAGTTCGGTATTATCTCAATAATTTATCTAAGGTCCATTCTTACAATGTCCCAATAACTATTTATTCGACGAATAGCTTTGTTGTATCTATGGCAACCACCAATCAAAATCCTTGAAATCCTTCTAATAGCTTAATTGCTACAAATAAGTTTCTTATTAGCAGAATGTAATACTGTTTTATCCTTAGAAAAATACATGTATAATGATTTTAGCCCCGTAGCATTCTAAAAATATTATATTAAATACTTTTTTATAATACGAACAAAAAGCCTCAAATTCGAATATTTCCGTGCTATGTTTGTCGAATACGTGAATTTCGTAAGGTTTTAATTGTGAGACTTCCCATTCCGTTGAAATAGAAACATACCTCGTACAAGAGTCGGTGTCAGCTTATCTGTCAGCTTATCAGTGAGTCAGCCCAGTGTCTGAAGTCCGCCGGGCTGGCAGGGAGATTGTCTGCTGCGCTGTATTTATATAACAGCTGGTGTGCTCTTCTGAAACAAATAGAGAACAATATTGTCCAGAGGTTCCCAAACCTAAGTAAAGTGTGTACCCCACAGCTGCTAGCTTTCCCAATTTTTTTTTTAAATTACAGATTTAAAAAATGTTATACTTCCTTCGTTAACATTTTCTTTTACTTATTTTATAGTTAATTATTACACTCAGTTTATTATTACGCATATTGACCATTCTCCTGCCCATCTAACACAATTAAATTTCTCACCATATTTTATGGAATCGGATGTGAATTGAACCTCATAAAAAAAAGCATTAGGCCTGATATATAGCTACGTATATTATTTTTAATGCATTCATTTTTACTGAATCTCTCAGACCACATGTGAGATGTTCTTAGGCCCCAGTTTGGGAACCACTGTCATAGTCGCGTGCCATAATTCAGCTGCTAGCTTCGCTAGATTAGTGGAAAATAACGTCACGCTAGATACGCTAAGCAAGAATTTTAGAAAGCAAAAATACAGGAACTGCAATTCGGTTGTTTCAAAACGCATCAATTCCGATCCATTAGAACATACCCTACTACATTCTAAAATTAATAGCGAAAACGTATAAAGGCTATAGGGCTGTGCCATTTTCAAAATTTCGCGAAAAGGTCAAGCAGAGATTTTCATTCTAAGCTCACTCGACCAGCTCATAGACTGTCTCGCAATTTCCAGTCTAGAAGAAAGTTTGAGCATTTTTAGCACGATTATCAGTTTGTTACATTGCCCGCTCTCAAAACTATCTTGAAATTCAAACAGGGTGCCTAAACTTGGCTCGATCTCGCTTAGTTGACACAACCATAATAATCGGCAAGCAAAATGCAATAATACATCTGGAGCTAACATTGGATATAATTTAATATAATTTGATATGTATTTATTTATCAGCAACAGGGCATTGCCTCACTAGGAAAAAAATAATAAATAATTACAACTTAAACCACAAATGCCGCAGACTAACAGTTTACCTTATAATTCGTACCTCAAAGTATTTAAAAAAAATAACAACTACAACCGGAATAATATTTCTTAGATTATAAATAATAGTCTTTACGCACACGAGAAACAGATCTATTCGCTCGCCTCATTAGCGTGCATGAAACAAAGACTTTACGTCGGACGAATTGCCCAAACAGAATTATTTTAAATTATTTATTTATTAATCAATTAACTAATGTGTGTCTCGTTGATCAAGTGGGTTTATGATGATGATGATGATGATGATGATGATGATGATGATGATGATGATGATGATGATGATGATGATGATGATGATGATGATGATGATGATGATGATGATGATGATGATGATGATGATGATTACGGAATGGACTCCGCCATAGTTACAAGTTAAACCTGCTTCAAAAACCTGACCAAGGAAAAGTGTTCAGGCATTCATGTCAGTCCCCGGTTAGTAACCATTTCATGGCTACTGGACGCTTTACACGGTTTTGTGACTGGCGGTTTGTTTCAAAAGCACGTTTAGATGCGGTGGGGCTGAATGGTACTCGGAGATACGGAAACGCACCCAAAAACTGTCGTAGGTGTGATTTTGGACTTGAAACGCTACCACATGTCCTCAACTCGTGTAAGTACCACACTGCCGCATGGACTAGGAGGCATAACAGTGTGCTTGACAGACTGGTGAAGGCTATTCCAAAGGATCGGGCTAATAATATCCGAGTCAATAAAAAGATTCAAAATTGTGATCTAATGGAACGATCTGACCTTGTTGTTACGAACGCTGTAACAAAGAAAGCTTGTATTGTGGACGTTACAGTACCCACCGAGAATCACAATGATGCCTTGTTGGCTGCTCGGGAGGAAAAAATACGGAAATACGCGCCACATGCTGAAGTGCTCAGAAGTCAAGGTTTTGAAACTATGGTAGAGGCAGTGGTTGTAGGTAGTCTGGGTTCCTGGGATACTAGAAATGATCGGGTTATAAAGATGCTTGGTATTGGAAGACGTTACTCAGCCATAATGAAAAGGCTCATGGTCAGCGATACAATCCGGTGGAGCCGGGATATCTTTATAGAACATGTGACCGGTTTTCGGCAGTACAACTGAGTGTAAGTGCATTTTTAAATGATGATGATGATGATAGTAGTTTTTAACATTCTATTTTTTCAAGGTGGATTTTGTTTTTAACAAGCGCAGAGGTTGCGTGATTTCATGATGATGATGATTGATGATGATGATTGCGTCAGTATTTTATGTTATTTATTATTTTTAATTGTGTGAATACATAATTTTATGCTGCGCTTTGTATATTACGCTTAGTCAACAACATTTCAGATTGTTATTGTAAACTTATTTGTTGGCACAATGTCTGCTGTTATATATAATAAATGATGATGATGATGATGATGATGATGATGATGATGATGATGATGATGATGATGATGATGATGATGATGATGATGATGATGATGATGATGATGATGATGATGATGATGATGATGATGATGATGATGATGATGATGATGATGATGATGATGATGATGATGATGATGTGGATGATGATGATGATGATGATGATGATGATGATGATGATGATGATGATGATGATGATGATGATGATGGAATCTAAATCACCGCTAAATGCCAATGTGGTATTGAAACGAAAGTGAGTCTAATAGTAAATACTTATGAAACTGGACAATTTGTACTTGTTCATTCGTAATCAAGTTTAACCAATGTGTTTATTCGCTCCAACACTATTGACGCTTATCGCTGATTGGTCGGTTAGCACAACTGAACAATGCGGCAAACACACGCATTCCCTTGAACCCTTTACGCGGGGAATCTACAAACCACGTCAACGGTCCGGTTACAATATTACCATTTGAGGAACTTGCAAACAAACACTACTTCAATTTGTACACGTGATAAGGTGAAACTTGAATACTTGAATGGAGGAATGAAAATCTTTTTTAGCACAATATTCTTATATTCTTTGGCATTTGGATTTGTTTGATGCACTAACTTTTACTTGTATAACTTATTACCCAATGCTTTTGAAATTGTTGCGAAGCCGTTACGTAGTTGTAAGAAGAGCATCAACAAGGAGAATTATAGTATAATCGTAGGCTTGGAGAATAGTAAAATAAATTCCTAATTAGTGTATTTATATAGAGTAGAGTAGTGTCTTAGGAATAAATCGAGTATAGTTATTGAAGTCGGTGTCGATATACTCATCCTTCATATTCTTTAAGCATATTCATTATTACTCGATAAGATAATGATAACTAAACCACTCTTTTGTCTCCAGTAATCTATGTCACAATAATTGCTATAATTCTACTCAAAGGTAATATTTTTCAACAGCAACAACTTAAAAATAAGCAAAATAAATACATTTACACACATTGACTCATGGACAACTCTTGTCTAGATGTACCCTAATTCAGCACGAAGCCTTATTGTAACAGATACTTTAAAGTAGAAGCTATACCTTACATCGTTTCAAATTAATGTTCTTCATTTCATCCCATAGTTTGACGTTTTCTTCTTGAAAAACCTTTTAGCACTTTTCACCCTTCCTCTTACTCGATTCACGGGAACGGTGGCAAACTGAGTGAAGAGCATTTCCTTCAAATTATCTTTGGCATCGTTCAAAAAATATGATCCCAGTTTCACATCTCACTTCCGTATTGACTTTGAGAACATAACTCAGGGGCCCTAGATTGAGAACTCTCTTATGGACCTTGACATTCCATCTAGCGAATATGGGATCGTATAGCGGGCGAGTCAGCCGCCAACAGTAGCGACGTAACTGCTAGCTGAGCTGTCTGGTTGTCTGCCGTTTATCAAATGGGATGTATAACCTTACTCAATCCGAATATCTACAGGGAAACCCTCTACCCATGGTTATAATGTGCGGCCATGGACTTATAACAATAACTGCGGTACTGGAATCAGCGTTGAGAAACATAGTGGATGAATTGAGCCTCAATCTGTTGTTCCCTCTCGGTTTATGCTCTTTCCGCCACACTCAAACGGCATCCAGAAAACATTTAACCCTCACCATTGTAACATTTCTGTGCTTTGTAATTGACCGCATTTCGACTTCCGTAGGTAAATATTTTCGAGATTTCTGTAAACCTTCTTTTTATAGCCGCTTTTAGCGGGTACAATATAGGGTCCGACTTCATTCATCTAATTCTACTGTGGTTCTTAAGGCTGATTGAAAACATATTGTGCTTGTAAATTAGTGTACCACTAAACTAGACCCTGCAGTCAGCTGTGGCTGTCATTTTCGCCATTTTGGCTACGGAAGAGCCGATAAAGAAGTTCGCTAAGGAACTTCTTTACCGATCTGACTACGGTGTCAGGCTTTTTTCACTGTTGGTATTGCTTAGCAATAGAGGCTAAAATGGCCGTCAGTTTTCCAATGCCGGAAATGAGAATCACAGAATATGTGCCCTCGAACAATGTTGCAAGTCCATAATAATTGGTGCGACGTTTCGTCTACCTTTCTCAAGGATCTGTTTGTGAAAGCGATGGACACGGATGCTTAAAGCAAGACTGTGCATTCGGACCAGGAGAACGGTTCGGAGTTTGCCTGCTTTGTGAGTGGGCGTGATGGATAGTGAAGTTTCGTACCACGTTGTGTTTCCTTTACTCTGAATACATATAACTAGATCTCCTTTATAATATAACATGCTATTTTGATTATCATTACTAATTCATATGATATTATAAATACGCTTATATATATATATATATATATGTTTATATATATATATATTGTTAAAATTATAAATACCACGGGTTGTTACGTCCTTGTTACGTCACGTTTACTGCACTTACTTGTCATATTGGTCGACGTTTCTGAGCAACGTATGTGCTCTGTCCTCAGGACACTGTCATTGTGCGGGAAGCTGCGTCAACACAGGTCTCGTAGTCTATACTGCGCATTGTTCTCTGCGCATATATATATATATATATATATATATATATATATAAAGAGCTTTTTTGAATAGCATATTACTAGGTCATGACTAAGATATAAACTGCTCGTCCCATCCCGTTTGCATCGCAGTCAGACTCACGAATACCCTTGAGGAATAGCTTTGTATTTACTCTTTACTATCAAATGCAGATGTTTGCCCTTAAACGTAATTATAATATAAAATAGAACCAAGAACTTTTTCGCGATGATATATAATAGTATCAGTTTATATTTATCATTTACCATTACGAATTATCACTACTGCGTTTGTTTATAGCATTTGAGTACGGATTTGAGTTACTTTTGGTTAAAAATGTTGAGTAAAAAATAGGGAAGGTACAGTTTTGGTTTGATTAGGAATATTATAAAAACACATTTTGATGAATGAAACTTACTTGAAATTTAAAATCTAAATGTGGATGTAAAGATAGTAATTTAAAAACATAACCCTTTTGCTTCAAGTGGTCGTCAAACAATATGATCACTGTTCTTATTGCTAAACGTCCGTTGAAGGTGATATATGAAGATGATGGACGGTTCGACATAAACCGTGCCTCTATAGGGATTCGAACCCACGTCCCTATGTACATGTCATGTGGCTTGCGCCCCATACCACATGAGTCACCGCGGACGGGTTCGTCAACGAAAGACTCGACATCTAGCAAAGGCCGGTTGTTATTCTGAAAACGTTCACAATAATTGTGTTCATATTCTTCAAAAGTTATGAATAACTTTCTTTATTCTTTCTTCTTTTTCCCCTTTGCAGTTCCGTCTTTGCTTTCCGCTTTTTTAAAATGTGTTTCTATTTCTCTTTATTTCAGCCTTTTTGTTTCTTTTTGTTCTTTTTTGTGTTTATACTGATCTTACTTCCTTTTCGCAGCAGTGTGTATTTCTGTTATGTGAATTAAATAATAATATAAATATATATCTAAATATTTTTTCTTTATAATAAAACGTTATTTTATTTAATATCAATTTGTTTAACAATTAATGTTATTCAACTTATTTTTATTGTCCCGGTTTTCTTTTCTATATTAGTAAGATAATGGGTTTATTGTTGTATGATCTTATTATTTTTATTTCGTTCAGTGTTTTTCTTTGGTTTATTTACTGTCCTCCTTTGTAAATCAGTTCTATAACTGAACAGCATAGACAATAAATGAATAAATGGAAAACGTCAGAATGCATAGTTCCAACCAATAGAACGTATCGAGTGTTCATTACGTAGCATACAACGTGATCCCGAAAGATGTTAAAACGCCCAAGTTACAAACTCACCTACCCTGAGTGCCGGATCCAATAAAGCGGAACAATCTTTACACATGGTTCATCTGAAAGCTAAATCTTGTCTTTGACAGTGTGGAAAAATCCATAGTCAGAATCTTGGTTGATCTGCCTTCGACCAGAATTCAATGGCAGATTTATCAACAGATTTGAAATCGATTTGAAAATAACTCTTTTTGGCTGCCGTTTTCCTTCTCAATGGTTTCAAACTTCAACTGTCATAAACCAACAAGTATTGAAACAACGAGGTATGTGTGGTAGCTTACTGTCGTCAACTTTATAATATGTGAAAATAAATACATGGAAATGTAAATCAAGCCACAGGCTATATGTACGAGTGAAAAGTGTATAATTAACATAACATTTATTAGTTTCTTTTAAAAATGATTCTTCTTTATTACATTGTACAACTGGCATTCAATGGTCTATAGATTCAATTTCTTTTGTGTGGGTTGCATTGTTTTTTGTGGAGTAGTAGGGGGATAAAATGAATACAAATTTTCCAAAAATTAGAGCCCATTTTATCAAAGAAGGTATAAACTTAAACCTTTATAAAATCGATAGTATATAGTGACATACTAGAAATCCATTCTTGTTGGCCTGGAATAATGATGTGTATATTTAATCATCTGAAAAGGGAACAGTTAAGTAAAGTGCTTTCCACAGAATGATTAATCATCGTTAAACCAAGCTTTTAGTGTACCGTTCTTTCGGGAAAAGTAATATAGTACAGATTTTCAATACTCCATAACGATTTCCACAATTCAGAAAGATTTCATTTTTATCTCTGTCATTTAAAATGTTATAACGATTGTTCTGTATCACTAAAACGCAATGTTATAATGAAATATCAGCTTTAATAAAAATTAGAATGTTGGTTTTTAAGGAAAGTAAGCTGAGAAAACATAGAATGTAGCTGTTAATATATTTTATAAAACATACTCATAACGTTTGATGGGAATGTGGAGACCGACAAAAAGCAATCTATATATTCATGCAAAGTTGAATGAATATAATATCATAGGTGTTAAATCTATCTTCAGATCTTAGTGAAGTAAATTGTGTTGGTGTGTTTGGAATATTTGCTCCAATACACCATCACCATTAAGGCTTATTTTGAAAATAAAATAATTATGTAAAAAATAATTTCATCAGAAAATGATAACAAATGTTTATCACACATATTCGGTATTTTTTATTTTTAACCGAGTTGCATTTTGTAAAACCTTGCCATAAAGTCAATTTCCAACATTGCATTTATATTTATTATCCAATTATAAGAAAGTATAAAATCCGTAATTATACATTTTACTTTCAGAAAAATGTAATACAACTATCGTTTTGATGTATAACAAATCAGGATAAACCTTCCTATCAGATTTCAGTTTCGCAGAATGCATTGAACCGTTGCTTGACATATAATCAATATTACCTCGTAGGTTCAGACAGTGGTATTGATAATCCAGGCACCGCCACACAAAGATGTTAAGCTGATTAGCCTGGTCGTCATTACATTTCAAACGCGGTGCGTGGTAACACACAGAAGTACAAACAACGACATAATATATGTAAAGGGTATTATTATGTTATCGACATCTTTGAACTTCTAGTCGCCATTGCAAAAAGACCTTAACACAGCCTCACAGCCCTCAATGTAACCCGGCAAAAAATGATTGAAATTACCAATTATATTTATTATATTTGAGAAGGCTGTGGATTGAACAATGGTTGCAATGGCGACCGGAAATAGCACAAGACCCAATTTCAAAAATAGCCATGTGACCGCGTGTTTTGTTTCGGACAAACATTGAATGTGCATGCCAATCAAAGAAAGATACAACAATGGAGTTCCCTAGCAACACATTATTTGTACGCCTGTGATGTCATAACCACCTCAATTGAGTCTTGTGCTATTCTAAGACGGCGAAAATATAATACCCTACATATTTATTTATTAATAAAACCACTATCAATGATTAGTAACGTTTTATTCGTATAAAAATAGAGCTAAAAAAATAGACCAGCTCATAGAGCTCATAGCTCATAGAGCTCATAGCTCATAAGAGTCTAGCAGCAACTCAGCAGGAAGAACAGCGCTAAATGTTTTTCAGTGCTAACATATCGTCGGGGGGGGGGGATGTTTTCGTATGGGCGTTATCAACGATATCGTTTCCACATCAGCCGTCGATGGGGGGTGGTGGTGGAGGTTGGAGGCCAAAGGTCACACACGTGGAGGTCTTGTGGCGCTGCTCGTATCCCGCGGTGGAACTAACATATTTCTCATCTTTTAAATGGAAAATCGTTTTATTATGTCTTATTACATTTTCAGTGTTATTCGATACATATTGAATGTAAAAACTTATCATAGTACTATTGATAGTGTTTAATCTTTAACCTCTCTAAAACTTTGTTTCATTTCAATTATAACGTTTTCAAAGATGTATTAAGCTTTAAGTTAACTTATCTATTCATACTATAATAAAATTCTAGACACACATTTATGATACATTGCAAATAACAAAAGGTTGACAAAAAAGGCTTACAATATGATAAAACAATCTATATCAAGAAATTCACTAACTCGAATTTCAAGAGAAGGTGTATGTAAAGTAAGTAAATAGTTTATTATACATAGAACAACTAATGATTGGCCAACATACCTATAAATTGTACCCACATTTAACAGTTACTGTTGAGTGATTTTACTATATGCCTATATCTCCCTATACCACAACTCATCACATCTTTATAGCTATACTTCTTATACACCTGTCTTTTTTTCTGTGTTTTTTTTTTAATTTTGGTTCACTTTGAATATTATTCTTCACCATGGCCATCGCTGTGAAAACTATGTTTTCTAGCAGCGGTTCTTAACGGTCCGCGAATAGTGTCAAAGTGGTTACAAAGAATTCCTTCGTTTCGGTTTCTAATTGAAAATCTTGTTACGGAACACGCTCTTGGTAAGACATTTCTAGACAAATCATACAGCTTTAAAGATAAACCTGAAGATAATTATTTCCTCGAAGATTAGAAAACCTGAAAAACGATAAAAAAGCATTAGAGGCGTCGTACAAAATGCATTTTTCCGTTGCTTCAAATCGTTTTGCTATTCTGTGGAACATGGGAGTCTGTGTTAAAAATTATAATTTTGTATGGGCTCGCGGAGTGACAATGATTAAGAACCGCTGTTTTAAAGTATTGCCAATGTTTGTGCTCTTAGTGTTCGATGAATAAATATACTAATGCTTCCCGTTTTCCAAGTGATCACTTAGGCCCAGATGCAGATATGCCCTTTATTTAGGCGAACCCTCTGATGGCTATGGAATTGTTCTACACACGAAAACGAAGTGGCTTCCCTGATGTAAGGGACATCTAATCATCCGGGTCTTAGATCCCTTCTTAGCGTTGACTAACTTGCCCCCCTCTCTCCCTCTTCGTGATACATTTCAAACATGTTTAAACTAACCAACCAAATAACTATCGTTTTCCCTCTCATGCTCAGGGTTGGGCGGAGAAGTAGCAACAGAAATTAATCAACCGTTTCCTTGAAGACATTTCCCCTCAAAGCTGCAAATAAGGTCGCGGTATTAATCAGTACGGTTGGTGGAACCAAAGCCAGTATTGTCCCTTCTTGATGTAGTTGCTACACCCTTTGATGCTCGTGGGGTCGCTCGGTCAGGTAGTACAGTGGTTAGACTTGCCCTGAAATAGTACTTTGCACCGTCCTAAGGCGAAACGGTAGTCTCACTATAAAAGCCGCCAGAAATTAAAGTATAGAACGCTACACAATATTATAAGTGTGATAAATGCTCGAATTAGTTCTTAAAAACTAATAAAAACTGGATTTTAATTTTTTTCTCAAATATTTTATCGATGGCGGGTGTCAGCCAACGGTTTAGCCGCGGTCGATAAGCCGGTTTTCATACGAACACCGAAGTTAAGTAACCTCGGGCTATGTCAGGAGGTGGATAGGTGACGACTTTCCTCTGAAACACTATTTACCGTTGGTTAGAGCAGATTGGAGGGTTCAAAAGCTTTTACTACAGCTTCGTTCTTTTCGTCAACTGCTCGGCAGTCCAGGTTAGTGGAGGAACCTATATGACTGGTCTAAGTTACACCTTCCTTTTGGATGGGACGTAAAGCCGACGGTCCCCTTGGTACTTTTCGACAGAAGTAGGCTCCGTGCCGATACCGGGTTTCCTCTCCTCCCTTCTTCATCATCACCTTCATACATCTTTGTTATTCATCACTTTTTATATACTGGTAACTGTAAAACAGCATAATATGCTGTATGTGGCCAATTCATAAATAAATAAATCAATTTGAATTATTTTACATTAGCAGTAAAAACCGTATTGATTAAAATATTTGTCTAAATCTGGTTTTCAGTTCTTACGAAATCACTATTCGGACAGTTATCTCTGTTTTAATTATTTGTAGTGTTTTCAAGATATGACTGGAAAGTGAAAACAGTTAACTTCGCGTGGTTTTTGTTGTGATATTACCCTTTGCTGTTAAAGAAAAGGAGTTACTAAATGTTCACAATACAATCTCGAATAATTTGAATTGTATACTTGTTAAGGCAATACATTGTGCATAACGTAAAGCCCCCCTTAGAATTCATCGCTTTACGAGCTCCATTGCAAAACAGACTAGTTTGAGTAGAGTACTGATGGCTACTGTTAGGGACCACTTTTACTTATTAGCAAAGAAAGTACTACAGTCTGCTGTTCTGTTATAGGAGGTATTGCTAACGTGTACAAAACATTGTCAATTGATAATATAAATAATACGTGAATTATTCAAGAAAAAGTGTTTAGATATAAACGGTAAACTAAAAACTACAACTTAATCTGTGTTCCCATGCTAATTTATAATCGGTATGTTTTTAAATTCTGTTATCAGTAACATTCATTCATAATAGTTTATGTTCATGTCGTATATAGTTCATTATACAATTTCTTGTGGCTTCTTGGACAAGAGTGTCCTGCGTATAGCCTTCAGACTGTGTGGGCACGGTTTTTCAGTTTTCTAAAATATGTACAAACGTACCCAAGCTAAGCTTTAAAATTGAAACCAGGACTTCTGAAAGTAACAAATTTATTTTTTTCGTAATTTTGATTGTACCGGTACCGTAGATATTGACCAATATTAAACCCGAGCTAAATACCGTTTTCAAAACATATCTAAATAATACTACGATCTACCTCGAAAAAGTGTACATTGGGCTCAACTTGGGTTCGTAAGAACTACATACTACGTGTGTATCTGGCTTGATATTTAAAAAATTACGGTTCATTGATTGAATTAAAATACCATGACCAAGCAAACAGTTTTTTTAAACAGTATTCAAGTTCGTTTGAATACAATTTGAGCCTGGTGTTCATGTTTATGATATTGTGTAGCATTATTTAGATATGGTCTTTATAGACGGTAGTTTCGTGCGGAATTAATATTGCAGTAGTTTTCCACTTACGCGTGTTAGCAACTATCAACAAGTTCTTCTAAAGCGTCACTGATGTACCTCCATGTTGCTTGAATGTAATCCAGAGCTATATTCACATGCAAATACACAGGTAAACCTGGAGTTAATAGTTGTGGCGATAAAGTTACGTGGACATGCTAAACCATTTAGTACTTGTCTAGTTGAGGCAATAGAAACAGGGTTGGCTTCAGATAAAGTGGGCGAAGATGAGTTGGTTTGGAGACTATGGTTTCATAATGCAAATGTCTGCATTGAGAGTAACCTTCAAACCTCTATGGCTGCGTTCCAGTACTTGTTGAAAATGCTTTGCCCCTGGCATTCTCCAGCACGTTGAAGCATCTATAAGCACGATATAATTACGAAAAACTTCAAGCATAGGCATGGCTGTTTGGGCCAATTAGGCGCAAGGTCGTTTTACCACGCCCACTACATAAGTTGTCAAACAGTATAGTATAATTGAAAAGGTTGATAGTGGCGTAAGTCACATCAATTAAATATACTAGGCTATTTGGCTATACTTATATTTTACATGTGCAAACATATGATTTTGGCGCAATTTCAAACTTAGGTTAAGCCCAAGGTTAGGTCCGTCTATAGAGCATTTTTAAAATGCCGCCAAACACCACCATTGTTGAAAATGCTCAAGTGAAAACCTCGGGCATATTCAACATGTTGAATATGCTCAGGAATCACGTTACGGAACGCTTTCAATAGGTTTCGGACGGGCCAAGCATGCTTTTAGCATTTTCAACAGCTTTCGGAACGTACCCTATGAAGACAAAGTTGTTTTTCATTGGCTGAATTCAAAAATAACGTCCATACAAATGGCAACATAAAAATGGCAAAATTAAAAATTGCGAAACAATAGGTAAAGAAGCAACAGTTTTTTTATTACAATTAAGGGTACTGTTAAAGTATTCTACCAAAGATTAAATTTGTAATCTTTGATTCTACGTACATGTTACTCAAAATACAACACAAGTTACAGCAAATTACTTAGGTCCGTATTCACCAAACTTTATAATCGGCCGATTTACTAATCTTGGATTGGTTGGTGTGAACAAACATTACATATTACATACAAAATGTATGGTGGCTTCTATCAGGCGCCATTTTTGATCTCCGATTAACAGAAAATCGCCGGATTAAAGTGTGGTGAAACTCGCCCTTAATCGACAAGATAAAAAGCACTGAGAGTAATCAAATCTCTAATAATAAAAAAACTACTCGTATATTGCGTAGTTGGCACAAATGGATTACTATTGATCAATCCAGCGAGACCTTCGAAAAGTCAATAAATTTTATTTTGTCTGTGGCTAGATTTAACTCAAGGCTATTTGACAAAAATACTATTTTTTGTCACCGAAAATCTCGGTTTCATACAGAGAGTAACGTCGTTTATGAAAATAGATTCTAGCAATTCTATTTTGTTCTCTGTCAAATAAAACGTTTTTTGCGTTCTATGTAAATTTCCGAATTTATGCGAAAAAAACAAGGATTCGTTTTTAATGCCGTTTCATATTATATTAACATTTTTAATTTGTCATTATTGACTGTTACATTTTTAATATGCTACATCTCACAGTGGTCTTCTACTGTTCTACGACTACTACTAAATGATAATTTAACATGTTTTAAAGTGTAGTACGTACGACTGTCTGTGTGGTGTGGACGTAAATGTCAAATGTGATTGAATTTAATGCAGTTATAATGGATATGTAGCAAAGTTGTTATTTGAACTAGTTGTTATTATTCATTCTGTACTAAATCAGTTTTATAAAACTGTGTTCGCATTATATGTGAAATACTTCTATATTACATACACACAAATATATTACATAATACAAATATATTAATAAATGTCAGTTATAAGATCTCGCGGGCAACATGCTGTGTGACCATGGAGTTGTATCATTATAAATCCATGGTGTGGTAAACGTTGATGTATTTGGAAGGATTAAGGTAATTATTTCGGTGAAAAGGTTGGCGGTGGAAAGCCGAGACTACGGAGAACGGGACTGTCGAGTTTTGAATGGTTATGAAATAAATGGAAGTGACAATTAGCAATTTGCGATCATAATAATACTTAAACGGCTGTGGATATGTTGAGAACAGAGGAACCTCTTTGCAGAAGAGATGTGTCAGATTACTTTGATTTTTTTTTTTTACATATTACGCGTATGTGTATGTTATTATAATCATTACTGTTATTAGACCTATTATTAATTTCGTTGTTGAATCATTCGTGAGGTTGTTAATTCCAACCTTGAATGTAGTCGGTAAACCAAAAGACTGTACATTTTATCTTGCGCATATCCCTTGTGTAATAAATACAGATCGACTTCGTCTATGACTTCATCATCCTTCGATCCACCGTATTTTGAAGTGTTTTAAAAATAGGCAATAAATTGAAATCGACATAAACGTTATTGAAAATTACTGGAAGACTATTCGAAAAACATAAAAGCCAACGGTTTGCTATCCTTAAGGACATATCTCCTGTGTAATGTAACCTAGAAGGAGATTTTACGTTCTCTAGCCAGACCCTTGAGTATTCGCATAAAATCGTATCAGCCGATCATAACATAAACCAAGCAGCTTCGCATAACCAAAGCATAACAGTTCTTGGGAGGTAAAGCCCACAATTTTAAAAGGATTAGAATGACTTCAAACAATCTTTCCGTCATGACCCATTTTATGTAACGTTCTCTATGCGAGCTGCATTCAAATGATTATATGAACATTTACATCGAGTTTCAAGATATTTCCACAATAGTTGGGTACTTGAGACGCAAAACGCATACCTATATTTTTAACATATTCTGAAAGCTCTTCTCTAGAATTCTACGTGATAGATTTTTAAGCTCCGAGATAATACCCCCCCCCCCCCCCCACCCCTCCCCCCAATACCCCATTGGGAAGAAAAGAGAGGGAAAAGACTTGTACTATGGTGTGACAATTTAGGTAATCATTATTCTTTAAAGTTTAACCGTTCGCTACAACTCAGCACTTGTAGAATAATGAATATTTCATAATGAATTTGCGGTCTTATTGTCATTTTGTCTACGATAATAAGTGCACTTGCATAGAAGTTTATGCTAAATGCAGCATGTACATTTATAGAAATCTAAATAGCTTTAGGAAATTTTAAGTGTGATTAAATTCATAACCAATTATCTGTGCGCAGTTGTCATACAAAATAAAAAGATCACTTCCTAGAAATATAAATCCAAATTTATAACTAGAAAACATTTAAGAACACACATAACCTTGAAAGAACTTTTAACTTGCGACCTACTTCCTCTATATGATTCAATCCCGACTTATATTACCTACTCACAACCTTTATTCGTACACATCACTCTAAAGACCTATATATACCAACTACTAAAAATATCCATAATATGGTGGTATGTGAATATATAAGCTTAAACAACTTAGGACCACTTAAGTAAAATCTGCACATTTGAAACCTATTCATCCGTCTTATGTCGTAAGTGTAATATTTGGTTTTCATCACATCAAGGTTACGCATGCTCTCGAAAATGTTCGCATTTTCCACTCAGTTCCCTTGGCCGAAGATTTTATTGCACTTTACTACTTTTAATATATTTTCGAGCCAATACGCTGATTGTTTATTACATGCCTTTATGCTTTCGGGTATCATCATAGCATCGAGGGTTAACATAATAATAATATATTGCCTGTTGGCCCGATTCTCCATCACCCCCTTCCCCCCCCCCCCCCCCCCCCACCCCCCCCCCCACCCACCCCCCGTCCCTCTATCAGAGGACCAATTCACGTAATTGAGTGAGCAGAGACAACAAGGAAGAGCTTTGATGCGCAGATGTAATATTCCATTTTGTATCTGTGTAGTAATGACTGTAGCCATATCAACAACTTGTTAGAGCAAGCGTTTAATATCCGTAAATATTGAAATGCGTCCTACATTCTTCACACACTCACACGAGCAAAGCACGAAAAAAGTTGTTTATCTACGATCTTTTAATATTTCATATTTTCGTGCAAAGTGAACATTTTAATAACTGAGTAAAAACGACGTTTAGAAATTTAATATGCTACTATAAAACGACACGTTTTGAACTGTATAAGAATGTGTTTTTTGAAATATCTTTCAATTTGATATATTTAGAAACGTGGGGAACGGTACTCACAAAAATGTATCATGATTCACTGAAATGCATTGAACGAAGATGACGGTAATCGTGTTAAAATGTTGGTTGTAAAGCTCATTTATCCGCACAGTGTAACGTATTTATATTCAAATGCAACATCACGTGATTTTCGTACTATTTTGACAAGTATACCCTTGTCATCGAGGATTTATATTAAATGTCACAAGTATCAACGTTTTACATTTTAGGTCTATATGGAAACCAACAAAAAAGCACATCGCAGACTAGCCAAAAAATATCCAACTCATTCCAACGCCATGGGCGACAAAATGTGTTTTATTGACAAAGCGCATTGAAAAGTCTCTGCATTGAATTGGAAAATATCCGTCGAAATTTCAATTTTTTTCACTGGTAGACCGTGAAACAGAAAACACACCGTCACATTAGTGACACTTAAATAAATAATGTTTCAATTTAGTTTATCAATTCCTAATGTGAGACTGGTTTTTGACGCATTATCCAATGTGAGTTTTTTGCTGAATATAGAGCAATATATTAATTTCTTCATGTTTGGTGGTCAATATCTATTCATGCAGCACATAGGCTACGATTTATTGGTTTTCGTTGGTTCGTTAATTATTAACCATTAATTATTATTTGTATACGTCATGAGAATATTTTGTCGTATGATTAAATGAATGTAATGGAATGTAAAAAAAAGTAAAATCAAAAACAATTTTTCTAACGAATGCATGGAATGCTATAAAAACAACGCTATACAATAGGTTTACTTCTTATAATGTCATTGTGTTTAATAGTGTTTCATTGTTTCAGTTGATACTGCGGTAAAACACATGGAAAACGCATCGCATTGCATCGAAAATCTGACAACAATGAAGCTACAACAAGTGATAGTAATGTTGTATTTCATTAACACATTTTTATTTTCAGGCTTTACAGAAAGTAGTTGCCAATAATCGTTACGGCCTAGGGGTGTGAGGTAATCGTGACGCTAAAACAGCTGTATTAACATCATAAAATAACTAATTTACTTTTGTGCATACTGTTTGTATCTAGAATAACATATATTTTAGCAGATTGTTCAGTGTTAATGTAACATAAATTAAAGCATATTAGATAATACTAATCTGTTCTATTAATATATTTGCCATTTTATATATAGTTGGTCCACTACATATTGAATCGATTGGAATGAAAGTTGAAGCGATCATCTCATCGTGGTTTGACTGACGTCGTCATCATGTCAATGTGTTTTATGCAGCTCGATTGGACATCTGGCCCCTGAGTAAACTTAGAAAATATCTCTGCGCGGAATCCATTGCGCTATAAGTGACGTCACTGGGTGATAAACAAGTGCAACTAAAATGGCGAAGACCAGCCGACCGCCAGATTCCCATGCACTGACGTCATCAAAGAAGAAACATACGAATCATTCCTGGGCCCCGCTTCGACTATAGACTTATAGAACATTTTATATCATTATCATAATAATATTATACATCCAACTTTTTTTTTAAATGTAGTAAGTTTAAATTCATAAATTCAATCTGTAGACAATAGTGAAATTTACTGTTCAACATGTATCTAAGTAAACGTGGAATTGAGTTCAATTCCCCCCAAAATGCTGTTACACAAGTTATCGCTGAATCAGGGGTATTTTGGTACAAACAAATCAAACCAATACTACGCCAAGCAGAGCAATATCGTAATATGTAGCACATTTATTGCCATGCTTAGATACACCCTAGGAAACAAATGATAAAAACAGATCAACCAATGTATGTTATTATTATTTTCGTAATAAGAAATATTAAGTTAAACTTCGTATTGGGTGACTTGGGAGAGATACATTATGTTAGTGTATCTTTTGGTTTGGGCTTCACGTTTTCAATTTTGGAATTAGTTTATATACAATCATATAGGAACACTCAATTGCAATCATTTCAGTAGAACGAGATAGAACAATAATAATTGATTGCCAAGGGATAATATAATCACATCAATAACTTTCTTGTTATTTTCTCTTTGTCACTAAAATTGCAACTGTGACCAATTTTACGGATCTAGTTCGGCAAACGTAAAATACACGTCTATAATTTTAAATAACGAACCAAAATGTCTTAAAATAAATAGGGAAAACAATAAAAAGTAGAAGGCCTTGCTTAACAAAACGTGGACAAACTAAGGTCAACATTGGAACTTTGTCTAAAATCACACAGGATATGATGAAAATCCGCAAGTTGAGGAAATGGTTCGGGTTACGAGAGCAGCGCTGTCGGCGGTCGATGTTCGTACTTCTTACGTGACAGACATCCCAAGTCTCTAGCCTGAATCCGATACACCGCATTACAGATGCCAGATGAAATATCTCTCTCGCGCTAAAATACGTCTAAATCAATCGAAGAAGAAGAGAAGAGTTTTATAGAAACATACAGATACAAGGGAAACCTCACGAAAAACATAAATGCCACCAGACCAGAAGGTAAACCATGTGAATGTATATTTGTTAAGAGATAAAAAATACTGTGCTACCTACATTATTTTCCTGAACCGTTCTATTTAAATCCCAAAAAAGGTATTGATGCTTTTTTACCAGAAACAAATTCACCACCACCACTTGTCAAAAGACATAATAAATTTGAAACGCCCTCTAGAACAACGGATTTGACTGGCAATGCATATTTTATATTCTATTGATGTCTAACTATATTTAGTATATATAATAATGTAATGCAGAGTCCCAAATTAAATTATTGTAATATTTATAATGAATGTTTATCAGTATTCATATACTTGATGTGAAATTTCAGTATTTATTATGTTTGAAAGAAAAGAATAGCAGAAAGAGGGAATGATGATGATCAAAACAAATATGTTAAAGGAAAAATACCACTGACAAATAAAACTACCACCAACTACTACAGTTCATTTTTCACGAATACATTATTAGTATATGGGGTCGTTGTTTGTGAATATATGTCACTAATGTTGCGTAGTTCCTTAGGATATTCAAACAAAGACTCAAGTACGCACAAACTTATATATTTTCACGCTTACACATACAAAAATATATATTATGGTTAATACGTTTCACGAAAAACAGCCACTACAAAATATTTTGAAATATCTTTTCCAAATATTTCATAAACATATAAACATACTGTATCGAAACCTTTAATTATAGTGCAGCTACTATAATGCAAAATTGTAGATGTGTCAAATTCTTTTTGAGAGTAGAGAACACTTGCATTTAAAGATAAAAACCGTCTTTTGAAGCTACTTGCAAACCTGACAACCACTTAACTTCTTGTTTGTTTGCCAACACATACTTTTCCAAATAACAACCTTCGAGTAATTTCCCATTCAACCTCCCTAAAGTTTTTAAAGGAACCATGAATCCAGAGAAGAGAACTTCGGCCATTGTTATATTGACGTGAATAACTTTGTGCTTGGGCAACTCGAGTTGGGCTACTTTTGGTCGAATACACATTTCGTCGAAAACAAACACTCCCGCAGCTATAATAGAGCCTTGTTTACACAAGCGCAACGCCAATCACATGTGTGAACATAATTATATATACATATACCGATAACGCAGGCGTTTAATTAAATTCAAGATTGTAGCATAACATCGGATCATCAGAATGGAATCACGTGATTCAGTTCCTTGTTTTGATTTAATACAATAGGAATGATATACAGAATAAGTTATTTCTTGTTCATTTGGAATTAATAACATTTGTACATACAAAAGGTAAGCAGTTGTAGAGAACCTCCAATGTATAATTATTAAGTGGATTTGTGCATTGGTAGTTCTCCACATAATTGAAGCAAATTAAAACAAAGATATGGATACAAAATAAAGACGATAGCTGACCTGACGTGAGAAACTAAAAATAAGATTTTTAAGAAAAGGTAGCAAAAAAACTTGAAGTATATTTAAGGCATTCAGACATAAAAAATAATAAACCTTGTTAGCCCGTAAGTCTAACACTAAAATAGTCTTATTTCATGTATTAGCAGGAGGCAAGATAAATCTAAGATCTTCAGTCTCAAGTCAGAGTCGGACGAAGTAAAGTACTATATAATTGATACATCGTATTTGCCTTTATTGTAAGAAAAGAAGAGGTACTATCGAGTATAATTATAATATAACAGCAGAAAAAATCATTTGTCGGCAGAAATAAGAATGTAAAATGAATTTTCTTATATTATGTGGACCCTGTCGTCATCGAAGAAACCGTTACGACCATTAGAGGCGATCATTATAATTCTAATTGTAAGTGTCTTTCATGTTGTATAATGGTGCTGATAATATCGGGGTGATCAAAGTATGTAGTATCTCATTGGCATCAGGTTGACAGAAGTTTAAAAAAATATTCTTATACAATATGGAAGTTAAATTGTAAACTTACCGTTTTATACGTCCTCAATAAGTAACTATTCCAAGTTAAAAAATTGCATTGCAATGTACGGTTTACTATCACTTACATTCTCTGAATCCGGGCAATAAGCTGGACATAACATAGCTTGTCTAACTTTTGCTATAATGGTCAGGGTTCAAAGTTCATTCCTTGGTGTAGACATGGAGGGTATTACTTTTTCATTAAATTTAAATCCCTTTTGTTTTTTAAAAGTGAAATGTTGTATTTAATTAAAATATTTAAATTATAAAATAGTTTAATTAACTCTCCCAACGAGTGTCGACAAGCAGACAAAAACATTGGGTCTTCCACAGTCAGTTAATAACGTTACAAAGGTCAGGTTCACGCAAATTGCAGTAATGTTTTGTTTTTGTTGAATACTGCGCTGCTATTCTGCTGGTTGGGGAAAACAATATTCGCGCAAACGGTCGAGTTTTGTTTATGTAATTTTCAGCCTCCCCGTCATGTTGATATTAAGAAGTTACATTGAGTGTGTCCTTGCAATTGCCCATCCCATAAGTCATCTTCTCGACCTTCTAAATGTCGGTCATAGTAGCCTATACTAATCCCAACATAGTTTGTCTTATACCGACGTCAGATCTATTGCTTCTTTTACGCACGCTGTTTCATTAAAAATGAACAGATTCCTGGCGTTCATTCACAAATTCGTAAAGACGGTCTTTTGCTTAGTACAGTGTACAACCTCATTATTGTAGCCCATGTGTATGGCATTTCCAGATAACCAACATAGGTAAAAAATGATCACTAATGAACCTGTTTCAAGTACTATAGGAACTACATAAGTAAAAAATGAATTTTGAAGTATTAGAATAGTCTATTCCGTAAGCATGAGACAAGAGTTATGTTAGAACAACTCTGTCGGGTGTTATAAATATACTCTAGCAGAGAGGCTATCATGCTTCAGTGTAGAATTGCTTCCTTCTTAGCGACAGAGCGAGAGAGAGAGAGCGCAAGGAAGGTTGATTGATGTATTTATTATGGGTCCATTGAGGCATTCCACCTTATCTTCCATGAAACCGTTAAGTACATACATTTTTGTTACTAGGGGTATGTGTACATTTGTACAATTCAACAACTGAGAGAGAGAGAGAGAGAGAGAGAGAGAGGGAGTGAGAGAGAGAGAGAGAGAGAGAGAGAACGTATAGCGACAGCCCAACGACGAGCGATGCGAGAGTCAAAGCAACACTAAGCCAATTAGGAGCGCAGCTTACCCAGCGCAGGTTGGTTTGTTTGCTTGCTTGGCGACAAGTGGCCCTAAAATAACTCGTACTTCACTTATGATGTTTTCACTGAATATACTGAGTGTGCACTGGAACGTCACTATGACGTCACGAGTCACGTACTTGTCACGTGTTGACTACGTGAGTGTCCTCCATGCAACAACATAACCTCAATCTCATACAGTATAAACAACACGAGCTACAATATTTGACGGATTTTGCACACATTATTATAATTCAACTTTATGTTTTATCTTATATATTCTCAAATAATAATCAGGGCCAAGCTTTCTAAATAAAAGCTCAGTACGTTCCTTATTCAATATAATTCGTGGGATAGGCCTAGGCCCAACATTATTACAGCAAAGTACAACTTTGCAAAAGAAAATCTTATTTTCCTATTCATGTTATGTCATGTTATGTTATGTAACCATTATTATATCATATTTTATTAGAGTATTATAACTCTACTTCGAAATGTCAAACATCGTGACCCACAAATTTTGTTGACTACATAAAAAACAGAAATTAAACTAAAATTTTAAACATGTTTCACCCATTTCATTTTGTTTCCTTCTTATTATGTTCCGCGCTGTGGATCAATTTATTATTATAGAAATATTGAAATATATCTACATCCCAATACTATTCATAATAATCTACTCGGTGAATAAAAGGTTCTAAAAATACAGTTGTTTGGGTCACAATTTCGTGTCTCGGCCATATTTGAAAAAATTACTATTACTTAAATTATTAAAGATCATTTGGTATGAACATTTGTTAAGGTAGTGAAGCGTTAATAGAAAAGTCGAATTTCCAGGAGAATCCAGGAACTGATTATTTTTGTCAACAATTTATTTGTTTTAAAGCCTGAGCATGGTACAAATAATTTTAGAGGTGTTTGTTTACTTTTAAACGGAACGACAGTTCTATACTTGCTATAGATTGGTGCTGTTAAGCTATTGCTATGTGGAACTAAGAACTGATTGATATTGAATTTTTGAATTTTATTGGAGTGATATTGAAAGCCAGTCACTTAGCTTAGTTGATTTGTAACCTGCCTATTATTTCTTCATTTTATTTCTTTTATTTCTGCCTATGTAGACACACCAGCTAATACCCTTATACGTATCCTGTAAAGGCGACACAATACAATACAATACAATACAATACAATACAATACAATACAATACAATACAATACAATACAATACAATACAATACAATACAATACAATACAATACAATACAATACAATACAATACAATACAATACAATACAATACAATACAATACAATACAATACAATACAATACAATACAATACAATACAATACAATACAATACAATACAATACAATACAATACAATACAATACAATACAATACAATACAATACAATACAATACAATACAATACAATACAATACAATACAATACAATACAATACAATACAACTTAATTATTAGTCATTTTAGCTATATTATGTCCGTGGAGTCGTTCTCGGTCTTTGAGATAAGAAGTAAATGAAATACAAACGAACCAGATATTTTTTAAAGAAATAAAACAAAACATTTTGTATAACGATGGATTCGCTCCACTAAGCTCGGTTTGTAGCTGAGTGCTCGGTAAAAACCGTATGTCATAAAAGAGAATCGACTGGCTTGCCGCGCTAGACGTTGGGGAAGGGTTGGCGGTGGGAGGGGAAAGAGAAGAGGGGAAGGAGAATATAGATAAAAAATCAAATGTATTATTTATCCACTTTGCATGGGGTTTCAGAGCCCTACACTAGTAACAAGAAGCTCATAGGATATCGACGGTAAGCGGTACGAATGCGAAGAAGTACGGTTTAAATTATGAAACAAACATGCCTCAACATGTTAGTATTGTGAAAGCGTTTGTGGGCTATGGTGCGCTGCGTGTATTGAGAATTGTAACACGTATGAATATATACATTCCTGATTACGTTTAGCATTGATAAATTAAATTGAAATATTATTTATTGATGTGTTACTAATGTGACAGCATGTTTTACGTTCCACGGGTGGCTACTAGTAAAAACTGGAAATGTAGACGTTTATTTTCCAATTCAATACATACGCGAGGCTTTTTGATGCACTTTGTCAATAAAACGCAACATTGTGCTGCCCAATGGCGTTGGAAAGAGTTCGATTATATCATTTTGAATGTGAATTTTTGCTGGTTGGTGTGGTGGGCTTTATTTGATTTCCAATGTACAACTAAAACGAAAAACATTTTTATATTCAAATATATAAATAATAATATATACCTTAGTTATCAGAACAATATAGGCAAAATCAAGAGATGTATGAATAAAACGAAAATAAAATGAACTTAATAAACGGTAAGATTTAAGCAAAACATTTTCCAATAGCTTTATATTCCATAAAATAAAGATTGTTAATTTCTGTATGTACGTTCCAAAATGTATGCCTAATACGATTTTTCAATAAACGAATTCTTTTACAGATCAAAGTGACTTGTTTAACAGTAGCACATTAACTTTATACAGGTAGATTTTACTACTCTGTTATAACAATATTGTGTACTTTGCACGAAAATACTAAATATTATAAAACGTAGATAAACAGTCGTTGTTTTTATCGTATTTTGCTCGTTTTCTAGAAATGTGCATTTAAAAACTGCTTTTCAGCGCCCGTTTCAAGAACTTCCATGAACATGCACTAATCGATGCGACTTTGTGCTGTACTTTGCGAAAATTACATCGTATAAATATCCTACATTTGTGCCTTGAGAAAACAGTTTCTCATTTTGTACGGAGCTGGGATGTATTTTTAAAACAAATTCATGTTTCTCATGCGTATTCATAACGCATGCTTGCCAACTTAACATATTAGCACAACGTAACTATATTTCGCCTTTGGGCTTGGGTCAAGTTATGTTGTAATTGCTGAGCCCGTATTTGCACCTAATGGTAACAGACCCGTGGTTGAGAAATCCATTATAATACCGCAAACCCCTAAAGGACTGTATCTAATATCTACGTTAAGCCTACTCGGATTCGGGTATACGTATAGGTGTTATTATTAACGTTGATATTCGCGAATCTTCTGCTTAGAATTAATAAGCGGCCAGTTGTGGTATACACAATTTAAAAACTCATATGAACCAATGATTTTAGGCTAGAAAATATAGTCAAATTTATATTAATGTATTTGCATTTTCCAAAGTTACAATGTTATACGTGCAAATAAAGAACCTTACTCGCTCGTTTAGTGATAAAATAAATCCAGAGCAGTAAGTAGCTTGTTAAATTAAAAACAATAATGTTCCCAGGTGTGACATAAAGGCGAGCGATTACCATCATAAAAAAAAACAGTGGCAGATCTAGATATCAGGCATGGGGGGGGGGGGGGGCGATTGTAGAAAAGTAACTGTAATAGCAGTGTAGGTATATGGCAGTGCAATATACACACCAGTCTCACTCTCACACACTAACACGTTGTGAAAGTAGTTTATAGCGCGAAAGAGGGAAAGGGTTCAGGATACTATAATAGTCAGCTTGAAATAAAATGCTTAAATATTATGCATGCGTGGGTAGGGGTGTGGATGGTTTTGGGTGTGTGTAGTTGTGAGAGTGGTACATTCTCTAAAAATATTTAAATTGAAGTTTACCATACTTTCCTCTAACAAACTGTCCTTGTGTGATTTACAAATTTTAATTAGTTTCTAGATTATATAAAAGCAAAAATTTTATTAGATTTTTCTGTTTTAAAAAACTATTAAAAATAGTACTTCGTAGTTGAAAACTGCAACCAAAAGTTGTAGGAAAGGAAAATAATTATGCTGAAACTTCTATAAATATTGATGAATATAAATGAATGTTTTTTGTCGTTTTCAATCTAAAGGTTTATGTTAGGGCTGGTCCACACAGATTTTGTAAGCATAAGATTTAAGGTTTAACGCGTAGTCGTAAAGTTGGATCATAGGAAACACGTACTGGCGTTCACACAAAGTTTTAGTTTTAAGAGATTGTTTTCATTGTTGTTCTTGGCAACAACGTCTTAAAACCTTAAATCTTATGCTTAAAAAATCTGTGTGGACCAGCCTTAAACCATGGTTTTAAAAACGTTCATTTAGGTTATACACATTTTATCGTGCGTAATGATGAACGTCCGTTTAAAGATAAAAAATTATAAATTGGCGTCAGTTGGGACAACCATAAACAATAATCTAGTTAATAAAAAAGAGGAATTAGAAAATTTAAATTTTAAAAAGTATACGGTTATATTTGTGGTCAAAATGCGTTTATTGTAATTTTAAGCCTTATCAAACAATGGGAACGGGGGATGGAGAGGACTGAATGACACAACCTTTCTTAGAAATTCGCAAACCTCTCTAAGAAAACTAAACACGAGCTTTAATCCTTTTTTTATTTACGTTTTTTTTTTTTTTGTCGACCTGATGATGGGTTCAATATTGGCTGCGAAACATAGAACCAGTGCACGAACAGGATCATTACAATGAAGTCACCAATGTAACAACCCTATCGAGAGGAAACCACGAATTTAAAAATCCAATCAGTAAGGGTTTGTCTTTCTAATTTCAAATAGTTCCACCTAAGTTCCGATTAGTAAATATTGAATATTCTATTATTCGTGTACAGTTTCTACTGAAGGTGTCATTCATTGGACATGGCAAAAGAAATTAATTAATTCTAAATACGCCAACAAAAAAGACATTGTCCATCGTCTTCACACACAAAAAAAAACGCGTTCGTGTGAATTCTTTACGATGGTTTTTGCGAGACTGGATAACAAAACGTTTTACTTCGTCCGTCCTTTATCGCAGTGAACAGAGACTTGGTCCAGTGTCTTGCTTCGCTTTGTCGTGCGATCTCTCCGAACAAGTAGAGGTAGGTAACAAGACTCGTGGCTTGTATGTCAACCTAACCCGCAGAAATAACAGATCTTGGCAAATCCTCCCTTAACAGACGCGCGGAGAGACTAAGGGTGGGAATCTACCAGCTGACAGACAGAATCGCAACACTCCACATTGTTTGCAAAGCGGTTTAAAACTAACAATCAAGACTCGTTAGCTCCCTCTGTTTGAAACGTGTCTAACACGCAGTCGATGACGTCATCGATATCGACGAGTATTGACTACTACTAGTAAACATTGCAAACTCTTTCGGTGCAAACATAATGTAATGAAAATCAAATGTTTTTGTCCACACTGAATAGTGTTCAATGTCTTTACCTTATTGAGCCCGAAAACTACGGATTCATAGCCGTACGCAGAGGTTCATTGTTGTGGGGGAAGAGGGCATTAATACTTTTTAAGAGCGGGGCCACCAATGGGGGAGGGATATCCCGTGGAAAATAGCAACACAGGGTATTAAAAAAAGCATGTGTTTTAAAGTGGTTTAAGTGTTTTGGAGAAGTACACGTGTTCTGTTAAATGGGATAATTTCGCAATATGCGTTGTCGTTATCATAGTATAAACTGTTGGAAGTGGTCAGTTACAAAGTTAAAAGCTTAGTGTGGTGTAGGAGAACAAGCGAGGTTGTGCCCGATCACCTGATTCCCGCCGTCCATAACTTCATATCTCATATCACGTCAATATATTACAGGCTTCACAACGTTCGAATATTTTCCAAAAACGTTTTCGGGACGCCGAGACAGACTGCAATTAAAGAGACTGTTAGAATTATCCGGAAAGTAGTTAACTTAAAATAAATTACAGCATTTTTGAAATTTGTATCGTAATATAGTTATCTGTACGTGTAGTGGCGTTAAATAAGGGGGGAGGGTCCCCCTGCCAAACCCTCTACGTACGCCTATGGTTTGTGGTATCTGTTCGTGTAGTGGCGTTAAATAAGGAGGAGAGGGTCCCCCTGCCAACCTCCCTACGCACGTTTATGTTCCGAGTGTCAACACTCTTCTTTGATACACTCTAACAACAGATGACTAAAATTTAGTCACGAAGACACCGTTTAAGACACCAAAATAGTCATCTTTGTGTGCAGTGTTTAAATTTTAGTCACTTGAAGTAAAAATTAGACACCACATTTATATTTTAAACACTCTTTTAGCAAACAGTCGGTTTTTAGTGTCTAATAGAGTGACTATTTAAAAGTGACTAATTTGGTTAAACTAAAAGCGTCTAATTTTAGTCATATTTATATTTAAGCAATAAATTAGACACTTGACTGTCAAAATAGACATTTTACTTTAGTCATAGCTTTAGTCATTTAGTCGCATCCAGCATTGCTGAAGTTTATCGATGTGTCACGTTGATTTGTGAAGGTAGTAATTATATAATTTGGTATTTTTTAAATCTACCAACTTGATGGTTTTTGATGTGTTTTATTTATTAAATTTTAAGAAATGGAATAATATAAAATTAAAATAAATAGCACCTTCTTCAAATTGGAAATATTAAATAAAACATCAAAAAACATAAAGCTCATCATCTACAAATCCGTGCATAGCAGTAGCCAAAACTACATATTTAAACTGGTTTAAAAATTAAAACATAATTACGAAATATTTATAACAGATAACATAAACAGTGACTTTTGTAAAAATTTTATTAAAAAAATCTAAAGCGGGTAGATTTAAGAAAGACCTATAATTTTGAAGAAGCTATAATTAATGCATAGTATACACATTATATATTATAAGCCGCATCCTCTTCTTTCCATTATCCAAAACGTCTTTAATCTTTGCAAATTTGAATATGATCTTTGAATACGCGCGCGTATCGAAGCGGCAGACGGAAACGGAACAGTGTTCAGTGGTCGGGCGAACTGCGACACATATCTTCGCTGCCTCGCCTCGCGCCTCGCGGAGTGCGTAGTTGACAATGCCTGCATCGAGATCTAACCGTCGATGGCCTGATATTTCGGTAAGTACAACGTTTAGTTATTGTTAATATAATAATAATATAATTGAATTGTTCTGGGCCAAGCTTTGTTTTAGTGGAATTCTATACAATAACCTCTAGACTCGAGCTAGGTGGTTAACCTAACCTCACATTTTGCCTAGTGGCAGGCCCTGCCGCACATTTGGAAGTCTCTACTCTGTGTTCATCAAAAGACACGTAGGCCTAGGCCCTAATATACGTTCTCAGTACAATCATATTTTGTTAACATATCTTCTTGTAGGCCTAGGCCTAGACCCTTAACAACAATGCAGGCACAGTGTTGTCTGTACTGTAAGGATCAGGAGCTAATCCACCTAGGGCCTAGCCTAGGCATAGAACCTAGGCCTATTTGTAAAATGCAGGCCTAGGCCTAGGCCTAGTGCATGATTGTAGGTCTAAAGGTCGGTGCACAATTGCCCGGTAACGATAACTGTAACTATAACGATAACCATAAAACGGTAACGGGAAGGCATTCGATGCACAATTGCCAGTTAAGCAGACGCTCGGCTATTTGCTAATACTTTTAACAGGCCGTAGACGCTTGATTCTAATTGGTCCCGGTAACGTACAGACGGGAACGGTAACGTTAAGTTAAAACTTGGCGAACTTCCCGTTCCCGTTACCGGGCCCGGTAACGTGAAGCTCTGATTGTGCATCGTATCGTAGTTTAACATGGAATCGAAGTTTATTCCCGTTATCGTTATCGTTACAGTTATCGTTACCGGGCGATTGTGCACCGACCTTTACTGTAGGCCTACCCTAGCCCTAGGTACGGTAGGGCCTACCTTAGCCCTAGGTACGGCAGGGCAGGCCTCTCATTCGTGGGATCTACCAAATCCATTTCATAATCAATATTTTCTCAAGCTTGACGTAGCAGGTCTGCCTAGGCATAGCCTGCCTGTTTGTATAACAGAGCCCAATCACAACCCACCATTTTGATTCATATCATGAAGTTTAGGGCATGTTTATGTTTCAAGCTGGGCCTACTATTTTTTACAGTGTGTAAAAATTCACAATAAAATCACAATCATAATCTATGCCTACCCAGTCAGTGTGGTGTGTCGGCCACCTCCCACCCCAGGATTTCAACAGGTGTATTGGATTAAAATTGTGAATTCCGTTGTTGTAGTGTACCGGTACCTAATACCTAGTGTCCTTACTCCTTGCTTAGGTTAATACGTAGGGCCTACTACAATAAAGGCCTACCATCAGTTTATTGTGAACGAGGAACATTTCCTTTATGTTACGTTGCATCTCGATGCCGATACTTAGAGTCCCGGGTAACAGTATCAATAGGCCTAACTGTAATTACCCCTGCAATTGTAAGCATAATGCAAATTTACTTGTTAAGCATAGGCCTCTATCTTACGATGAGAATGCACAATTTACCATTCCATAAGCCTGATGGAGTTTATTTTTCCTGGTAACTGTAAGGGAGTGGTCTCTAGTAGGCCTATCGAACTTGTCGTTCAGACTGCAAATTACACACACTGATAATATGTTACTAGTAGGCCTACTACCGTATTGAGTATCTAGACCTGTTATTTTATTGCACATTAGTGCTTACCATTAGGCATATAAAAGTTATCATTAGACCTACTGGGACATATACCTACCATTGGCCTACAAGCCTATAGTTTTCAGGGTAGGCCTACCGGTAGGCCTTCTGTAGACATTCACAAAGTTAGATTTAGACATAGGCCTACCTTGCTAAAAAAGAAAAAAAATAGAAAAGTATGACTAGTTACGAATTATGGAAAATAACTTAATCCGAAAACTTAATAGACCTATCAAGTTCCGTACACAGCAATCAATATGTACTAAAAAAAATATATCAGTTGGCAGTTAGTTTATCAGTTTGCATGATACTAAGTCCAGGAACAACATATTATGTAATCCACCGTTCAATGTTGACATTCTGTGCGGGTGAGGTAGGTCTACGTGAGTACGTATTTGATTGACTCAGAAGGTCTAGTCTGTAATTACCTGAATTGACCTACCTACTTGGAGCATCACTTTAAATGTTCCATTTAAGTTTCTTTAAAATTAAGGAAAAATATGTCATTATCCTGACATTTTTGTTTTTCCATTTTTTATAATTTAGAGACTTCAAAGCTAAGTCTTAACTCTATCACCTAAATAAGTTCCTGCTGATATCAATATTTATTATTTATTCCTAGAGGCCTTCCGATGACAAACTTATTCGCACACCTCAACTTGGGAAAGACAGTATGGATCCTGTTTAACTACGTCTAAAGAGACACCTTGGTCAAACATCATTTTTCCGGCTATCGTTTTCTGAAGGTATGTACAGTATAGTAAAATAACATTGCCAACTTGCCATTGATGTAAAATTACAGCATCCGACATCGAAACAAAATATCAATGTCACATTACAATGCTGACACGTAAAACATTGATGTCAAAAAACCAAAGCTTTATATAATTATAAATAAACTATACATAACTACCTATCAATTCCTTTTCTGAAGTTATATTGATTGCATTGTTATCGATTGGTTTTCAGTCTTTTGAGCCCACCTTGCAGAAATGGAATCTGCTTCAATAGAGAAAGAGGCTTTCAGTGCAAAACAGAACAAGAAGTCTACACATACAATTTATTTCTTATCAGAACATCAATGTTTCTTAACTGAAATTTTTAATTGTTCTTTGAAGTAAATTATGAAATTGTTTAAATAAATGTACAAGTGTGTATAATTGACCAATAAAATGTGCTGCGGCATTTTTTCTTTTAAAATGTTGTTACTTTTGCAAATAGATACAAAGGACTTTATATTCAACTCAATATGCATCTCTGTTACTCTATTCTATAGCCAGCCTAGTTGATTCTTATGTCTTGTCTGCATAGTTAAATGTGTAAATTATTTCTTTGAGAAGGGTGAGATATTATTTAGTTGACCATAAAGTTGCTTTAAATCCATGTCAATTATTTTCAGCTGCTGAACGCTTTCTCCAATTTTCAATAGTTTACTATTGATCTCTTTAATAGTTTACTATCACAGCAGCTAATAATAATTTACTAATTTACGGTTGATCTTTTAGTTGACATGTTAAATCCCAAGAGTAATTTCACTCATTTTGTATAGTAATTAATAATAATGAATAGTAAATCTGAATAGTTTGTTCAAATTTACTAGCACGTAATTTTTCAATAGTGATACCAATAGTAATCTCAACAGTACATTTTCACAAGGGAAGATTTACCTAGAGTAATTGGGTCGTAATTGCAAGTGACCCAGTTGTGGCAAAGGTTGCTGCAAAGGGAAGGTAAGGTATGAAAGCCGTCTGCCTGCAGGAGTGCCACACAGGACTAAAAAACTCTAGAGGGATGCCATAGTTTTCAACTATTCTGGTGTGGGATTAGCCCAATCGGTTGGGAATAAGGTAAGCAGACCTGCCAATCGATTACAAATTTCATATCGATAATCAATCGATTATCTAAGTAAAAATCGGTTAGTAATTGGTTAATCGATAATCGGCGGCAACCCTAGAAATTACGTATTCGAGTTATTTTACCGGTTCATGTTTACACCTGTTATGTTCAACTATTAAAATCGGAGTGTTTTCAACGTACGTGATTTTTGATATTAATATTATCTTGCATAGCCGGAACTTTTAAGAATCGGTTCTCATGGAACTTTTATGTAGGGAACCAGTATCAAAATAGGTACCGTAATGTAATCATGCTATATACTAGAACCGGAGCCTTTATGGATGAAACGTTCCAATCCCTGCGAGATACTAATAGGTGCTACATCAAACCCCCTTTCTTCACTTCCTTCATCTTTTACTTCCTAACTCTCCTTCCTCCATTCCAAAGTTGTTAAGATTAAGAGTTGGTTTGATATTTTATTTTTCATGTTTTATATTTTATTTTTCATGTTTATATTTTATTTTTTATATTTTATTTTTACATGTTTTATATATTCTTATATTTTTTATATTTATATTTTGTATTTGTTTATTTTTTTATTTAGTTAAATATTTCACAGATAAGATATTTGGGTTGGAAAAAACTAAGTGTGCATTTGTGATACTGCTTTACATTGTGCCATATGCTTGCCTACCCCTTGTCTACAAACTATGGGTAAATAATTTTCAATAAATAATTACTGTACATGTAATTAACCTTACAATTTTGTTGGTTTGAATAATATTCGTATTTTGAATCTCACGTAGCTACCCACCTCTTCAGGTAAGCTATTGGTCTCCTTTCCCCAACCACAAGCACTAAAATAATATCAACAAAAAATCCCATCCTTTACATATAAATGTGTACATTTATGCAAACATGGTTGGGCAACCAGGTTGTGCAATGTGTGTATCTATCTCGACAGCATTGTCCAATGTATGAAGAATGTAGGAGTGTTTTTACCTTTTTACCTCTTTTACCCATTACATTTAACACCCCCCTAACACTTGTCCAAAGCTTTTAATTCACTATCATATTTTAGCACCCAAAAAACTAACTCCCCCCCCCCAAACCATTTTCCGTTCACCTATCGTATTCAGCACCCAAATAACACAAGCTCCCCAACTTCCCCCAACTTAAACTTATGCTACTTTCACACACCATACACCTCATCATTACCTTCTTATCAATAACCCTCCCACAAGCCCCTTCCTCACTGCCCCTCAACAACAATTTTGTTTTGAAATTTCAAAACTGTGGAGTCCCTTTTTGACCCCCGAGCGATTTTATTATATCCGGAAGGAAGAAATTTAGTCGCCTATAAGTGACTAAAATTAGTCGTCTATAAGTGACTAAAATTAGAATAGATAGAATAAAATAGAATAGTCGCCTATAAGTGACTAAAGTTAGTCGTCTATAAGTGACTAAAATTAGTCATTAAGGTAAATAGTCATTATAAATTGACTAATATTATGCGTTATTAGACATCTTTAACGACTAAAAATAGTCACCAATTGGCAATTATAACAAGGCTGCAAAAAAGGCACGTCAAAGATGACTAAATTTTAGTCATCTGTGTTTGGAGTGTATGTGTACCAAAACTATAAAGCTTGCTTCTCTTAGGTATAATACTGAACCTTTTCAAAACGTTCTGCCTTCAGCAACACATTGATCACCTCTGTAATCTTTTCGTACTTCTCTTAAGGACACTGTCCGGTCGAGACTTTACAAGCAAAAGGAAACTGAGCCTTATTGCCACCATCCAAACGTCCAAACGTAATACTGAACCACTTAAGTCGTAGATGTCTGCTGGAGTGGATGGTGCATGTGGTCACTTTTAATGAAGTAAAACGGCTTTGTTGTGGTTGTATTGGCATTTGTGGTTACTTTACTACAGGGGTCACACAAAGGACAGACAGCTCCATCTAAACGCTATGCGACATAATTAATTAAAGGGCTGATGAGCATACTTATTTACCCTAACAACTCTTTCCCACTCATAGCCGACGGTCTAGCCGTGGTCGCTTAGCCGGTTCCCATACGAACACCGAAGTTAAGCAACCTTGGGCTAGGTGAGGATGTGGATGGGTGACCACTCACCTCTGAGACACTAGTTACTGTTGATAAGAGCAGATTGGAGGGTTCGAAAGCTTGTGTAACAGCTTCGTTCTTCTCGTCAACTGCTCGGCAGTCCAGGTTAGTGGAGGAATCCATATGACTAGTCAAAGTTATACCGTCCTTTCGGATGGGACGTTAAGCCGATTGTCCCCTTGGTACTTTTCGACAGGAGTAGGCTACGTGCTGGTACCAGGCTTCCCCTCCTCCTTTCTTCATTATCATTCATCAATCATCACTCATCAGGCTAAAGAGGGCATTGTGCCCTACACTGGTCTTAAATACAATACAGTAAGTTCCCACTCATATGTTATCCGATACCGATATGGTTACTGATCGTTATTCCTTATCAACGTAACATGCCTGTTGATTCTTAAATAAGATTGAGCATATCAGGTTGAGTGCAAGCTAGTAAAGACATACTCTGTCCAACCCTTGATTTTTCACGTCAACGAGTGAACACAGTATATTGAGGGAAGCACTTTTGTATATATCTTTATTGCAAGTCTACTTACCATTGCATTGAGAACCAGCATAGTAATACATTTTTTAAACTGAACTATTTTATTACCTAGTAGCCAAGTTCATAAAGACTTGATGTTTCGATGAAATAACACTACTTTATAATTGGAATGGCTTGAAAATGTTCTTACGTAGCAAAGCAATGTTAAATTTAGATAAATTTAAATTTGTTTATTGACCATGACTTGAGCTTTTTCACTCTAGGTACATAGCATTTATATTACACGGCATTTAAACATAAACCTGAACATGAATAAAGAGAAAATAAAGAAAGGCTAGATATGGTACAATGACATAAGGAAACACAAATGAGATATTATGGGTTACTGCATTGGTACCATAGTCGTAGCATAACATTTACACTTTCAGGGAGAAACATTGTTTGAGCACACTTAAATGTTGATGTTGTCAGGTAGTGGGGTCACCACTTTAATGTAATTGACTCCACTTGATGTAAATAGCTGTGAATATAGGTTGAAGCAAAGCAAGCACACATAATGCTAGATCAGCTAGGAGAACAGTCATACAGGATGTTTGAGACTGACGATTTTCGTTGGGCGATGTTAAAAATTGTCTGGCATCATTATAAACGCATTACAGCATTTCAAGCGCGCTGACAGGACACGTTAACAAAATGAATGGTTTACTCTATTTTGTTAAGTATCTAAATTATTCACTCATAATTTAGATTTAGGTTGGTAAGATGGTAGGTAATACATAATTTATTTTTTTTAAACAAAAGTTTGGAGCATTTTTCCACTTGATGTATAATACTTGTTAGTAAACATATAACTGTCACAATATTCTGTTGTACTCAACTACGGTAGATTTATAGAAGTCGTGGCATCAGTATGAAATGTTTATGTTCATTTATCTATGTTCACGTTTAATAAATATAAACGATGTTACCTCAAATCCCGCGACTCTATAGTCAGTTGTTAATTATCTTATATATACATCACCCAAGAATGTATAATAAAAAAAATAAAAAAACAATTAACATTATCTTTCATTAAATTAATAAAATAACGAAGCAAGTTCTGTCTAGTTTTCATATAATTGTATTTTACTTTTAAAGAGATAAATATATTTCAGATTAACACTTTACACTAGGGCTGGGAAAGAATATCGATATTTTGATTTGATATCGAAATATCACGATTTTATCGACATCGATATTGTATTTGAACATCGAAATACCGAACCAATAAACTAAAATTAAAAATTTCAATTGTTCAATGTTTAAACTGTCCTCGCAAAAACAGTAAAAAAAAAATATTTTCTACATTGTGCATTAAATGTACAGTACAATTCCCTCAAATATCAACTTTGTTTCTAGAAAAATGTATAATATAAATACGCTATAAAGTCTTGCTGTAGCTGTCCACTTCCTCAAAGTAAATGTGTAGTATTATAGCTCATCACTCTCTTTTAAAATGAAACTTTTGACTGTAGCTACTCTCGTATTAATAAAGCTAGATGAAGGGACATGAAAGAAGAATCGTGGTATTATCCTCGGTTATGGTTTCATTTGTTTTGTAATATCACCTTCTTTAAAATGCACCCCGTTATCGTTATTCTGGGGCTAATCTGCAAAGCATGTAAATTAGAAGCTAAAAATTAGACTTGTCATAAGCTCGAGCATACGTAACCTTCCATTTAACACGGTTTTCATCACGCTCAATTTGAAATATCATAATTGCTCCCGCATGAGGGGCTAGGGGGGGGGGTGTTAGGCGGGTAGGGGGGGTTTCTTTTATCCGTCAATGAACACCTAGCGTGTGTGTTATTTACATTGGTTAAGTGGTAAGTAATAGAGGCCGCGCCTGAGTGAAGGGGTAGTAACAAGTGAGGGGCGGGTGAGGGGTAGGTAGGGGAGGGGAGGGAGGGAGTCCCGAGCGACGGCAGCCGGCTACGGCGCCTTAGTCAGACTGCGGCCGCCAAGTGAACCACATCGCACCCCGTATCTGCGCATTCAAATTCATTCAGTCTGGTGTTGATTACATTGACTCTCATCAAAACTATTCCGCTTAGTATTTGACGTCGTTTAGTTTTTAGTTGTGAATCGATCTGGACTGATGTGATTGAAATTAATTTCATTCCATTTTTCAACCATAACAAAAAAAAAACGGAAATAATTTCATATTTTTGTGTGTGTGATTGGACGTAAATATAATATTATTGTAGTGAGTCATGTTTGTTGAATCTCTGTGAACTTAAGTGTAAAAATAAATTAAAATTATGTAATTTACGAACATAGTGTGTATTGTGTAAAATAATAAAACTATAAAATAATTTCAAACGTTGCGACATTGTATTTCCGCAATTCGAGGAACGAAACGTTTCCCTTCAAGTTGTAAAATACGAAGAACAACTCCAATCGAAACGGCGGACGTAACTTGTATACGAATTCATAAATATTTAACTAAATAATTACCACGCACACCTACATAAACATACTTCGCAAGTACTTATCAACTTTCTCCAGAGTTGTGTGATTTACGATTTGTGTGCATTTTCGTCCGAAGGAATATTGCGTCATAATTGTGCGCAAGCAACTTTTACGATTCATTACTCGAAGCAATTTATGTTCTTCCATATATCTCTCTGTTGTATTGTTTTCTTCTGACAACTTTATCTTCAACGTTTAGAACTTGTCTACCGGTCGAGTCTTCTTCGCGAGCCAAGTTAAGTGTAACTCCATCCTACGAAGTGAGATTATTCACGACTCGACAGAATTTGAAAAGTTAAACTTTTGAATAAGATCGGTAACTTCAAATGCTGTGTTTCTGATTTACTGTGGCAAAGTTTGAAGCATCGTTCAGCCGATCGGAATGACTTCGGCTTGAGTTGTGGTAATGTTCGACTGTTTCGGTGTTAATTGAGATTCTTCTCGGAGCTTCCCAGGCGAAATGGCAGCCTACTTTCTACCGTTACTACTTCTCGTGCTAGATCATGGTAAGTTCTTCAGCCACCGAGTATAATTTGAATGTCGAAATACAAGTATACAAAAAATACTAAAGTTGTTGAATCAACATGTAAATCAGGATGAAGCATGAAGTCATTGCATGTTTGAATTACTATTGTACTGTACAAGTCTGGCGAGCTTGTTAACCCAATAAAAATGAGTGTTGAAGCGTCACGTACTTATACAAAATCGTATTCAACAATTATTATTAAGTTATTCTTCTTTCTATTTTACAAATTGAGACAGTATGTGTATGATTATCTTAACTTATATAAATATGTTCTTGCTAGATAGTAATAACAATTGGCAACTATGTCATTAGCACAACACAATTTAATTTTGTAACAACATTAGTTTATAATTAGGTATTACAATAAAATACATTTACAATACATTTCGAATCGTATGCGGTGCCTTGAGTAACATGCAAATGGAAGATTTAATTTTAAACAAAACATAGATAATTCATGGTGGACACAGAAATCAACAATATAAAATGCGATAGCAATTAATTACAGATGATTTTTCTTGTGACAGGATTGAATTGGAAACTGACAAGCAACAAATGCATCCAAACATCCAATTAAATATATTATTCGTCTTCAAAAATAATTTTTACCAAAGTAAAACAAAATTGCACCCACATTTTTAATTGTTTCAAGCTTTTAAATATGAATGAATCTAAGATATCATGAATTGCAATATAAAAATTGACTGTAGTGTAAATCAATTGGCTCAAAGACGGTCATCAATATAATGAGACAGCTCCATGATCCTAATCGTGAGAACAAATGTATGGAAATGAGATGAGAGAATGTGAAGAAAATAAGGCCAAACTTTGCATCCACGTAGAATAGAAATATCTCGATTAGAGAAAAGCTCTACTAAAACTACACATTTTCGAAACGTACCCAGCTTCGATAACGTTGAAGTTGAGCGAATTTCAAGTGAATACCCTCTTCATTTGATTGAATCATCTAGCTATCTTCTTGTTAGAAAACTATATCTAGTTGAAAATCATGACAATTACACTATTCGAACAATTTATAGATATAATTCAACAATTTCGTTACTTTGGCAGGTTTTTCAATCGGTCGTTAACGGGAGCGTTAGCTGCCGGTCTATTATTTGTGTAGAGTTTGTTGCGTTACATATTACGGACCGTCAGCTAACGGCCCCGTTAACGACCCGTTAACCGATTGAAAAACCGGGCTTAGAACTTTATATGTACCAAAGTTAGTCTTGAGGAAAAAATATATAATTTCAATTAGATACGTGAGATACGACGAGATTACAGTTTTCTATCATCTACTGTCTAATGTACATAAGTTCTTACTGAAAGATTATTGTTGCTGTGTACTGCTTTCACATATTTGAGAGAAATGTTAGATAAATAAAATAAGTAAATGAATCCGTATTTACACACTACGCACTCGGTTACAAGAACTGATTGCCAGTGTTGGACATTACACCAGTTATTATGCGCTTCATTTCTATGACGGCTCTAAAGTCACCATTAACATAATACTTCAGCCTCCAATACCATATTGATAGATTTAAGTCAAATTCCAAAGGTAAGGAATACCTTCCACGAATCGGGAATCAAACCTTGGACCGTGTGAAGAATTAACCCATTACACTAACGAGCCCCACAATTACAAATACATAATATTTACAAAAACGTAACACCCTTCTCTCTCATAACAAATTGCAGGTACTTGTGTTTCACAACCATATTGCCAAAGTTAACCAAATTTAATTTTTTCTTGCTTAGATACTTTCCATTGCCATAAAACCACGTTATATAACGGAATGCTTTTATTTCTCGTCCTGGGCGATATATTTTGCTATAGTGAAATGTTAAGCATAAAATGGGATTATAACCACACATGAACCTAGATCCATGCTTTCTCCTCTGAGTATATTTTCTGGTCTTACTTTAACTGGATATTCGCTCGAGAAGTTACAGTCACTTCGTGGTTTACGATCGTTTGGAACTAAGTGGGCTCATAAAGGTTGACACCCTTACAAGTATCTCCTTTGCTTTCAATTCAAGTGGGGCATTGAAGTATAAGAATCGCAACATGGAAAATGTGGTAAATGATTTAATATTCCAAATACTTTTAGACTTTCTTCAAAGATGTTCACATTCAGAAGATCTAAAAGCGAAGCAACTGCAAATACACTTTAGTCACTTCGTACACAAACACGTTTACGTTGCTTTTCGGAAGTGGATAACAGAATTGTGAATATGACATCTTTGAGTTGAACAGTCAGAATTAGTGAATGGTGAATGAATATGAGAGATTTAACCTAGCGTATGAGACATGTTATTATATTATTGTATACACATTTTGCCTTGAAGTAATTTTATACGTTAAGATTTAAAGACGTACCAATTACACTACTTTGAGCCTACAGGATATTAAACATTTGGTATCTTTTGATGTTAAAGGCTATACGTATAAGATGAGAATGTTCGCTATTCCATTAATTATAACGCCACTTAGTCTAGATTAGCCTTGTTAAATATCAGTTATACGTGTAGTAGCACAAAATAAACTTCCTAGGCAAAGCATTCAAACACTTTGTGCAGGCCACACTTACTGCTATTCGTATTCTTATTTATTTTATTATGCCTGTGAAATAACATTAAATGTAGTAATAAAATGGGCCAAGTCAAATAACGGACCGTTGATCAATTCTACAGACACATCCATATTATGCTGAAGTATAAAAATCAATAATATGTTTCCTAATTTTATGTTACGACTAGTTGAATGGTGGAGGTGCCGGGTAGACGAAGAAACGTTTTTGTTTCATAAATTGTTGTAAACTTAAAAATTGTAAAATATTTTATACACTAATAATGGCGTTACTAAAACACACCTAATAGCAAATTAGTATTGGCTTGCACACCGAAGAACACAATGTGTACTTGCACGTATGTTGATAATACAAAAACGAATTTCGTGAGCTTAACTTTTTAATTTTTAGGGCGCGGCAGCTACCCTTATAAGTTATTTTTACATATCTCGTAACGTAGGATTGAAAATTCTGTGAAGTAGAGACTCACAAACATTTTCGAGCAGTTGAATCACATTATATTAATTCAAATCCGTTAAATAAATAAAGCAAGACATCTGTTATATTATTTATTTTATCACGAAATCGTTTGCAAGAAAAACTACGAGACATACCGAATCACACACTACGCATGTGGCGTTTTATTTAACACTGACTGACAAAAGACTGTCGGAGACAACAAATATGTACAGTGAAATATGACTCAGATTTGATTTCCCTCATCTATAACTTGACCGTATTCGCCCACGTCCGAATAATATAGCTCAACAGTTTCACTCTGAGATTATAACTAGACATAGTAGGTCATATGAGATTCGCATACAGATTATTTAGTTAGTACTTAAAACCTAATAATTACTTAATAAGTAGTCTTGGTCATCTCTCAGCTTAAAATATATATTTAGAAAAATATGAAAATAATGAATCAACCCTGATGAATTTATGATCTTTGAAATAACGCTGGCCCACACAATTTCTTTACAGAGAAAACAAAACTTTATTGTAAATGAATACATTGTAAAGGTTCTCTTTCCATTTCACGGAATTTCAATTGCTAATTAAACTTTTTATTGGACCGTGTACTTTTACATTCCACGTTCATTAACGTGGTGGCTTCTGATTGGACGATTGAAACATCGCACGCAGCACAAACATGGCTACGTTGCTAGGTCAAACCAAAGCAATTTCGGGCATCGAAAAAAGTTATCTATAGATGTCTAACGATTTTATCTACACGAGATAAATACACAGAAGGGTTTTCATTTGGTGAAACATATCCTCGCTTCAAAGGCAATTCACCGTAATGAATTTTTTTGATCATAACACACGTTTTATAAAACCTCTCTCTACTATCACAATATTAGTTCTGAACAACTCGTTATAAAATTTCAGAGCGATTCACAATTTGAACGCATTCACGTTTGTAGCTTTTTATCATCGCAATTCAACCCACCTTTGTTCAGAGCATATTATTTTGGAAGAATTCTGATTATTTTTCAAGCACAAAATGTATTTACTCAGAAATAAAATGGAATTAGAACGCAATTAAGCGAACGTTACAGCGGTGAAGGAAGACTGTGCACTTCACTTCTACGTATCTTTCAAAACACTAGTTAAAAGTGATATAAATATTTAAGAACAAAACTATTTTTTGTGAGGCACTACAATGAAATCAAGATTATAAGATTTTGACTTCACATCTCATATTTGTTTAAACAATGCTAGTCAAGATGATGAGTGGGTGATGTATGGAACGCACAACGTATAGGTCTATATGCTCGGGACAGGACCTAAACTTAAAGCATAAACAACAATAGTTTATTTTCAATGTGAATATACGCGTATTGTATTGCAAAATACAACATTCTTACACTACTAAGGTATGAATTCACCAAACGTTTTAATCGGCTGATTTATTAATATCGGATTAGTTACCATGGTTTCAACAATTGTTACATACCAAATGCATGGTGGCTTCTACAGACGCCATTTTTGATCTCCGATTAACAGAAAATCGCCGGATTAAAGTTTGGTGAGATTGGCCCTGATAATGGTAAAGGAGCAAAGCTCATGGAACACAAAGTTTCTTATTCATAACAAACAGAAAATAATTAGTCTAGAATATGATTTTAAATACAACGTTGGATAAAATAAAATAAATGAGAGATGTTACCCTTTTCAAGTAAAATGATATAAAACATGAACTTGTTGAAAAGTATTTTTGCCTTGTGATGTGAACGGCTCAGAATATTGTGTGCCACTAGTCCCATCAAAGCACATTCCCAAAGACACGCGTGATTTCAACTGGAACAAAGAGCTCCAGGCGAAGATAAAACGTTATTGAATGTTCGCACCATTGCATCAGTATCGTACGCTGTTCGGTACTAGACGCATGCATACATGCGTGTGAAATTGAAAGTAGTGGATAAATACATGCCTAAGTTTTGTCTCCTGAAGAAATAGTTCAAGTTGGAAGAAACTTCTCACAATGTCTGTTTCAGTCCACACATTTCTTGTACAATAGGGTGTGTCAGGGTACATCCAAACTCAGATTTTGACATTTTTTAAATTTGTTCGTATTGTTTTTATTATCTATAACTGACTGATGTTCCAAGTATGGTATTTTGTAAACAGCAGACCAATTTGGAACGAAATTTATGGCCCATCCAGGCGTATATGCGTAATAATCAAGAACAATAATATTATAATGTGTGACATACACAGTGATAAATGTATTTCAATATTAATTTTTCATCTAGTTTTATGTTGATAATCCGTAACTGTGTTATTGTTTCACCAGTTATATAAAATAACTTATTTTTTTAAAATAATTATATTTAACATTTCCAACAAAGTGAAAATATATTTTACGTGTTTTAATATGTTTATCACAGTATTGTATAATTTGTCAAATTTACTTAAAACAAATAACAAGTTGGAATTATAAATATATTGAATTGACTTGGTAAATATTATATTTTTGTCATTTATATTTGACAGAACTTAATAATTGAAACAACATATTATGTTGTATTTAAACACTAAAACACTACAAGAAAAAAATGTTTCAAAAGTATTTAAAATTGATACTTTCAAGTAAACCTGCCAGCTCTCAAATACAATATAACATTACGTATAAAATTTTCATCTCAAATAAAATAACTCACATTTTGTGTATCAAGATTAATTTGGTTCCTCGCATTTTCGTAGTAAATCATATAGGTTGAAGTATTCTTTCATGCGATAGTTTTAGGCGTGTGAATGTTTTTTTTTGTGTCGGAGCAAATCGTGTCTTGCCAACGTAATAGAAAGTTCATAAACTAAAACTCTCATAGATGAAAGTTGTTTCAAACTTTATCCTATGATTAATGACGTGTTAACACAACCTAGACAAAAATACAACCCGCCCATTTTATTTTTGCTCTAGCAAAGTTCGAGGCCATCGCTTCAATATAAAACACTGACAGCATAAAATGCGCTTTTTAAAACCGCTGTGATCTTGTATCAGTTTGGAAATGTATTCTTTAATACGAAACTTTAAAAAAAATGTTTCGTGAAAATTCGCTCTTTCTTTTTCCTTCTCTCTTTCTCTTTCCTTCCATCTACTGCACCTTATTAGCTAGTAACTAACCACTCATAATAGAGACGCACTACAATGAAAGTTAAGTATTTATTCAATGTACATCATATTTTGTAATAAAACAGGTTTTAAGACGGATAATTAATACAACTGAACAATAAATAATTGAACAATTATAAAAATACCAAACAAATGTCCAATAAAAGTAGGAATAAATCAACAGTTACAAAAAAAGATGACTATAGAGCGTAAACAAATTGTAAATGTAAATACCAGTACAAAAGCCGAGGTATACAAAAAAGAAGTAAAATATACATAAAATAATCACAAAATGTGAAAATAAGGAATGTCAATATCAGTATCATTACAGAAAAATAACAAAACAGAGAAACGTTAGACAATTAACTGCAATAACATTTTTTTAAGAAAGCTTATTGTAGCCACCGTGTCATCTATCTAATACAGATAATTACAGCTTCTTGTTCTCTTCGAAGAAGTTAGTAATAATGACGTCACATGGCTGAAAGATCATAAAATTAAACGCTGACTCTCCAAACCAGAGAGTTATTTATTTATTCCGACAGAACAGTTTAACTAGAAAAATGCTTTAGTATTTCATTGAAAATACAGACAAATATGTGGTTCTGCCCTTTCGTCATTTTATACGTTTCACATTTCTCGATATCGCCGAAAACGAACACTGTCAATCTAATAGCCTTAAGTGCTTTCGCTTGTTAACACAGTCGTAAACAAGATTGAGATATTTTATAGCCCACTATAAAAAAAGCAACTGAAAACTGATCTTTACCGCCTCCACTTACTCAAAAATGATTAGCTGGTATTACACCCCACATATTGTGCTTTATGAGAAACAGCTAGTTTACCACTCAAGTCAAATTAAATTGCTTTAGTTTTCCTGTAATATGGGTATGTTTGCTAATTCGCGTGGGTTTCTGGTATGTATTCATTGCATTAAGACATAATAGGATGCAGTCATCAAAGTGAGACTGTTCATTGTAGCAGGGATGGTGGTATTAAGAGTCAAATTGGGTGTTTAGTTAGTAAATGTACAACCTTAGACCTGAGGGTTTTCTGGCATTAGATTTTAGGGTTAAAATAGAAAATAAAGATGGAAAATTTGCTTTTTTAAACACAATTTTGTGTAGAAATAATCTTTCAAATTAATTGCTGTTTACATGTAGGTTTGTATTGAACTGAACGTAGTTGTTGTCGAATATAGTGTATTTATAACTCGTCTAATATACAATGAAGCATATATTATACTTAGTTTCAGTTATTACTCAGAACTGAAAATATGAATGCTCAATAATCACAAGTTCATACAAATTGGTTATCAAGATGTTCATGTCTCCACTTCAACTCATGTTTTAGCATTAAAAACTCTACATTCAACATTCGGGCACTCACATCAAACTATGGCACCAAACTTAAGCTCTGAGTAAACATATCAATAATACAAAATATAGCCACTATAGGATTTTCTGATATTTAAATGTTGTATCACAGAACACAAATATGTGCTGATCTTGGTTCGTACATTCGTAACAAGCTATCGTTGATATTCAAGCAGCCAGCCGTGTGAGGATAAACTAACGAGTAACACACTGTAACAATATATCACTGTAACACTGCCACCCAGTGCAAGAGTACTTCAAAGCACCTATGCAAGTAGGTTTGCGCCGCTTCACGTATAAGCTTGTTGAAGATTAAGCACTGATTAGTAAGCAAACTCTCCAAGTGGGCCTTCTACTGCGGTTCACTAAATTCAAAGACGTACTGACTCGGCCTGGTTGATTCTGACATTTGTCTGTAGGTGTAAGCACTATCTAACCACTGATTCACGTGTTACATTATAATATATTTAAAATATAGATCTTTGGTTTGTTATCGTTCACTCGTCGATTGTATTCGGGGCCTACAGGCTTGGCTCAGTCGCTTTAAATTAAAAGTCTCACACTGAAAATAAGTCATGTTACTGGGTGGGTAGACTGTAAAATTATGAATTAATTTTTTATTTATGTTTGACTGGAACCGCTTCTCGTATTACGCGAGACAGCCAACTATTCGCACGCTCTGCATAGTCTCGTACTCAAGTTTCTCGTATTACGCGAGACAGCAAACTATTCACACGCTCTGCATAGTCTCGAGCTCAAGTTTCTCGTATTACGCGAGACAGCAAACTATTCACACGCTCTGCATAGTCTCGAGCTCAAGTTTCTCGTATTACGCGAGACAAACTATTCACACGGTCTGCATAGTCTCGTGCTCAAGTTTCTCGTATTACGCGAGACGGCAAACTATTGACACGCTCTGCATAGTCTCGTGCTCAAGTTTCTCGTATTACGCGAGACAGCAAACTATTGACACGCTCTGCATAGTCTCGTGCTCAAGTTTCTCGTATAACGCGAGACAGCAAACTATTCACACGCTCTGCATAGTCTCGTGCTCAAGTTTCTCGTATTACGCGAGACAGCAAACTATTCACACGCTCTGCATAGTCTCGTGCTCAAGTTTCTCGTATTACGCGAGACAACAAACTATTCACACGCTCTGCACAGTCTCGTGCTCAAGTTTCTCGTATTACGCGAGACAACAAACTATTCACACGCTCTGCATAGTCTCGTGCTCAAGTTTCTCGTATTACGCAAGACAGCCAACTATTCACACGCTCTGCATAGTCTCGAGCTCAAGTTTCTCGTATTACGCGAGACAACAAACTATTCACACGCTCTGCATAGTCTCGTGCTCAAGTCCCTCGTATTACGCGAGACAGCAAACTATTCACACGTTCTGCATAGTCTCGTGCTCAAGTTTCTCGTATTACGCGAGACAACAAACTATTCACACGCTCTGCATAGTCTCGTGCTCAAGTCCCTCGTATTACGCGAGACAGCAAACTATTCACACGTTCTGCATAGTCTCGTGCTCAAGTTTCTCGTATTACGCAAGACAGCAAACTATTCACACGCTCTGCATAGTCTCGTGCTCAAGTTTCTCGTATTACGCGAGACAGCCAACTATTCACACGTTCTGCATAGTCTCGTGCTCAAGTTTCTCGTATTACGCGAGACAGCAAACTATTCACACGCTCTGCATAGTCTCGAGCTCAAGTTTCTCGTAATACGCGAGACAGCAAACTATTGACACGCTCTGCATAGTCTCGTGCTCAAGTTTCTCGTATTACGCGAGACGGCAAACTATTGACACGGTGTGCATAGTCTCGTGCTCAGGTTTCTCGTAATACGCGAGACAGCAAACTATTCACACGCTCTGCATAGTCTCGTGCTCAAGTTTCTCGTATTACGCGAGACAGCAAACTTTTGACACGGTGTGCGTTATCTGGTACTAAATTTTTTCCTATTACGCAAGAGAAAGTATTCACCTGGTTTTCATGGTCTAAAATTACCAATAATAAGAAACCTTATCAAATCGCTCGTTAAGTGGATTACCGGACGTGGCAGTATTATTTCATTTCAGTTTTGTTTGAAGGGAACAATTACGAAATTATACCCTTGGGTAACATTTACATTTTATCTTTAATTCCATACTTTTTTAGTAATAATAATATATATATATATATATATATATATATATATGGTAATTGAATCATGCTTAAACATACAAATAGAAAAAACTTTAAAATATAATTTCGTAATATTTAACGCATATTTATTTTATGTTGTATCATGTAGCATTTTTACTTTTCATATCATTACCAGATGTAACAGTTAAGAAATTAATTGCCGTAATTCAAGTTCATTAACTTCCCCTTTTAAAATATGTCAGATAAACGGGGAATCTGAAACCTATACCCTTGAAACAGTTTCAGAAGTTTGCCGTACCACGTGGGTACGAGGAGATATCTAGCCCACGCTATGCAGGTCACGTGACAGTTAAGCTTGATTGATATCCCGCCCCCAGCTTCAGACCGGTCGCCCCAGAGTTGCGTTTCGTATTGAAAACTCATATGTCAAACCCAAATAATGTTCAAAATGCAGAGAGACCAGATATCTACACAAATGTGATGGAAGCCCCTCACACAACAAACAAAATGGTGGCGTTGAAACGAGAGTTTCGTTTCGTTTTGAAAGCTCATATGTCAAATTCGATCTATTTCGGAAACCCAAGGAGACTTTGAAGAATATAAATATTGTGAAACCACCAGAACGAAGTAACGAGGCAGGAAGGGAAGACTGAGAAACAATTTCATCCTGTAAGCCAATATGTCACTTTTAGATTATGTAGAAAATACTGCTTTACTCATAACACACAGAAATTATTTATTTTTAATCAAATATTCGGGGTAAGCGGAATAACGCTCGGCCACACTCGGTAACACTCGTTGACACCTGGGTCTAGCGATACCACGCTTAGCAATGCTCGGCAACACTCGGTAACACTCGGGGCTAACGGTATCGCTCTCGTTGACACCTGGGTCTAGCGATACCACGCTTAGCAATGCTCGGCAACACTCGGTAACACTCGGGGCTAACGGTATCGCTCTCGTTGACACCTGGGTCTAGCGATACCACGCTTAGCAATGCTCGGCAACACTCGGTAACACTCGGGGCTAACGGTACCATGCTCGGCCACACTCGGTAACACTCGGGGCTAACGGTACCGCTCTCGTTGACACCTGGGTCTAGCGATACCACGCTTAGCAATGCTCGGCCACACTCGGTAACACTCGGGGCTAACGGTACCGCTCTCGTTGACACCTGGGTCTAGCGATACCACGCTTAGCAATGCTCGGCAACACTCGGTAACACTCGGGGCTAACGGTACCATGCTCGGCCACACTCGGTAACACTCGGGGCTAACGGTACCGCTCTCGTTGACACCTGGGTCTAGCGATACCACGCTTAGCAATGCTCGGCAACACTCGGTAACACTCGGGGCTAACGGTACCGCTCTCGGCCACACTCGGCAACACTCGGGGCTAACGGTACCATGCTCGGCCACACTCGGCAACACTCGGAGCTAACGGTACCGTTCTCGGCCACACTCGGTAACACTCGGGGCTAACGGTACCGTTCTCGGCGACGCCCGGGTCTAGCGATACCACGCTTAGCAATGCTCGGCAACACTCGGTAACACTCGGGGCTAACGGTACCGCTCTCGGCCACACTCGGCAACACTCGGGGCTAACGGTACCATGCTCGGCCACACTCGGCAACACTCGGAGCTAACGGTACCGTTCTCGGCCACACTCGGTAACACTCGGGGCTAACGGTACCATGCTCGGCCACACTCGGTAACACTCGGGGCTAACGGTACCGTTCTCGGCGACGCCCGGGTCTAGCGATACCACGCTTAGCAATGCTCGGCAACACTCGGTAACACTCGGGGCTAACGGTACCGCTCTCGGCCACACTCGGCAACACTCGGGGCTAACGGTACCATGCTCGGCCACACTCGGCAACACTCGGAGCTAACGGTACCGTTCTCGGCCACACTCGGTAACACTCGGGGCTAACGGTACCATGCTCGGCCACACTCAGTAACACTCGGGGCTAACGGTACCATGCTCGGCCACACTCGGTAACACTCGGGGCTAACGGTACCGTTCTCGGCGACGCCCGGGTCTAGCGATACCACGCTTAGCAATGCTCGGCAACACTCGGCAACACTCGGGGCTTACGGTACCGCTCTCGTTGACACCTTGGTCTAGCGATACCACGCTCAGCAATGCTCGGCAACACTCGGTAACACTCGGGGCTAACGGTACCGCTCTCGTTGACACCTGGGTCTAGCGATACCACGCTTAGCAATGCTCGGCAACACTCGGTAACACTCGGGGCTAACGGTACCGCTCTCGTTGACACCTGGGTCTAGCGATACCACGCTTAGCAATGCTCGGCAACACTCGGTAACACTCGGGGCTAACAGTACCGCTCTCGTTGACACCTGGGTCTAGCGATACCACGCTTAGCAATGCTCGGCAACACTCGGTAACACTCGGGGCTAACGGTACCGCTCTCGTTGACACCTGGGTCTAGCGATACCACGCTTAGCAATGCTCGGCAACACTCGGCAACACTCGGGAATGCTCGGCGTCTATCTAGCTAATTCTAGCGTGCGTCTAACAGTGGCAGCTAATACCGAGATATTCCCAAGGAGGTCTTTACGTCTGGCCTCGAGGAGCGGGAGCAACATTAGGCGGATACCTCAACATGGGAGCCATCGTGTTGTTCTGTAAATGGAAGGAAGGACAGCGGTCTTCACTCTAGAGACCTGACCACGACCAGGCGTGTGTGTTTCGAACTATGTTGCCAAGGACAATCAACTGTTGGGGATGGGTGCGAGGAACGTTTTTTACCTTACTTGAATAGTAGATTAATATGCAAATTTCTTAGATTTGTTTAGCTGTTGTTGAGGCGCAATTATATTAATGATAAACCGGATTCTGAGAAGAAGTTAATTGAAAATCGAACCAGAAGAAACTATGGTATAATTTTAAAATGGAACTAAATGAATTTAAATGTATTCTTCATGAAACAATTAATTTGAGTTAAAACTCGATATGCTCTTGTTGAGTAGAGAAAATATGACTTACAATATTTTCTAATAATACAAAATATTACCATTTTATGAAATTCTGAATGGTATAGCTGTTTTATTTACCTTTTTTTTGTTTTCCCTGTTTATTGCCAAGTCAACACGGTAAATATAAAGCGATTTGATTTGCACCCGAGTTTAAAACCACCATTCGAACAACAAGGTAATATTACCCTGTCTCCAGTATTTAAGCATAATTAATGCTTGTTTCAAATAATCCATGTTCTACATAACATTGCTTTGCTAACATAACATAGCAATCACAATATAACTCGCCAATCTGTTTTAGTGGTTCAGACTATTAGAGATTATAACCACTCACTGTTATTTATTATCAAACACGATATTACACAATACACATAGTTTAATATTAAATTGTGCAGGAACTCATGGCCATAGATAAACACACATTTGGACTGGATTATGTCTGGATGTGCGTCTAGGGCTCACATGTTAACGAATTTATTTCATTGCGTGTGGATCATACTCTGCGCGCTATCTCTATCTATATTGTATGAATTATCATCCAATTAATAATCTTCAAGTTGTTCTTGACATTGCACATTGTCCAAATAATACCCTCATTTTTTCCTTTTTTTACAATGTAACCTTTTTTTACTGCTACAAATATGTCTACATCAGACACCGACGCCGTTATCAGGCATTCAATAATGTAACTGGAATATATTGTAATAATACATATGTAATAATACAATTTAATAGCGATTTGTATTCAAACTCTCAAATTTAAGACGCCTGTTACGATATTTAAAAAAAAAATATTTCTTCTCTTGCTAATCTTGTTCGAATAAAACAATTCAGTACAGTTTGCCTTCCATCACCTCAACTCGGCAGAAGCGGCATTCACGAGTCACTGCCACCTGTTTACCGCAATAAAGTCGTAGTTTCACATGCAGTTGTCTCCATGTTTAGAAGATCGAGTGTACTTAAGATAAGTACATATTTACGTTCGAGATACTTAAGGATAGAGTGTAGGTAGACTACGAAATGTGCATCTTATCTTACTTGGAGAGTCCCGACCCGAACGTTGCCGATGGTTCACGAGTCTCGCCGATCAGAGAGTCTTCAGAGATCAAAGAAAGTATTTTTAGAATGCACACGACATCAGGCGCGAAACCAACCAGCACATATGGATCTGACCCATTTGAAGGGGTGTCGGGTGGAAGGAGGGACCATTGACGCTCATTTCTCGTTTGCTGCGTCAAGGGAAGGACCTGTGTGCGTTGCTAGTGACGATATTCTTACAAGTCCAGACCAGGTGTTCGTTATACTAAAGAGACTTATAATTGTAACTGGTAGATACTGGCAGAACTAGTAGACACGAAACTGAGAATAAAGCATTACAACTAAAGCTACACGAGAACAGCGATGCCAAGCAGAGCGGCTCTAGTAAAACTTGATTCACAGCCAAATGAGGTAGACATATAATATCGCCGTAGTGTCGCAACCAGTTCAACAATTGACAGTTTGTATGTGACGTTACAGCAGTCATACTAGTGTCGTTAATCATTAATGAAAATGAGCGTGCATGATTTTTAGATTGCATAAAAGCTATGTTTTTAGTTAAAAAATACCTACGAAATTAAGCTTAAAATCACAAACTCACAAACAAATCAATTTTATTTAAAAATAACACTAAAATTGCTAATGAAATTAGTTTTTGGTTTCTACTACAATTGGCTTCAACTGTTTCTCCATGGCAACATACTCAAACATAGCACCAGTATGGCCGCCAAGCACATTGTTGTAAGGTTCCTGCAAACCGTCAATATATTGCGGCCATTGCCACCATTTTAGGGCAACATCAGTACTGAGATTAGAGCCTCACCGCTAGGATCGCTACCAAAAATGTGCCTGGAAGTTTCCTGTCTTAACCGTGTGTAGATAACTTTCATGTAACAATTGTTACTGATACGGGCTGATACTATAAGACATGTTGGGGGGGGATTAAAATTGTACAAAGAGAGAGAGAAAAGATGAGTATACACCACACCCTTACCGTAATCTAAAGATGGACTCGTCCATGTTCGCGAGGGAGACAACAACGAGGTCAAGCCATACATTATTGTACGATTCGGTTAAGATGACAGAACGCTGGCGACGACAATGATATGCCGAGAAGACTAATGCTTGACAATTACTCGCAACCTAGATGATGTGTTTTCAAGCCAGATGGCGCGTTAACGTTGGTTTTGGTTGTTCGAGGCCACAGTCTCATCAATTCCGCTTTCACAAGGTATATGAAACGAGACTAGTGCTAATCTGGGTTGTGGGGGGGGGGGGGGGTAGCGTCTACATTGTCATCAGCCTTCAGAACAAGCGGCACCCACATCAATTGGAGGTGGGCGTCGCCCCATTGTGTCCCAGGGTCTTACAGATACTGGAGGCCACGGACAGCTTTTTGCGTCCGTTAGAGGATCAGCCTCCCACCAGTCCAGTATAATGCTATAGAGAAAACCAACAGTAAGAATATATACTGAACAGTGTCAGCCACACTTAAATCTGTTCAATTTACTTAAACTATATAGAAGCTAATAAATATGAACAAAATCGCTTGCCTTAGCACAAAATTATAAACCATCTACTTGACGTGAAATTACATAAATTTGAATTTAAAAAAGTATATGAGCAAAGTGATATTTTATGAAAGTAGGATCCTCGTTTATCTAACACGATATGTACATGCACACGAAAAAATGTAATGCTTCCACTTGGCAGATTTTCTTTTAAAATCAATCTGTCCTCGTGGGAACTCTCTTGCGCTTCTCATGAGATAACCATAACTAAAATGTCTTTCGTCAGTATTTAACAATATAAGCTTTCATATTACTCCGCTCTTTACTTCCACTAGGACGTTTTGAATATGCATGGCTGGGGAGCACGCTGAAGCCGGGACGCATATTTTATTGAATTTATATTTTCTCCTCTCTTGTCCTCTCCCCTTCCCATGCGCCAACACCCATCAGTCGCTCCTCAACGCTCCCATCCATGCCAGGGGGATCTCTAACCGCTCACAACTCGGCTTGATTTCGTTTCAACGCTGCTCTTCTATTTGCTCTGCGGTCACCACTATTTGAACATGACATTATTTATTAATTACTATTACATTTGTCGTGTGTGCAATTACGCGAGCACGAGTTAAATAACGTTCAGATAGGGCTAAAAACGACGCTTTACATTCTGGTACTTTGCGTTAATTACTTGGATATAGTTTCCATTCAATTCATAATTCATACCTGTAGGTTTCAATCTATTTAAATCTCGGAATGAACGGGAATAATGCGATTTAATAAAACAGCTCTACCCTGCACGCTGCAAGACTAACCCACATAATTCAATATATTGGTTTTCCCTGGAATGAAATCAGATCGTGTAGTAGTAATAATGGTGGGTAGATAATTTGTTGTAGATCTTTTATTTTTGAGGGCGTGGTGAAAAAAACGATAAAACCGAGAAGGGAAATCTGAGAATGGCTGCATGATGTTCCAGACAAATAATTGTTCTGTTTTTAATGTCCTGGTATTTAATTAGTTATATAAAGAGGAAAACACTTGCAAATTGGTTTTAGAAATACATCAATTGCATGATGTGCAGTACTAAAGGAGTCTTGAGCTTTATCGGCCTACACTGGCTTTTAATTTGTCAAGGCTGGATTCCCTAATTTGGGTATAAAGTGTAAACACCCAAACAGAAAGTTTTATTAAGCCCAGGTACGTCTTTGATCATGATCATTATTAAAATTCTTGAAATAATTAAACCTATTTTTAATTCCAAAATATGAACAACAAGTTTCCTCACTAAATATTGCTTCAAAGTAAAAACACTTATAAGAGTTTAATGAGAAATTTGAGTAAGTGTACAATTTGAATAACATAACCCTCGGAGGGCTGAAGTATAACTTCAGGGAAATGTATTTACATTTAAGCATCGCAAGTCTTCGATGTAAAGTTGAGAGTAGGGACCCCTGGGGAAACAAATAGGATCAAAGGAGCGACATTCGAGAAAATTCAGTCGAATTACAGTCGACTCTAGGCCTACTTTCCTTCAAGGAACATAACATTCTAGACAACTGAAATACTTGAACGAGGGAATCTATTCGGAACGATTTCCCCCTGAAATGAAACAAAACGTCGTACATTTTATATTATGTGTTACAGAAGAAGTGTCTGAAATTGTAACGTATTTTTTTCATTTTTCTATAGAGCACTGTATAGGAAATACGAAACATTATTGTTGATGTCACAACAAATACCCTTTGAGAGTGTATAAACATTTTGGAAAAATATATCCATTCACATCTTGATTTTTAGTGCAGCATTTTCACGATATTCTCTCCAGCAGCATCAATAACATGAATTAATCAAATACGACTCACAAAAAACCGGCGTTCATAAGCATAATATTAACCTTGATTTTTCACGGCTAACAAGTGAAATTTTTCTATTTCTCTCTTCGTTTTGGCAAATAAATAAAACGTCTCTGTGACTGGATTCATCCGCCCCACCCTCCATAATTCACTGATTAGCCCGTGATAATGTCGGCTCAACATTTTTTATTTCTACCCCAAGTCCTGACGACAAACTGCCTATTTGTTGGTTTTGGGCAATTCTGAGTAAATATTTACTTTCGTTAGTTGACCAAACTAACATTGACCGTTGTGAACTTTGTGTCGTGCACACACAAAAAATACCGGCAAGAGAAAATAAAAGATTGCTACTGTTTCCGCAACGTCGTGGCTACAAACATAACGTAACATTTATACACCCTCCATTTCTATTTTCGAGAATTTTGTTTCGCTCAAAGGGGCAATGGAGAATATTTACCAATACATTCATAAAATATAATCTCGTTTCGTTTTCAGGACTGTTAAAATGTGTCATGCTCATAAGAATTGCTTGCATAGTTGCCAGTGCATCAGGTTCTAAAATAAACATGATTTTAGAGCAAGTGAGCTCCTTTTACGATCAAACCCTCAACACTAATATCAACAGTAATAACAATACTCACAGTACACAGGGATATTGTAATTGCAACAAATTTGCATTGCTATGAATGACAGAATTACATCACCCAAAACATTCATCAACATCTTTCTTTATGGCTACAGAATTCTTAGTTGAAATTCTGAAAAAGTTGACAAAGATCAACCAAAAGCCATCATATCATTAATGACAGTTCCATTGTAAAGTAAAGGTTTATTTAAGGCTGTATATGTCAACAGACTCCACAGAACCATCGATATCTGTCATTTAAAACTGCTTTAAAATACTAAAAACAAAAAAATAATCGAAAATATATAATTTTCTAAAAAGTAAATAAGTGCCCGGTCGGTGGTCTCATGATTTCCAACTGAATATTATAATTTTGTATGGCAGCTGCCTGCCCAGGGACTGCTACCTTATCGTGGTGGGCAGGTTTGCGTGCTTTTGTAATCCCGAGAGGTATGTCAGCGAAAGCGTATGCTTCTGCACGGTAGAGCCACCCTAGCCCAACAGGTTGAGAGAGAGAAGTCAGACGAAATACAGTCCACGCCTTCTCTTTTCCCTATTCCTCCTCTTTCCCTTTTTCCTCCTTTTCATTATTCCTCCCCGCCCTCCTACTTGCCCCTAGCCTCCAAAACCTCCTATTTCATTTTCAGATATCACCACTCATCGTCTCGATTAGCCAAGTTGCAAAAATATGAGACGTTAAGCCCAAATATCAATCAATCAAAGCTTCTGACTGGTGGTTGCCGTAGTGAAAACAAGTCATCGGATACTGTTTGACGTTATAAGACCGGGCATTACACTCTTTACGGCCCAAGGAGAAGGTAAATAGTCCTTGGCAACGTAAACATCTGCCTGTCTTTTACTTTTGAAATTGTATTCCTATTGAGAAACAGTTTACCCAGGTCGTTGGCAGCAACAATCCGTCTCTCCCAACTGGACGAACTATGCCCGCAACACCATTAGTCTACTCCCAACGTTACTCGAGTAAGTGATAAATTAGATGATAATATACTCGTGATGAAAAACAATGCCTCCGCTGGGGGTTGAAGCGTAGACAGTTGTGTGTGGGGGGGGGGGGAGTTAGGTGACTGACTCACGCAAAACTCTGCCATGACTTTCCGTGTTAAAATTACTCTAACGTACCTTTCCCAAGGTGACGAAATATCCGAGTCCAAAAGTACAGACTTCATTTTCTTCTTCTCTAGTTACTACTTGAAACAGGTCCATTAAAGATAATTTGCGACCTTCGGTTGGATACACGCAAATTCCTAAGACAGCAGGCGTGACTATAACGAGGCTTGTTCACTCCACTAAGCAGAGGAACCCCTTTACAAATATGTGATTGATCGTCAGGAATCTGCTCATTTTCGTTTTGTTTATTTCGTTTCACAGATTATTACATCGTGCATCAAATGGCCAGTTGATAAGGATCTTTGGTCGGTTATACGTTAGGGCTAGTAGTACGCATATACGTTCGATATACAGCAGATAACGATTCCGAAGAGGGTTTTTTGAAACTTTGTTCCACACTGTATATATTCATTGTTATATCGCCTGTATAATCATTATGCTCTTGTATTATTTTTATGTTGAAATGTTGAGAGTTATCGACTCAGGGAATTTTATACAGAATGTAATTTTGTATTGCTTATAATTTAATAAATTGTGTTTCATCTAAAAAAAAGAGAAGATAACGACAACGCACTGGAATTCCTGTGATCTTGGTGGCTTCAATTGCTCTTACGCTTCAATTGTACACATGGTTTACACTGCAGTCCCAAGCTCTACAATGGTTTGTTTCATCCTTGCCCAAGAGTGTACCAAACATCCCTTGACGTGTAAGCTGAAGGCCTAATAACATCCGTGCACGTAATACATTGAAAATGTCAACTCACCGAATGGCTACTCATTTTTTTTTTTTTTTAGATTTTTGTGTGAGCGATAAAACGCGATATTTATTTGTTTGTTTAAAGCTCAGGAATGACAGCTTCAATATTGAAACAATTTTATTTACAAATTATTATCTTGCTGTAAAGTAATCGTCATTGAGTGGTAATAAATACCTCGGTAAGTTAATCGTTAGTTTTCGGCACAGCACGCAACGTTTTCATAACGCTAAGAGAAACGGTCTTATTTTTGTAAGGAGTTATTTTACGCTTGCGTATCTTTGGGTCGATCCGTTCTGAGGGAGACTTTTACAGGTATGCGTGTTAGAAAGCTCGTAATCATTACAACATGACCGAGAAAGACTAATGATTGCAATTAATTATCGTGTCTTTATCTTTGATCTCAAGTTTAAGTGAAATAAATAATAATGTCGTTGATTTCATTACGTCTTTGAGAAGTGTAGAAAGCGACAACACTAAAAAGAGCTTTAGTTTATACGACTGTGTCCCTTTAATGGCGGTTATATTACTAACAAGCCATTTCCAGGCACTTATGTCCTCACAGGCGAATTGTTTATATTTATTCATTCAAGGGTGATTTGTATGTACAACGTGGTTACCGCATTCCAGGTTCGAATCCTGGCTTGAGGTTTTACATCTTTTCAATACCCAATCGTCGTATCCATTAGCAACTTTGCCAAAACATGAACATTATCAGTGGTAACATCAGTACATTTTTAAGGTTATGTCATTCAAACAGACAGTCAGAGAAGGGACTAGGAAAAACCATGTTACAATGAAAATATAAAGGCGTAGCAGTTCCATATCTTACAATTTATGTAAAGTTTAAAAGTGTAATATAAATTTGTGTCAACTTTATGAACATAAAATTTAGGAAATTTAAAGTTATCTAGCTATTATTTAATAATAAATTTAAAATAGATCATGCATTTGCATTGAAGTATCACATTTATTTCCATTCAATGTTTACAATCGTTGACACATTTCAACACTCTCTATTTCAATATAATTCTTATTAGTCAGGCATATTTCTTTCCTCTGTCTACCTCTTGGCTTACTTGTAAATGAAAAATACATCACACTCACAGCGTTTATCTACGACACATGTCTCCCAGCACATTATTGTTAGTTTGGAACGTCAACGATCCACCGGGAAATGTTGTTTAATATAGAATAATCTTTTTTTCGGGTCTTCGGGAGTTTAAGATCTGTAAGTGATCGCTTAATAACAATTGAACACCCAATTTTTGTAATTTTATTATATAAGTTACATTTAAAAAATGTGAGGGTTGGAATTATGGTAGTATGGTGTACAATGGTTTGAATTGTATGATAATGAAAAAATCCTACGATTTCGTTGTTTGGGTTGTCACATTTCTTTCAATCATTTATGTCTGAAAGTCTGAAATTTTGTTTTTTCATTTGCTTTTCATTTTCTAATATTTTAAGCTCCAGCGTGTTGCCAGTGCAACAGAGCAATCCACGTATACCAGCCCATGCGCACACTGATATGCTGTGACACGTTGCTTTGAGCTGCTATTTATAAAATGACCCCGACAGCAGTTCATCGTGCTTTATAATAATTACATTCCCGACTCTCATAACAACATCCGTCTACAAGTGTAATTGAAGGTACAATTGCTACTCATGAACAAACTCATGAAGTAATTACCCATTTCCAATTAAGATAGCTCAAGCGAGTACCTCATACCATCTAAAAACAGTGATGTTAATTCTTTGAAGTTGCGAAGTTTTGTTAATATTAGTTAAAACTATTTTCTTACTAACAATATGATGAGTCCATTTAGACGTACCAACAACAGACAGTGAGTAAATGTATCACAGACAATACATAATTGAGTAATGTTCAAAGTAGATCTAGAAGCGGATTGGGTCGATAATAAATAACAGCATACTTATTTGTAGAATACATACAATCAGTTTTATTACAGTTCTTGTGTTTTGCTTCAGGCATTGAAAATTTTGTAAAACCAATTAACTGGAATCGTTATTATATGTAATTACATTTTTGCTTTGGAATATCGTCCATACCTCTGTGATTGTCCAAAACATCTGTATCGGAAAACGTTACAACAGCGTATTACACATTATTACAATCGATTGAACTATGCACCAAGTTTACTCTTTAAAGTTGGGGGAAATCTATATTCATACGTTGGTAGTTTTGTTCAGAGTTTATTAAAACACACTCTGTTCAAAGGCAATCAATTTTGTTTCACTCAGTTTTAGTAAACATTACAATTCCACAATGTTTGCTTAATAATTTTCAATCACTACTTCTGCACAATATTGATCTAATAAAACACGACGGATAAAATTTAAAAAATACCATTATTTGGACATAGAAATTGAAAAACTAACTGAATATGTACACAACGGATTTGAATGTACAACGTATGAATATGATTAGATTATGTTCGGAGAGGTAGGAGTATATTGTTATAATTTCACTGAGAGAGGATGACTCACAGAAAATATTATAGATGTATTAGCGGAATCAATCATTGAAAATTGGTTTGACGTTTAAAGGAAAAACATAGTTTCATTAAAGACTTCAGCTATATATTACAACACTTGAATATTACTAAAAAATGTAACCGGAAATCGTTGATGGGAGCAACTGAACCATTTGCAAGCTACGCATAAAAATTCGTACAGTCAGGAGGGAAATATATATTATTTCACCACCAAAATAACAGAATTTATGCCTCCTAAAGAACGGGCATACCCTTGTCGGGAATTAGTAGCTAAAACGTGTTCGGAATTCCAAACAAACATTAAAAATATTTCGAATCGCTAAGCTTCCTCTTCCAAGGTAGTTTGATAAAGAGAATTTTATCTTCTCTTCGTGATGGAAATATAAGATTTTTAATGGTTATACAGGAAAATAAAACACGAATGGAATTAAACTTGGGCACGGTTATTGTTCGCAAGTGGACCCTTGGTACGTTTATCTTTACTGTATCAAGTCTAGTGTGTACAATTGTACATCTTTGAAGTAAGTATGAAGCCAAACAAAAAAAGCTTGTGAAAACCTGTATTTAAAATTAAACAAGTAAATAAATAAATAAATTCGTATTTATAGAGTGTACCCACTCAGTAACTAGACTCATTTTCTGTGGGGTACTTCAATTAAGGACAACCCTGTTGGCTCCGAACACCATCGACGAGTGGGCGATAACCAATAAAAGATCTTTATTTTAAATATGAAACATATTATGAATCAGTGATTGGACAGTGCTAGCACCTGCGGACAAATTCCAGAATCAACAAGGCCTAATAAGAACAACTTTGAATATATTGAGTGCTTCGTTGCTAGGACGTCTCCAAAGTCACCGTTCACTTATTCCTTAGTCAAGAAGTGATGGAATTGAATCCATATCAGAAGTTAAAAAAACTTTAACCTGTAGCGGGATTATAACTCAGGACCTTCAGCATTGGAAGCAGGGATGCTATCCACTGGACCAACGAGACACTCAATCGATATACATACATTTGTTATTAAAATTTTGGTATGATACCAGGCTAATTAATATCGCGATCTATAAATGATAAACAAAGATGGAACAAGGTATGTTGGTGAAATTAATTATGAGATTATTCAAATGAGATCAATTTTACAGTATGTTTGTGAAACTATCTTTAGATCTTGACAATATCTAGACCCGGACGAATACCAAAGATTTGGATATTGAATGTCCATTTTAAACATACGAACTAAAACATCAAATTGCATCGTTTCTAAAGCTATATGTGTCGAACAAACACTTGGGATACTACTTTACAGCACACGCTGAGCTTTGCCCGCGTTGCATGAATTATGTGATATTTCGGAGTATCAGACTTCTTTCTCAAGCACCTTCAGTGCGGGCTATATGTGCTTGACGTGCTTAAGCAGTAGGAGAATCCGAAATTAAGTAACCCAAGCATAGACCAGCGTTTGATCCTCGTACTTAAGTAGATACAAATATAAAATACCCGTGAAATACCAACTGAAAAACCTTTCCGAAATGAAAAATCTCACCAAATTTAATACTGCACTAATGAAAATTGTATCCTGTGGGGGTAAATAATCAGTATTTTGTCTCGCTACTGCGTCATTTTTCATTCATTTCAATTAAAACATTATTTCGAATTGAGCTAATTTCAACTGGAATTCCGAGTAAGCGTATAACGTAGACATTATACGCCAGCGTCAATTAGACACACGCTGCTTACGTATTCTCTTTGATGACGTCATTTGCATGCACGAGGAACATGTAAGCGTGGCTATATGGCAAATAACTTGTGATCACGTGCTCGAAAGTTTTAACAGTCAGTGGCGGTCTCTAGGGATGCATTACAACACTAGTTCGGTGATAGTTTAGTTTATCTATTCGCAGATTTAACAAGAGTGGTTAGAAGAGAACTTGTTTTTTGAAAACACCACGTTTTCAGTGTCATGTATACATGTAAAGCGAAAAAGTAATTAATGCTTTTTATCTTTTAATAAACGATTTATTTTTAATTGGAACTTGATAAATCATTCAAGAATTGACAGGATCTAAGGTTAAGCAAATTATTTCTAAATATTTAGTTGATTTTATACTTGGTGTTGTTATAGCTATTTTTTATTAGCTATTAGCTATTACTCAACACATTAACTATTAGCTACTATCTGTTATTCAACACACATGAACAGCTATAATTTATTATTATTATTATCATTTAAACAAGGTTACAACACATTTTGTTAAATAAAAACATTATATCTTTAAAAAAGTTAAATTTGATCTTGAGGTCCCAGTTACAGACGGTTTAACTTATCTAACTGTAATTTACTATTATAATTATTAAGGATTTGAAAGTCAGTGAAGTAAGAAAGATTTAGTGGATTGTTATAAGTATCATTATTTAATATTATAGATGGTCACTTATTTTTTGAACTGACATATATGTTTTAGTTACGTTGTATCACATGTTTCTAATTCAATTTAATTTAATAAGATTTTAATGGTTGTTTTGACGATATATTAATATGAATGTACTCTGGCGAAATCAGTTGTATGAACACAATGTATGAATGAATAACAAAAAAAATGATTTAAAATCAAATGAAATAACACATGATAATAATTATAATCAAAACAAAATAAATTACAATTAATATAAAACCTCTTGTAAACGATTTAAAAATTGATTCTTTGTGCTAAAGGCTGGTCCACACAGATTTTTAAGACACACGATTTAAGGTTTAACGCGTAGTCGTAAAGTTGGATCATAGGAAACACGTACTGGCGTTCACACAACGTTTTAGTTTTAAGACGTTGTTTTCATTGTTGTTTTTAAAACAACGTCTTAAAACCTTATGCATTATGTCTTCAAAATCTGTGTGGACCAACCTAAATTAATGTACTTTTAAAAAATTCCTTTTGAAAAAATGTTGTATTTGAATGCGTATCGCATCTACACTTGGAAGGGAATATCATGTAGACTTTATGTTATGAGGTTCTCAATAATTATCTTGCTTATTTGAATTAAAACGGATAACGTGGACACATAAACATAAACACACGTTCAACAAACCAATATTACATTTGCTCTGTAGACATCGTTTGTTGCTTTTTTTAGAACTTAAAATAATGTTTTATTTAAAAATAATGTATATTTTAGCCGATACTAGAATCATTGCTAACATTGACTTTTAATCTTCGTATTTCGAAGTATTAAAAACACCTCGCTTTTAACTTCACCTCATGTTACGGGTAGCTAAAAAAATTACAAACACACACACACGCAAGTGAAAACAAACGTGGCTACTTTTAAAAGCTTTTCGGTTGTTTAAAGTGGGGTCGAGTTAGTATTAATCCACGCGAAATCTCACCAGACCTAATTTAATTGTGAAAATTATCTCCTGGATTAGTACGGGAGAGTACACAACACACACAGAAGTACAGTACACACAACAAGACACGAGCAGAATTACCACTATGAAACTCCCGGGCACTCGGCCGGCCACTTATTCCAATTTGAATGCATTTGAATAAACTTGGAATAATGAAGAGCCACTCTTCAGCCAGTGGCGGATTGTCGGGAGACAATTTGCCTCACGAAAGAATCTTTTATTGTGTTGTTGTCATGTTATTATTTTATTCGTGTAGTAGAACGAAATCTTGTTTCCTATTTGACGCTTTAATTGTACACATGATCAGTAGCGATTTTAGCAGAAATTTGTCTAAATCAAGCATTTTGTTTTTTGTTTTTTTGTTTTAATTAAAACCTTGCATTTTAGAAAATATCTTACATTCCTAATAAAACACGATGTCCAATATTTAATATCAATCAATTGTGCTACGTTAAAGGCTTAAAATGCAATAACCAATTATAAATAGTTATGGGATCGCCTAATTGTTTATAGAATTAGCATTTTTTCACGTTTTCAAAAATAATGTCCACTGATTTAGCATCTAAAACGTAAAACGCTAAAATGAAGTATTTTTACTCATCAGTAAAATTGTCTCATAGCCGCCACTACCTTTAACGTTAAACCAAGTTGAAACTGGGTTCAAGATACAGTATACACGTTGTAGATTTTTAGCTACTTCGATATAATCTTTGGGACGTTCAGCGCTCAGCACTTTAGGATATTAGAAAACAGTCTCTAGACAGTTATCACAATCACTTGACACTCTAGTATAACTCATGTACAACCGTTTATATCTTGGCAAGATGTTCCAACAAGCTAACGGTATTGCAGCTCACGCTTCGACGCTGTGTTTGAATCATGGTAAATAGAAGGAAGTTTGTCATGAGCTTCATCGATCTGAAAATAATAGAAAGTATTCGTTTACTGTAAACTCAAACGTTGTGCACATAAAATATTAATTTTGAATTTTAAAGGTCTAGTTTGTTACATATTATGTAAAATGTAATATAAAGTAATTATATTAAGAATCTCGTTTTAAAATTGTAACTGATTTAAACGTTGTACCGCTATGACCAACGCAAAGTTAGTCCTTTATTTAATTATTAATTATAAGCTACAACGTGAAAAACCCCGCTGCTCATTTGAAAAATTACACAATTTAAAATGTATTCATTCCCAGAGTATTCACGTCTGAAACATCTCACCGCTAATCACTCTTTGTACCTACAGCTGTTACCTTATACACTCACAACCGTAGGTTTTAATTGAATTTATAATTTCATATTATCAGACTTCCACACATTTCTATCATCACAATATGATTTCCTTTGTTAGTAACTGTCGATATTTTCAGCTAACACAAAATCTTGCGACTGTTTACGCAATATATAAATATAAAATAGAAGATATTAAAAAAAAGTCCATATAATATATACATAGACATTCGCACCAAAATTCCAACAACCGTTTCGCTTTACTGTTATGTTTCGTTCTGGCAAGTACCTTGCGGATTCCTTCAGCCATATTACGAGTGAAAGTCACTTTACAGATGCCTTTATGGTCAAGTTACCGTGCGTCCAAGTTTGTTTTAGAGCCTCTTATGGCGGCCTGCAAGCTGTTCAGTCTTAAATTGAAAGCCTCAGCCTGCAATTCATGTTTTTATCTAAGAAACTTCTTCACTTTGTACAGGTCGCCTACTCGTTTTATACCCATACGAGGAACGCTATTCGCGTTCCCCAGTGAGCAATTTTTTTTAACGTGGTCGTCTGCGGTTGGGATTACACACTCGACATTTGTACAAATACACAGAATCCTGCTGGAGTGGTTTAACGTTAGAGTGGGGATTGTAGAGTAAGGTCGCTTTACCTGACGATAACACAAGACGAGCCTTGGCCACGTGACTTTAGTTTGCTGTCAGCATGTGGTCTCAAGAGTAGACATTGAGTGTATTCACGTGACGTCACAACTGGCTATATCTAAAGCCAAAATGTATATACTTGGCGTTAGTGCTGTCAATAAAAAACAAATATGTCTTTCATTAAATGTGAGAGTTTTAACAAGTACTTCCCCCGATAAGTTTAAAAAATGCTTATGTGTGAAATTACAAACCACAAAATAGTGGCGAGACAAGAGAGATAGAGATTCTTTACGTTTCATTTAAGTAATAAAAGAAAACAAATTTAGAGTCAGTTGAACCATGCAAATACTTAACCATGCTGTATGGTACAGTATTTCGTTGAATTTCAGCATAACGTCATCTGTAATATTGTAAGAACGAACTATCACATGCCATTTTGTCATCCGGTGGCTCATGCGCATAGAATGAATAACCGTGTCTATTGGGGGTGCGTACCAATGTGATTAAAGCAGGCCTACTATTCACTGTCCACTAGGCTGCTACTCACTAGACGGTACCAGCCTAGAACAAGCCATCTAGTATACTAATATTCTAAACACAAAGTTTAAATGATATCTCATCAAATGCAAATTAATAAAGGAATAATAATTATACTATTTAGGTGGCTCGTTGGTCCAGTAGGTAGCTCGTTGGTCAAGTGGTAAGCATCCCTGCTTCCAATGCAGAAGGTCCCGGGTTTATATCCCGCTTCAGGCAGAAGCTTTTAATTTCTAATGTGGATTCAATTCCATTACTTCTTGGCTTAGGAATAAGTAAACGGTGACTTTGGAGCCGTCCTAGCAACGAAGCACTCACTAGATTCAAAGTTGTTCTGAATCGGCCTTGTTGATTCTGGCATTTGTCCGCAGGTGTCCGCACTGTCCAATCACTGAATCATATGTTTCGTATTTGAAATATCGATCTTTGATTGGTTATCGCTCAGTCGTCGATGGTGTTCGAGGCCTACAGGGTTTGTTTAGTCACTTCAAATTAAAGTCCCCACTGCAAATCAGTTAAGCTATTGAGTGGGTAGGCTCTAAATGTGAATAAATTTATCATTATTTATTTTATACTTTATTTTATTTTAACCATAAAAATAAAATACAAAATTAATATTTTCCAACCCAAATTATCCGCCATCGTTATTTAGTGCGTTCATTGGTGCCGTAGTACACTTTCGGCCACTGTCCACTAACGATTAACCTGGAATCTAACTATTTATACTGTATTGCGAGGCACTTCCCGGCGCTTTGGGTCTGAGGCTGTGGCGGGAGAAAGAATCCAAGGGAAAGCGGAATTACCTGGGACCACAGAAACCCTGTTACAGAGCGAGTGTACTATCTATGCTCTGAGGGTTTAAGCGAACGTTTTAGTCGGCAAGTGTCGTATGTACCCTCGCTCACTTCCCAGGTGGCAAAGTCTAAAAACACGAGCGAGGATACCTCTTTGATCTTGTTATTGGCACTCTAGGTAATGCGGACGTTATCTCGTGTCTCATTTCCCGCCAAGCGGTTTTACCTCCAATCACGAGCCGCCCATTTTCCGACACTTTTCCTTCTTCACAACAAACGACTCGAGTGGAATCCAGATAGAACGTGTTGCCATTAATATAAAAACAACGCTTAGTTCTATAATCTACAATGTGAAGCAGTGGAAATTTATTACAAATCGAATACCGCAAATACTTTAGAAAAGTTGATACGTTAACATTGAGCTATTCAATACTCATTGGCCGTCAAGTGCTTAGGCAGATCTCATGTGTTAGTGTACACTGAACACATTACATTTCTAAACAAACCGTTACTCTTGATAATTTAGGATTAATTAGTAGAAACCGATACATAGTTTAATTTACGTCCGGTTTCACCAAACGTTTAGCTGCTAGATTAGCCGTTAATCGTAGTTTTGCTCTGAAGCCATTTTGTATGTAATGTTTTGTTGAAACCATGGTTATAATCCGAGATTACTAAAATGGCGATTAACAAAGTTTAGTGAATTCGGACCTTAATTAAGCACTTCAATTTATTTCAAAAACAAATTATACAACATCGAGAATTGATTCATATACAGTTTCTAACTTGAGCAACACACAAAGACACAAACTCAATACACAAAATTACGGAATTCATAATAGCGACAGAGCTCTTGCCAAATAAAGATAATGTAAGCTATATTATTAAAACTGTTTGGATCAACGTACTGCAACCTTCACCTACCCTTACTTCCCTCTCAGAAATGTTTCCTGGTATTTCTCTGGATTCAAAATATGTACTATTCTAGACGAAAGTGTTACATTATAGAATCTTTGACATTATTTGCGAAGAAAAACACTGCAATTTAAAACTCACCCAGGCTTTGCTTTTGAACAAAAATTTGTCGTTTTTCGCAATTATTTTGTAGTATACTTACAAGTTTTTGAGTGCAGAACACTTGTCTGCACTTCTATCGCATCAAGTGGCTTACTTCTCAATGAGACAGATGCCGCTGCTCGCTGCTAGGCTTGCCTTAACCTCAAGTCGACACTAGTGCACCTCTCATTCAGCGCAGGGTTTCCACAACCGCTAGAAGAAACAACAACAACCCCCCTCATGACATCAACCACCCCTCAGCTGTTAGTTCTTAACACAAGTGTAAAATATCTAGGATAAATCGAGAGTAGTGGACGAATAATTAACTATCTAAACTCTTATAAGACACTTCCAGGATTTTTTCGTTTTTTAAAATATGCATAATTATAAAGGAAATTGTGAAGAGTGAACCTAAAATAGTATCTATTATGCAACTTAGAAAATATAACTAATTTTGGGGACGTATTTCCCAAATGTTACTCATTTTAAATAAGAGAAACAAAATATAAACGAGAACAATGAGAGTGATAATGTTCGTAGTTGTTTTAATACTTTCACGGAAACCACATAGACATTCCAGCCGCAGCATGGAAGCTGTTTGCTTTCTCGATAAACGTTTTGCTGCAGTGTGGAATACCAGGTGTGCCAATATGCTAGCATTATTTACGTTTGTGCTCGAGTATGGGATATTCTTACACGCAGTTAGGGTGGCTTGTGACATTTTATAAGGTGTATACTAAACGGAATTTATCGATGTTTAAGGTAAGACACATTCAAGCACGATAACATTATTTCGTTGTTGCCATTTTGTTTCTTCGTAAGTTACTTTACATGATTGTTTAATATTAAACACGTATAAATATTGTGGAAAGGCTGATTCAACAAATCATACAACTGTACATGTATTTGATAACGAACAATCATATTAATGTTTCAGTAATTAAATTGAAAATTAAAAATTCATTTACATTTCAAACAATTTCATTTACATTGCATTACAGATAGTGGTAGGTATATGTATATTGTTTAATTCATTAGCGCACATTCAGTAAAAACAAATATTGATATATCTTGTTTAGACGGGATATATTCACCAACCTCACTATTCAATTAAAAATTGTTTTTCTCATTCAAATGCAAACAAATGCACTCCTATGTTAGAAATTACAATTGAATTTGAAATGTTTTAATTTTAATTCAGATAAAAAAAAGAGTTTTCATTATTTAAAAGTCTGATCAGAATATCTCTACTATTTTATAACCTATCGCTGACTAATAATATAAAGAGTGAAAATGCCCGTCTCTTAAATTGAGGATGTGATGACAGGCTCTTGTCACACGTTCTCTAGGACCAGATAACTAGTATGCAGTGATCGGGTTAATACGACGATATTATGTATCATTAATAATACACGCATTCCATTTTTGCTGCTATACTGGCCACGCCGTAATAAGCAAGGTGTGCTCTAAAATTCTGAGAAGAGACGGTCGCTCCTCACTAAAAGTACCAAAATAATCGTTCCCCCCCCCCCCCCTCCCCCCCCACACCAAAATCGGGCTCAGGGATATTTGACTAATCCCTCTGACTCGAGTCCAGAGCCATTAATTTATTTCAATGGAATTCAATGCGGGAGTTCCCGATACCTGCTTGTTATTGTCCACTAGAAAGAGTGAACTTAAATGTGTCGTTCTCTGCCTCACCATGACTGACAACAAACGCGCTGATAGTATCACTTCAACACTGGAGGCAGAGAACGAGATGCAACTAGATTTAGGTTGGTAATTGTCATATGCGTCACTTCACTATTTCATAATCCATGACGACAGCACCTTGCAAAGTTAACGCAACGGGACTTTAACCAGTACAGCACGCAGGGTTCTGTTCTAGACTAAAGCTGCAGTCAGCATGAGGGGGAGGGGGGGGAGGGGGGGGTCTGAGCATAGGTCGGGAATAGAAATCCTACCCCAATATCCCAGTGTGTGACAAATGTTTCAGCCCTCGCCTCACTCCCCTTCTCAAACTTTCACAAGCTTGGCAAGAAACATTGAGATCTGCAGTAAACTTGCTCTTTTATTAATCTGTCTCGGGGACGCGTTTTCATTGGAGAACCGTTAGATGATGTCATTCATAGTTGAACGATCGTTTCGTCATTCGAAGCGTCTGTGTGCGATGCATTATTCTCTTTATATCGGCGATAGTATTTTATTCATGAGTCAATAAGGAAGTGCCCTGCAGTACAGGACCGGTACATAAAATATACAAGCGGAAATAAAATTGTGTGCATGACTTTTTTATGAGTAATTACATCACACAGAAAAACTCAAACAGTTGTGTACCCGGGGGAGAACAACGTTTACATCGGAAACTGTCGCAGGTACATGTTTGTACAAACTTCGTAATATCGGCAGTAATGTGCATGAGTATATACAACCTAGATTCAATATTCAAACATAGTTTTTTCTCTCAAAACTACTAAAAACGTATTTGAGTTTACATTGCAATATCGAAGATTATAACAATGATGTAATATCAATAATGTAATTATTTACTTCCACTCTCTCAATGTATATTTATGTCCAGTTGGCTCTCGATGGTTAGTATAATGTTGTGGAATGTCAAATAAATAAAAAATTAAATCTACAACTACATAAAATACATGGGTAAGTTTTATATATGGCATCGGAGATCTAGATAAGCCGCGGTTGTCTATGTTGTCTGTGCGAAAGCACTTGATTCTATAGTGGCTTGTCGTTAATGTAGTAATACTCTCTAGTTAGCAATTACTAGATTATCCTATTCACATCCATTCTCATACCCGTAATCATGATTTTGAATGAATGATCGACTACGAATAATTAATTAATAATTATAAACTATACATTATTTACTGACTGTGTTTTAGTGTAAATAAATATAATTCAATTTTTGGAAATTAATCGGTTTCAAAATAGTCAGTTAATTCAAGCTCTCCTCTCATGGTCTACTCTAAGGCTTTCTATCCTCAACTTTAATAAAGCTTTTGCACTTTTTCAAAGCTTCGGCGTTCGTTTAAAATACTCAAAACCCAAACGCATTAACTACTAAACGACACAATGGGACAATCAAACTTTTCCAGTCGAATTAAAAAATGAGATGTATTGCCATGGAGACCCTCAGTTCCAATAATTACCGCTTCAATTTCCGGTGGTAATAACGCTGTTAGGCCACGGCTGGTGGGGGATCTATTAAACACCATTATGGTGAATTCTTATACCCCCTCCAGTAGAGTTTCGTTCTCTTACTCACTTCTGTTCAGACCAACTGGACTGGAATGCAATTTCAACTACTTTGAAAACCAATTAAAACTTATAGCTTACTTCCCATGAAAACTGTTAAACATTAAGATGTCTGGGTTTACATTAAATTCTTCGGAATAAAATATTTGCGTCACACTTTTTTCTTTTATTTGACACATACAATAAGCATATTAACAAATTCCGTCGAAATTGTAAATAAATAACATACCCGCAATTGTTATGATTGTTCAAGAATATGACTTTACAACTTCATGAAATTACTACAAAATATGGTAGGCTAGATTGTTTTGTGATGAGATATTGGGAGTTACGAGAAATAATATATACATATACTCAAGCCCATATATATATATATATATCATGCGTATTCTTTTCTTACAGTCAGAAATAATAAATAAATCAGCAAAAACATGAAATGAAAACTCTTCTATCAATTCATGATTTAAATTAGGATGCACATAATGAATTTCATGGTAGAACATCACCTTTATAAAAAAAAAGTCAAAATACAACACATTTTTTTGTTATTTTTACATAAAATAATAAGAGGCATATTAAATGCATTTCATTATAAACGTATATATGCATACAATATAGTTATCATAATAACCGATCTCTAAAAAATAATTATTGCTGCTGCACCAACAAATTTTAAACAAAATTATTAATATAATTACTAAGTATTATGTATATTAATTATTGTTGCATACCAATACTACCGCAGTATGTTGGACTTGGATTATGCTGTATTGTTCCATTGCGAATAATTTCATTAATGTTATTGTTGTTTATAATGCCTCTATTTTCCTTAACTGCGCCACTTTTCACCGTGTAATTAAAGTCTTCTAGGGCTAGCACATTTTTAATTGGATTTTTATTTCAAACGATCCTCACGTGTGTTTTTATACAGTGAACCTGAGCTCGTAACAGCCAGTTTTCAAGTTGTTTGCATCCAATTTCACGCGTTTATGTCCAAGGAGAGAACTTGGGTACGTTCAGTTACAACAATTTCAGCTATGCACCGTAGCCTCTTGGCGAGGCTATGATTGGCTAGAACAAAGTGAGGGGCTCATTGACAAACAGGGATAAAAGGGCATTGAGTTTACAAACATTGGGGTTGTCTGATGAATCAATATCATTGTTTTCGCAAATTTTATTTACCCTTGTAAAGAACTTTCCATACTGGTCTGTTTAATTTTCTTTTTTTTATATTTTGTTTCTAGGAATCGATATAAAGAAGATTAATAAACTTCCTCAACATACTTTTTAGATTTTATTTAGAGTGCCCGTTTGTGACAAACGAATTATTTTTCATGCGTACTCATAAAATGAATATGTGGGATATGCGCGGCTCTGCTCAGTCGGTATTTAATAATACAGTCACATGTAATTGTTATGAATGTTTGTTTTTACTTAACTTGCTGTTTTAAACCAGAAATGAAAGTGCTACTCAGAAATTTTAATTTCAAAGCTCTTAAAAAAACAAAAGTAAATTGTCCACGGATTTATTTACATAAAAAAAAACAATCTTGTAAAATTTTGAAGAGAAATAGATATTTTTTTTACCGTGAATTGAGATATACAGATATTAGACCTACTATATGTACAATTGTAACGTTTTACATATTAATCAGTATGACCTTCTTTATGCCACTATGTATGTTACTTGGGATGCGATCTTTTTATCCCCGTATATATCTCCCTAATGCATAGCAGGTTGATCATAGTTCTTCACACTATATAGACAGCGTTCAAGTTTCAGTCTTGGTTCGCTTCATGGTACATTAACTCCATAAAATCCATTTACTCTGTTAAATAAATGGACTCGAATCCGATCTGGCTACAGTTGTGTTAGTTTTATCTGCTCGACCTCTAAGGAGGTCAGGTCACATGAATGATTAGTATATAGATCCATTGAGTCTTGTATGCAGTGTTGGCTTACATCGTTCTGATACAACCGGATGTTGTGTAGCATGAAGCTTTCACTCAGTACATACACCATGGTGTAGGATGAGGCTTTCATTCAGTACATACATTAAGGTGTAGGATGAGGCTTTCATTCAGTACATACACCAAGGTGTAGGATGAGGCTTTCACTCAGTACATACACCAAGGTTTATGATGGGGCTTTCACTCAGTACATACACCAAGGTGTAGGATGAGGCTTTCATTCAGTACATACATTAAGGTGTAGGATGAGGCTTTCATTCAGTACATACACCAAGGTGTAGGATGAGGCTTTCACTCAGTACATACACCAAGGTGTAGGATGAAGCTTTCACTCAGTACATACACCAAGGGGTAGGATGGGGCTTTTACTCAGTACATACACCAAGGTGTAGGATAAGGTTTTCACTCAGTACATACACCACACCAAGGTGTAGGATGAAGCTTTCACTCAGTACATACAACAAGGTGTAGGATGAAGCTTTCACTCAGTACATACACCAAGGTGTAGGATGAAGCTTTAACCCAGCACATACACCAAGGTGTAGCATGAAGCTTTCACTCAGTACATACACCAAGGTGTAGGATTAAGCTTTCACTCAGTACATACACCAAGGTGTAGCATGAAGCTTTTCATCAGTACATACACAAATGTGTACGATGAAGCTTTCACTCTACATACACCAAGGTGTAGGATGAAGCTTTCACTCACTACATACACTAAGGTGTAGGATGAAGCTTTCACTCAGTACATACACTAAGGTGTAGGATGAAGCTTTCACTCACTACATACACTAAGGTGTAGGATGAAGCTTTCACTCAGTACATACACCAAGGTATAGTAGTGAATATATTTAGCTATATTGCTAGTTTAGTAGATGAGAATAATTTAGAGAGGAAATTTTAAGTGTATTCCTTTACATTGTCATGAACTAGTGCTATAATGCATTTCTTAAATTGAAAGTATTTATACAAAATCAACCATTTATCTCGTCTAAGATCCGACAGAATCATAGTATCTATCTAACATGATTGTTATGGATATATCTTCGTTTCACCTATGCAGGTTTTGTACTTATAAACGAACATTTGTTGTATGTGAAAACGAACGGCAATACGAACTCACGTTAGAGATAAGCACATCACGAATACCACAAAATACATAAATACATAATTTCATTTGATACTTCCAAAATTATTCCAACTAACTCAGAAAAGCCCGAACTTGATCAATATAAATTGGAAGTAGGGTGGGTACACATGTCGATATAACGTTATATACGTATGAAGCATTGGCAAATATCTAGACTAGCTGGACGGTTTTACAAATAGCAAGTTATCTGTATTTACACACTAGTTTGCATGATTTATACAAATACGATATCACCTCGTATGTGAGCGCGTATGAAAAAACGAAAAAGAATTGCAATACAATTATGAAACGTTGATTAGAAATAGTTTTCGAAACAAAAAAGGATTTATAGGACTCCAGTCTGGTTGTATATTCAACAGAGAAACTCCCGTATATTTCAGTTGATAATCGGATAACAGACGACCAAACGTAAATACATTTATAATACATGCACAGACTAGGCTTGATTGATGATGATAACGGTAAAAGGTAAATGACACATTACTCTTATATCTTATTCAGTCGAGTCGAGCACGCAACTGTCGGGCCAAGCTACGGTCAGGCGTTATACATGCATGGGAATCAATGGCCACTATTTCGGTGCCACCGTTGAGCTGCTCATGTGGGGTCACGCCTGCAGTGGCCACAAATTGTAGGGTTCTCTTCCACGAGAGGGCGGGAACACTCGCGCTATGGAAATCATGGACGCTACGGGGAGACGATTTCAGACCTAGTTTTATCGATATTTTCTACTGGGCTAGATTTAGAATTCTCTACCGTAGGCACTGTTTTAAATTTTCTGAAATAAATTGTTATGTAAAAGTAGTAAACTGTGGCTCTGTTAGCCGCCTCGCACGACAGACAGAGCTTCCAGTCTAGATTTGTAATTATTTATTAGTTATATACCATTAACAGCTCGTATTAAATGTCTATGTGGTTAATGTGTGCCTATATGAAAGCTATGTTATTTTTTCCTAATCGTGTGTATATTCAAACGAGTTAATAGTACACACGCTTAAAACATTCGTCAGTGCTTTCTTTAACTAAATATACCATTGAAGAATGCATATAAATGTCAGTTCCTGTAACATACACTGTCATGCAATAAACAAGAATGGCCGTGACTTTCTCTCTGATTTTGAAGGAGGGGGGGGGGGGGGGGGGGGGAGAGTGAGAGAGAGGGAGGATGACCAAGGATTTCACGGGGCACATATTTTCATACCACGGGCTCGGAAAACAATGTCTGCGAATTTAGAAACAGTATTCTCGAACGGGAATGAAACCCGCAGGCCTAACGTTAAAACAACCTGACCAACAAAGCGTCGCATTGATTGCTGTTGGTAAACAAGTGGGCACAGAAACTACTTGCCATGTTTGTAACACTTCAAGCTGAACAGATTTGAAGTTCTAGACTTTAAACTTTTGCAAAGTGTCTAGTGTAGGCCTATGTGTTGGTTAGTGTGGAATACTCAAGTATAGGTGTGTAGTTGCCATTGGCACCTGAGGACGCGAGGTACACTTAATCCAAGGCCAAGTTTTACACTTGCAGCGTCCTCATACTTCGCGAGGTACGTAAGTATTCACCTCACGCGCGACCTGTAATACTCGCTGCACAAGAGCGCGTACTTGAATCCTCGAGAAGGGGAGGGGGGGGGGGGGGGAGTTTCGGTTATGGGTCTGAAGGGAGGGGGAGAACACTGTACTACATCCTGATAAATCAACATTTTAGGAACTGTGAGTGTCCCAAAATTTTCATTGTATACTACTAATAAAACTCGTTCCAAATTGTCTTCATTTCACTCTAATGATAAATTAAATACTTCTAAAATATAGAACTAGAATTAGCCTTAGTTTTGTATGGTAAACCTAATTCATAAATAAATCAGCTTTGTAATTATATAATCTGTAAAGAGTGTTATACATTTAAAGCAGTCTACAGAATCACCCGGGAACGGGAATAAGAACGCGAACTGAAACGGAACGAGATCGGTAAGCAATTATATAGGCACTGCACAACTACTCCAATAGTGTAACAACAACCTGTGAGATACAAGTAAATATTGCCGACTGCCACCGGGTTCGAGTCCCAAGAACGAAAACCATATCAAAGTATAGGTCACCTTTCCGTTTCCTTACCCTCTCTCGTTCTGGGTTCAATTAAAAAAGCTTCAGTATGTCCAAGATAGAAAATAATCTTGTTCACTTTTCCCCTTGTTTCGTACTTTTCTCTCTTATTCTCTTTCTCGTTCGTGGCGACCCTCTTTGCGACGTAAACTCCAACCAGGTGATGTGTGATGGATCTTATACAGGGCCGACGTCGTGACCTACAGCTGTGGAGTATAAATAATCAAATCAAATTAATTCATTGTGCTACAGTTCATGTCTGTAATAGATCCGACCTTGTTGACGTTGACGGGCGGAACGTCTCGAGTATACACGGTGTTATTTGATGTATATGTCACACGCGCAACGCTCTTTAGTTAAATATAATGAAGGTTATATTAAAACGCTTGATGTATTTAGAAGGGAACGTTGTAAAACATATTAAATAAGAAAATAGATAACTTAGTTAATACAAACAGCAAGATCTGTGCAGTGTTATTTTTGTCGTTTTGCGTCTGTATTTTAAATCATGCTATTTAAGGCAGTGTGGGGTGATATATGAACAATTACAAAAACCATGTCTTATGCGGGATATGAACCAACGTCCCTGGGAGCCATACGCTTCGATATTTGGGGGGCTTAACGTCTCATATTTGTGCAACTTGGCTAATCGAGTCATACGCTTCGAACCTACGCCCCAAAAGCATATGAAGTACCCTATTAAACACAGGTTTTTAATTATTTAGATATTTGTGTCTTAGTTGTAGATTATTTATAAAATGGTGAGTATTATAATGTTGTGTTTTGTATGTCAAATGAATGACAAACTCTATGGTATGATTGTGAATGGTAAACTTGCGAAATAGGTTGGTTAAAAGACATCGGGCACCGGTCACCATGAGAAGACATCCACCTGGACCGGTTTGCAAGGAGTGATATTAATAAAACGAATGCATGTACGCTTTTACGCTGAATGTGCATTATCGGAGTGCTGCCGAGCAATACTTGTGAATTAATGCATCTTGCAGCAGAATCGGAAATCCAGTCGAGGTCGAACGTATTGGCGAGAGATAACGTGTTTTTTTTTACGGATAGACATTACAGCAGACTTAAAACTACTTGTCTATAAGGTCCGGTATTTTGACGACCCGCTAAATATTTAGCTCATCGCTAACTTATTTTCTACATGGTAACCACCAATCAAAAGTGTGGATTCAAAGGAGAAAACAAGTTAGGGGCGGGTAAAATATTTAGCGGCCTGTTATAATACCGAGCCTAGGCTTAGCGACTCCTGTCCGGCACTGTATAGGTGCCACCAACAGTACCGGCTCGGTACTGGCCTCAGGTACCGGCCTGGCTTAAATATCTCCCTCCGGCCGGAAGGCGGCCAACACTTACCACCCGGCACTAGGCCAGCACTGGGCCAGCATATTACTGCCGACATACGAGGTTGGCCGGCATTAGAAGATTCCTTCTGATCACTTTATTTGACTTTTTTCTTCGCACAATTGCCGTGTTTCTTTCATTCAGTTTCAGAATAAAAACACATAAAATAGGAATGATTGCATGTCTTGGTGTAGAGATTGTTTCGGGCTATGTGATCATTAACGGCCGACAAATGCATTTCCTTCGTCGTATCACGCTAAGGTAAAGTTGAAATAAATTACACGCTTACGATTCATGTTATTATTGTTGGTTAGTAATTTTAGAAAATGTGTTTCAACATTTTAGACTATAACTTTACAAAACACAACTGCAGTTACTTTTACGCTTTGAAAATTATAGTTTAATTTTAGGTTTTTAAGTGTGTTAGATTTTAATTTACGGGTGCCGTATTAAATAACACAACAAAAACAACTTTGCATATCAAATTATTCTCCGAGTCCTTTCTCAACCATCATATCACACTTATCTATTTCAGAATCATTCTAATCCAGTTCCCTCACTCAATTTCTTGTCGAAGTTGTTCTCGTTAATCGCGGGGTTTAAGCTTCCGACTCGAAGTGGAGTTTTTCCATCGCGTCATCAACCCGATTTACGTCGTTGCCAAAATATGAGTCAAAATCATCAAATATAGTTAACAATGAGGGTCATGCGGTGTACAAATAGGTTAGAGCTCAGTTTGTATTCATCAACCATATCGCGATTTCACATATCAGTCTTTTATCATGATCACATTACACACAATATCTATGTGATGGTCCATGATGCAATTAAATAATAGCAATATACATTTTGTACATCAATGTACAATATACACACAAATATATGATATTGTGGTTTTTAAAATGACGACCACCATTAATTGGTTTCTGTCAGTCTCCATGTATATTATGTTTGGATGTTTACGTGCATTCCATTTGTTGAGTAATTTCATGCATTTGTTTTCCAACATTTCTAGTTGTTTTTCGAGAGTAGACCGAACCCATTATTCGCAGCCCTGTGTATTTTAAACCTCCAAGGTCAATACACATTTTTTAGCGTCATATCTCTCAATTAAACTTGACACGCGATTTCAAGGTAACATCACGATAATTAATTAATTCACGCATAAATTGTTATAATTTAGCACGCACGTGAAGGTGTGAATGTCATGTTGCATGCATACAACTAAATAAATGTAAATAAATATTATCACAAGATGTGTTCATAAGAACATACATGTTGTGGGTCAACTGATTAGTTTAATGAGATTACACCGGCTTACAACTGAGTGAGTTTATTTTTCTCCGCTGTTACAGTTTTGTGTTAATTTATGGTTTCTTGAGTATCAGTCCCGTGATACCTTTCCATTTCTAATATTTAGCATCCAAAATTCTGAGCATTATCAAATCGTTCTTTAAAGAAATTATTTAATAAACACAAAATTATTTGCAAGTTTGCAGTATTTTTTAATACGTAAAAGGAGAGATAGCAATTTAGTTATAATAATACTATTTATCTTCGTAGAAACAAGAAACCGCTAAAAAGCAAATACATTTCATCGCTGCATCACATTTTCCCTCACGGTTGCAGGCGTTACAGCTAAACACAGATAGTTGCAGGCGTTACAGCTGAACACAGATAGTTGCAGGCGTTACAGCTGAACACAGATAGTTGCAGGCGTTACAGCTAAACACAGATAGTTGCAGGCGTTACAGCTGAACACAGATAGTTGCAGGCGTTACAGCTGAACACAGATAGTTGCAGGCGTTACAGCTGAACACAGATAGTTGCAGGCGTTACAGCTGAACACAGATAGTTGCAGGCGTTACAGCTAAACACAGATAGTTGCAGGCGTTACAGCTGAACACAGATAGTTGCAGGCGTTACAGCTGAACACAGATAGTTGCAGGCATTACAGCTGAACACAGATAGTTGCAGGCATTACAGCTGAACACAGATAGTTGCAGGCGTTACAGCTGAACACAGATAGTTGCAGGCGTTACAGCTGAACACAGATAGTTGCAGGCGTTACAGCTGAACACAGATAGTTGCAGGCGTTACAGCTGAACACAGATAGTTGCAGGCGTTACAGCTGAACACAGATAGTTGCAGGCGTTACAGCTGAACACAGATAGTTGCAGGCGTTACAGCTGAACACAGATAGTTGCAGGCGTTACAGCTGAACACAGATAGTTGCAGGCGTTACAGCTGAACACAGATAGTTGCAGGCGTTACAGCTGAACACAGATAGTTGCAGGCGTTACAGCTGAACACAGATAGTTGCAGGCGTTACAGCTGAACACAGATAGTTGCAGGCGTTACAGCTGAACACAGATAGTTGCAGGCGTTACAGCTGAACACAGATAGTTGCAGGCGTTACAGCTGAACACAGATAGTTGCAGGCGTTACAGCTGAACACAGATAGTTGCAGGCGTTACAGCTGAACACAGATAGTTGCAGGCGTTACAGCTAAACACAGATAGTTGCAGGCGTTACAGCTGAACACAGATAGTTGCAGGCGTTACAGCTGAACACAGATAGTTGCAGGCGTTACAGCTGAACACAGATAGTTGCAGGCGTTACAGCTGAACACAGATAAAAAATTCAATATTTAGTGTTGCCTCGTTTAAAGTTTCACGTTGCGGAGAGAGCGAAGATGTTTTCGCCTCTAGCGAACTCTACCTTTCTTTTCCTCGCTTATATAACCGACCTACCCAGGCCGGCTACTTTTAAATGAGTTCCACTCCACTCAATGCGAGTCAACTTTGAAAGAATACTACGAGAATATGAAGGTCCTGCGCCACCTTAGTTAAATTGTGCAAGAACGACAAAGCCGGAGCTGAGGACAAGAAGAACCAAGCTCGACGAAGCGAATTCAATCATTGATTTTCGAAAATAGAATTACAGTTTAGTTTTCCGTTTTGGAAAATAAACCTATTTGGCAGAACACAGATCCAAAATGGATGTAAGAATGTCATATTAGATTCATGTTTTTTTGGCGAATGAAGCGTGAATACATTCAAGCTAAATAGAAAACTCCAATTGAAATGCATTTTTACTGTGTTTTCGGTTGAGCTTCCGGATTTATTTATTCTCCCACAGTGCAAAAGTTAAGTTTAATTTTTGGGTACAGTATTGATGTTTTATGTATAGCTTAACCTACTTTAGTCTATCTATAAAAATGTTACTGACATTATTCTAAACGGTAATATAGAAACCGTCATAGCAAAGATGCACATGTAGTAAATTATTATCGATTTCTACCACTGAAAAATATTATATTAGACTGTGTAATAAGTGTAAAATACAATAAATTAACATTTATTATTCTTAAAAAATTAGGTTCATGGACGTGATTAAAAATGAAGTAAAATAACATACAATAGCAGCTCTTTAGGTTCAAGTAAAAGAACGATAATCTATATATACAATATTTTAATATTATTTTATGTATGACTATATGGGGATATTCATGACAAAGAAGTACAAACATTGTGGCAGCGCGATAACTCCAGTAAAAAGTTGAATTCTAGGTTATTCAAATATGATACGTCAGCAAAGAATGTATATACATACAATTTAGTTCCGCTTTTGTACGTACCGTCAAAGCGTTGCATTTCAATTGAAACGTAGCAGTTAAATAGAGCATAAAGTCAACAAAGTGTTTTGATCAAACCTTTTCAACGGTACCTGACACACGGTTATTTGCACGAAGTATGTCGATTCACATTTATTGAAAACAAATCAATATTATGTTTTTTTTTATTTTCAATTTTGGCTGCGATTGAATTTCAGTCACCGATCTACCGTATAACTTTCACAATCGACATATAAATGCTTTGTGTTCTACACATCTATTTCAGATCTGAAATTGTGTTTTGTGCTTGAATAAAACAAGTCGACCGGTACGTGGTACATAGACTCAACTTTGATATGCATCGAAAAATATTAAAATTATTATTTGCAGTAGAAATATGTGAGTGATAAACATGGAAATCAACAAAACGCAACCCTTGTTTCGTGTTGGTACATTGATAAACCCACCACTAGAGCTGATAATTTAACATCTGCCCAACGGTTTTAGTGCGGTCATATATAGCCGGTTCCCTTACGTTCACCTAAGGTAAACGTACCATTGGGTTGGGTAAGAAGCAGTTAGGGTCAATGTTCATTCTTTGTTTAATTTAACATTATATTTTCAGATGGATCTTCTTATTGAAAATAGTACAATAGAATAATCGGATTTAGTGAAATGAACGCTTATAGTAATCAGTAAAAACTTACCTATAAATGCTACTTGTTCATTTAATCCGATAATCTATATTACACGTTGGATCATTCACTGTTACTAATTGACTATTAAATCGTTTTGTTTTACGTTAATCATTATGCTCATTATGTTAGTCTAAATTACAAAACACGAGTTGCTTCAAAATCAGCGATGTAACTTCATAATCAACCGCTGTGCAATTTTAATTACTATCGGATATGAAGTAATGTTGTTCGAGGTTCGAGGCAAACAAACACAACCGGTTGTGCAATTGTAAACAACATCATATTATTCCGATCATGTGAGCAACGATACATGTGTGTTGTTCACTTGAATACTCATTTCAAATCCACTCTGCCAGTAACAAAGTTGGTTAGGTATATACATACTTCAATTAATTTGCAAACTAAACAATGTCTTCATTTAAATTATTATAATAATATTAGTTTTCAAAGTTTCTCATAACTATAACAGCGTAAAGATAAAATATTTAATGTGTTTAAACATCAATTAGCGTATATTTTTTTAAAGATATTATACAAGTTTGGCTTGATGTCCACCTAAGTTAATGGATATTTACAAAATTCTTTCTGTAGGAGCTGCAAAAAAATCTGTGATTGAATTTCTGACAACTTATGCTCGTTTCAACGATGGTGGCTGTATTGATCCCAATGCTAGTTTATCAAACATAATGAAATGACGAGAGCACGCTATCAGTGATAACGTACGTATACATAAGTAATTTAATACGATTTAGTCTATATTTATTAATAGCAACGTATTAAGGTTATGTTTAGTAAAGCAGGAGACAAATGGAGGAGCTTACATTTAGGGGGTTTTGGACGAACGGGGAAAGTGGGAATCTCATTTGTTCGCCCACGCGGGGTCCAACATTCATACATTTCTTTGCTCTGCCGATGCTTTTGTTAGTTCCTGTGTGATATTATGTAAGACCCAAAAACCTGTCATCCTATGAAACATATTCGGATGAATTGTGCGCAAGCAACAAGGCAACCGCGCGCGTTGTCCATAGAATGGCAACGCTGTAAACAGGAGTATTAACATTTCGTGCATGAATAATATGTAGTCTGTAATGAAAGAACTGAGGCTAGTGACGCCCCTGGGAACCGGCTCGCGGGAAGATTTGCGCATGCGCCTTGTGTTTTAAATATGTCTGTGCATATTATATGTAGACGTTTTAGTTTGGAATTCATACTTATACGTTTAGAAAAATCTACGCAAGTGCCGTTCCCGTTTAGCTCCGGAGTAGAATATGACCAGTGTAACTCTGCCTGTCGTCAGATGCAACAGAAGGCCGGCTCACCTTGCGTTTGAGTACGTTGAAAGAAACCCAAATAATAAAATCGATGGTTATTCATTATTTACCACGGCACATATTGTAGTTTATGTAAAAGGTCCCACAAAGTGTCGTGAAGTGTCGTGGTAGTTTGTAATCTTTGGTACCATTACTAAAATATGATGAACGGGGATTTTCAATAAAACCTGTGTGTTGAATATACTGCGAATCGAGACCTAACTGAAACGTTAACAGTGACTTTGGAGCCGTCATAGAAACAAAGCACATACTGAGTCGTATAATGTCGTACAGTGAAAATCATTTTTTTGGAACTTGTGGGTAGACAATACACACATATATATATAGTTTAGTTATTTCTTTATTTACATTATCTCAGCCATTAAATTCTATGTGGCAATAGTTTTCACACATGTACGTGAAAGTATAATATTCATATTATCAATAAACATGCTTGAAATGTCATGAAGGATATGTTACATGCGGCAGTGAGATTACTGCCCTGTCCTGTGAGAAGTCTCTCATTCTGTATAATGGCGGTCATGTCTTCCCTTCCGGATACAGAGAATGTTTCATTGACACGAATGTTTGCGGTCGAATCTAAATAATAAATCACATTGATCGTTTCATAGAATTTCGTTTTTTGAATTGGTAACTTTATTAATTCTTCACTTGTTTTTCGTTGCACCACGAAAACAAAGTGATGTTTCTTTCGCAATCGGCCGAAAATAGACATTTTGTGTAATTCCATGATATGTTTTGGTCTCATTTAAACTAGTTAAAAAAAATACACGTAAAATAACTAGGTCTACTTCTGTTTATAGAATAGAAATATTTTGTGAAACCACACTTAAATTTAAACCATGAATTTTTCAAATGATCATCAGAGTGGCAAATTCATAATAAGTTTTCTTTCTATAATTTTATTGTATGTACATTTTATTGCGAATTTATCGTTAGCGATCATATTATTAGTAACCAAAGTAATGTTAAACCGTGGTAAGATATGTACTAGAGTGCTGACATTCCTTGGTTACATCAATAATAAAAATTAAGCTTGTAGCATTGGACTCGGCTATTTCGGAAGCATGAGACAGACGACTTTCTATAAAGTGTATCGCTATAGTTCTTTCCATAACGACAAATCGACCTCGGCCAACTGCGCCGGCCACTTTGTGCAGATTGGCCGATATTGCAATTGTTTGTAAACAACGTCAACCAAAAGTATCCCTTGTTGCCGCCATGTTAGATAGTGACGTCATGATAATTCGTCCTTGAGAACGAATTGCCATGAATGACTCACCTAGCTGCGTAATGATGCCGCATGCGAGTACTGAGCGCTAGTAGCGTGGCTCACAGCGGTATGCGGCAAACGCCGGGGCGCCGTACAGTATCGTAGCCTACCACGTCCCCACGGGGTTGACGCAGGCAACCTACCCCACATGCTGTGAGACGCGCGCCCGCTCCAGGTGTGAAGATGACTAATTAACCCGGTATCTAATGGCGAGAGACACAAAGCAAAGAGTAAAACATACGCGGCTGCACAAGAGTATTAACGTCATCATTTTCACTTTATCCGTAAAGCCCTATTCACATTTGTCGGCATCGGAATCGCAATCTGAAAATCTTGAAAAGTTACTTCTTACCTGGGACCAGATTCACAAAGGTGTCTAAGTGCTAGGACGTCCTAGTTTAGCCAAATCTAAGTGATATAAATCACGGATTATGTCGTTCTGCAATGTCATAAAGATAAAAGATAGTAAAATACCAACAATTTAACTAATACTATTTTATTTGTGGATGTGTACTCTAGCTATACCGTCTAGCTAGGATTTGTCTAACTTAGGACAACTTGAGTTAGGTACCTTTGTGAATCCAGGCCCTATAGTTCTTATGGCGCTGTTCACAGGTGAATCTTTACGTCGCAATGTCCCAATCTGGATTGTAATGGGTATGTGTTCATATTTCTACGATTGCGATCCCGATCATGGTTACGATCAGAATGCTGACACTGTGTTGATGATTCTTTGTTTATTTGTCTCTTTACCTATTGGAGACGGTGAGAGATGATCTAGGTGCAGACGAAGGCCCATCACAGACATCCCTGCCTTATGCGGGATTCGAACTCACGTACCCCTAGAAGCCACCCGCTTAGAATCCACGTCCCGACCGCATAAGCCACTGCGGGCGTGTCTTTTGTGTGCGGCCAATTATGTTTAATATTTTAGTCTCAACTCATCTCAAACAAACCGAACAATAATTCGGGGTAAGTTCATTTTTATTTGGTTGTGGGGGGGGGGGATGTACTTTATTTTAGCAATGATGGTGCACTACGGGATTATAATATAAATGCAAATTAGCTTCTCAAAGAAAATAAATAATGCGTTCTATGTATGAGTTAAAAATAAATGTGTCTGCAGCTTACCAACGAAAGAGTACGTGGTATCCGTTTAGAGATGTGTATTTATTTAGATTTTGAAGTCATTGCCCAGAAAATGTACATGTTATTTAAATAGCTCTAATAAGACGTTTTCCGGAAAAATGTTATTTATTTTCGCTTTACTTTATTTTTAACAACTAGAATAACCCTTTCAATATTTCATCATGTTACTTAAAACCAAATCACAGAGTATTCGCCTATACCTGAAGTCGTATCCCGACACACCTAGCTGGTTTATAGCAACCAACAATCATTCATTCTCTAATGTATTAATTCCCCGTCTGGATTCGGGCTAGCGTGTAGTCGAGAAGTAACTATGCTGGTCGTAAGAGTCAAACAAAGTATGCCCCTATTACCGTTCCCTAACTTTACTCTTTCGAGTCGAATGGTTCATCATATTTGCCCATTTACTCCAATCTCTATTCCCGTTTAGTCCCGGTGTAGAATATATGAGTGGCAGCTCTGCCTGTCGTTAGAAGTGAAACGGTCGAGTAGTTCTTGAACACCAAATAAAAACTCAATTCTAAGATATTACATAACAAACGTAACGCAAGAACTAGATCGTGTTGGTAATATGAGTACTTATCACTCGGAGAATATTGTGTAGTTTAATATCATATCCATATCGGAGGGGTTGAGACGGGGATACGTAACGGCTTACCGAGAATAAGAGTCAAAAGTGATGGTGAGATTGATTCAGAAATAAAATCTTTTAGAAAGAAAGAAATAATAAAGGAGCAAAAGTGTAATGGATGAGGAAGAGAGAAAAGTGGGTCAGAACTCAGAATACAGGAGTGTCTGAAATAGACTGATTCGTGACTGAGAGAACTCAATAGTGAAGAGCTATCTAGGTGCTTGATGTAAAATATATTCTTATATCTTAGAATATTATTAGTCACGTCAACGAAGAAAACCCCCTCATTTGAACTATATTAAATAAAGACATTTGATTAAAGTCTACCCACTCAGTAACAAGAACTGATTTTCAATGGGGGAACTTTATAAAGTCCTTTATTATGTGTGCTTCGTTAATATGACAGCTCCAATCACCGATTACATGTCCCCCATTATCAAATAGATAGCGACACATTGATAGAAACGTTGATGTGTCAACATTACTGTAAACTCTTTGTCTTAGTAAGCTTTGTAGTCTGAAGAGTGACACTGATATCATAAACGATGTTTTGCAAGACTTACATTATCGTGTAGACAGGATCTTTCAATTAAGGCAATATGACAGCATTTTTCTGCAGTAAACCTCAAAACAAAATATAAAGGAGTTCATTCTTTTTCAAACATACTTGTATTTTGTTTGAAGGCTTTATTCCTTCTTTTATCTCTGGAAGAGACGAGATTGGCTCGAAGCCCAGCCGCAAAAACGGATTAATGACAAGTTCTATCACAAGTTCACAACAACAACAACAACCACAACAAATTCATCTTCAACAACGTACATTAATACCAATTGCCGTCCCTGTTTATCTGTTCATTGCAAATACCAGTTTTATCTGAAGTTCCCGCTATTATTAATTAACTTTTTTTATTTATTTATTTATTCAGGATTTAAATACAGCTATACAGCCATTTTACATTAAACCTTCAAACGTTACATTATAACATTATACATTTTTTTTTTTTTTTTTTACAATCAATACATGCATACAGGTGATAATCGCATCGGCCGGCACATCCTCTGCTTTAACTACCAGTGTTGTGACTTATCTAGATAAAATTATCTAGATAACGTATCTAGATAAAATCTGTTATCTATTATCTTTATCTAGCTAATTTTTTGGTGTTATCTTTATCTTTTATCTAGATAAAAATACAGATTACCTTATCTAAAATTTTAAGCTCTTAGATAAAAAAAATAGATAAAATGTTTAACCATAATATAGATACAAAATAATAATAAAATATACCATTTTTCAAAATGAAAAATACTTCTACTGGTTTTCCCCTTTTTTGAAAATGGCGGCAATTTGTTAACACTAATTTTTAGAAGTATAATTGACTTGACTGTTGACCTAGGGGTGCGAATCACATCCGTAAAATGTCGCATTCTTTGGTTTCTATAAAGCTTATTTTTTCTTTTAATTATTCACTGAAACTTGATTTGTAACGTGATAAATGTGTGTTGCCAGTCAATATATAACAACTTAGAATTGTGATTAATAAAGGAATAATATGAAAAGTTTTTTTCTTTCTTCTTCATAAATTGTGTTGCTAAAGATCTAGCAAATATTTTTCTATCACAAGAACCCAAGTCCTCACCAAAATATGGTTATCATGATTGTTCAAAGTACAAAAGTGTTGATATTCACCCCATTTTACGTCACCAAACCATTTTGCTTTAAATTTGTGAGTCAATGTACGGACGAAAATCCCTCGAGACTTTCCTAAATAATTAAATACGTCCTTCGATGTTTAAACTTGTATAATTTGCATCTTCAAGAGTTCTAATCTTAAGAGCATACGCCCCAAAAACTTGTAAAGATTAATGTTTCAAAGGATTAGCGTTGTCTAACACAGCCGAAAAATTTCTAACACTCTCCCAGTACTTAAAAGGCGCTGGTGCGTGGTATGGTAGTCCAGTAAGCCTTTTTAAACTTTTAGTCGTGACTTGCTGTGACTGCGTGTCACCCTAATGGGAACTTTTCAGGACTTAAGTAGTGCGCGATGCTTTTAGTTTAACAGCACGTAAACAAGCAGAAACGAATAGAGGACTTTCTTAGTCGCAGAAATTGCGCAACCTAATGTAAAATTTAAATAAACATATTTCTACACCCGAGGGAGAGAGAGATAGTGTGGTTATAAGTCAAGCTAATGAGAAACTTCCCGGTGGATTGTGGTTGTGAGTACGGATTTGGATTATGTATTTTCATATTCGGTCTCATACAGCAGACATATTCTTTTGCACTGTTTTCTAGCAATCTGACAAAAAGAAATAATTAGTAATAATAATTAGCTGTTGCCAAATTACACAGAATAACATAACATAACTTATATCAAAACAAAAATCGAAACAATTATTACACTTAATAAAAACTAAACAAAATAACGAATACAAATGGAGCCTAAATATATAATTAACCATAGTTATACGCATAGAACAATTGCATTAGTGAGACTGGATGGTAACTGGAACGATTTCCGAAATTTCTCGAAAAACCCAGGGATTGTAAAAGACTTGCTGGAATAATTTTAAAATACACGCGTTTAAATTATATGTATCCATCCGGATATCTAGTTATTTTATGAAATTATAACCGATTATGCAACTTTTACGAGCAGCTCATAAGAGAATTAGTAGCTTATAGCTTGTTTTCACCATGACACCCACCAATCAGAAGCCAAATTAGCAATACAAAACCTATCACCCTTATAATCCACCTAAAAGCTTATTAGCTCCAATTAAATAAAATAAATAAATAAATTCACATTTAGAGTCTACCCACTCAGTAACTAAACTGATTTGCAGTGGAGGACTTTAATTTAAAGTGACTAAACCAACCCTGTAGGCTTCGAACACAATCGACGAGTGAGCGATAACCAATCAAAGATCGATATTTCAAATCCGAAACATATGGATCAGTGATTGGACTGTGCGAACACCTGCGGACAAATGCCAGAATCAACAGGGCCGATTTAGAACAACTGTGAATTTATTGAGTGCTTCTTTGCTAGGACGGCTCCAAAGTCACCGTTTACTTATTCCTAAGCCAAGAAGTAATGGAATGGAATCCACATTAGAAGTTAAAAAACTTCTGCCTGAAGCGGGATTGGAACCCGAGACCTTCTGCATTGGAAGCTCAGGGATGCTAACCACTGGACCAACGAGCCACCTAAACTTCCTTATCTGTTCGTATTACCGGGCCGAATTAAATGTGTTGTATTTAAATATGTAACCATTAGTGTCAGCATATATGCGATACTAATTGCAGTAAATATTTACTGAGCAGCTTGAGAGCAAACCAAAAAGATTTACATTTCTCCGATTCTAATTGTTAGAATTTTGGTCGTAAAGTGATTTCGTTCACATTTATAAAAATCAATTGAATTGCTTGAAAGCTAAATAACACATTTTTAGTAACAAATAAGTTTTTAGACGGCAGGTAGTGGAAGATTTCTAGACATTCACATATATTTCTTTTCAAATTCCTCCCTCTAGCCCTATACCATTTTAAGTGAATGGATGTTTTCCATATAAAGAAACAAATTCTCTGCCACTAGTATGTTCTGGTGTACAGCTGGACACGTTGAGTTTATGTTAATATCTGTACCATGGTGATTATGTAATGGATGAAATATATCAATTTATCATACTTAAACTTATGTAATGCTAGACATCCAAAATTGGAAACTGGAATATGTTTGAACTTTCCAAAACCGTCCTGATCTCGTAGTTATGATCAAGTTAAAGAGACGAGTTCAGCTTTGCGTGAGAACATTTTCAAACGACCCCGACAGAGTCACCACTTGAGACGTGAAAGTACTGCCTACTCCTTTCACACAATAAAACAGAACAAACGCTAACTCACATCACACGAATAACAGAAAATCGATATCATAAAAATATACAGAAGGATATTTTTCCAGACCTTTATTCCATGACTTCCAGATAAACAATCTGTCATTTTATATCGCAAAGCCGCGTTAAGAAAAACAAAGAAGACTTTTCATTCAGAACGAATACAATGTATGCATTTTGCTTTGGAACACTAATGGAGCACATTGATAAAAGAGAAACCACCCGTGAGATGAAAGAAATATTTCGTCTGCAGAAGCTAAAGTAACACGCTCACGTTCTATCTTCCCCCCCCCCCCTCCCTTTTACCCCCTACAGGGAGTAGGGGGTAAAAGGGAGGGGGACAGAGAGATAACGAGGCCAAGATCCTTTTTTAGCTGTTCAAACTGAGCTGTTATTTTTTGAAAACGTTAGAAATACAACATATGTGTGTGTTTTTAGTCGTTGATATCTATAGATGTCAACGACTAGCTTATTTTCGTATACGGAATCATGTTTTACAATTATAATTCACTATGGTGGTATATTGTATGTTCAGTAAAATATCGTATTTCAAATATTAGTAAGTATTTTGATGATAAATTAAAATAAAACATCGTCTATTTCATTATTTATTCACCTAGTGCGTTTGATTCATTTTTTTTACATTTTGATATTTTAATCTATTATTTAAAACTCGTTTTTGTAAATGAGAAATAAAATTGAGTCAGACTTGGTTGTTTCATCTTGATAATGGTGCAAATATTGCAGTTGCTATCAGAGTATGAGTTTAAATTATTTAGTGAAATTCTTGTTCAAAAGCCATAAAGTGTGTATATTCAAAAAGTTTTTTGAAGAGATTTCTTAATGAGTGTACGTTATGCAAGCGAAATAAATTAAAATGCATTGCATTACATTCCATTCATAAATCATGTCAACAGGAATTTTATGATTAAAATCTTAGTCAAATAAGAAACAAAATGTTATATGTATATAGAAACTCAAAGCTGCATACTGCAAACATAAAGTTTGTATGGCGTAAGGTATAAAATATGTTGATTAATTTGTTTGAGGAGATCATTCATTTTAAAGAAGAAAAATTATGATTAATGCTTCGTTAGGAATATATACAATTAATTCATATTTCAGTATCAATATATTCTTCAATATCAACGCTGCTTTGAAGTTTGTTAATAAAGTATGTATATATTAAATAATCTTTCCTGAAAAATTGTTTTGGTAGATTGGCATAATATTAACAACCACGATCTTGACGCAAGTAGGCCTGCATGCAATTAAAAAAAAAGTATTATTTACAAAAGATAATATACTGATTGAAAAGCAAAGCAAAAAATTCGATTTTCTTCAAACAAGACGCCAACTAGCACATTATTGAACCAAGACTTGGAACATAAAATGTCTTGTTTACTACACCGTGAATTTTAAAGTAGTCTACTTTGATAGCCTGATTAAGTCACTAAATGCAATGTTTATCTGGCATGGTTTGAAGGGTGAAAATAAAACTTGAATTATGAACACTTTTTCGACTAGTTCGGACTTTCACCCATTTTTGCAATCGAATTTCATCTCAGCTGGAAGTTATACGAGACCCCACCCCATCTATTTTATCTCCGCCCATAAATATGAGACCCACACACACCCTTTTGGCATCGAAGCCCGGGTTTGGTTCCGAAGCTAACTTCCTAAAGACTTGTGCCAACACCCTTAAGGTGATATCAGTAACATTTTTTGCAAGTCTAACTTTTTCCAAAATGTATTTTTTAAATTTGAGGACATAGGTAACGGTAAACCGTGTTTAAGTCAGTGTTAAGATATGCATTTCCTGTTCAATGTTAATGAAGCATACTGTGAACAAAAAGTAATACGTGAACAAGTGACAAGTATACTAAATTGGTGGCAGATTAATGAATAAAATTAACTAAACATTTTAGTACATCGATTCTGTGAACATGACTACAAATATGTATTATAATATTCTAAGACGGGGGAACACTAAGATTATTTATTATAACCCACTTCTTATCACGAACTATATTGAAGTATGAAACTTACCAAAATGGCGGTGAAATACATTTTTGAATTCTAGTCGATTGCGTGAAGCCACTCTTGTCACTTTTCGACAATTATTGCAGTAGCTTGGGGAAACAAATTTAGATAATTTGAAAGGTTAAGAGTTAAATAAGTTAAAGAAACTGTTTTTGTCTAGGTCGAATCTTTTTCAAGTCAGCTATTTAGCTTAAATATGTTCAAGCAACATTTAAAAATAATATTGTGAAGTTGGTGGAGGTGCCGGGTTTATGTGATGGTTACGATCAATGACGCAGCTTTTTATGTTCAATTTAATGATATATACGTACTAACAGTATCCTCTGTTATTAATTTTTGTTGTTATTGTTCTCTGTTCTGTATACTAGTATGTTTTGGGGTTTGTGTGATAAATTGCTATTTTATTTGTGTTTTTCCCATTGCTTCATTATTTTTCATGTAGTTTCATTTATCTCCTCCTTTTGAAATCAGTTGTATAATTTAGAAGGATAAACATGAAATAAATACATTTAAAAAGAAGCCACTATACTTACTTCCCCGGCACCTCCACCAAAGCGGATATAAATTTAATCTTTTCGTTTTTTTAAACACTGTTTATCTTAGGAAGTTACCAAATTGATGCATTCATGACAATCGCCTAATCGATTTATTACAGTTTAGAGACTCGGGATATTTCTTGTAACAAGTCGATAATTTTTATTATTGTATTCTGTTTTTTAACAGGATAATATAAATGATAAAATGTAAGAAAGTTTTAATGGAATATTACAAATTAAAAAGTGATTTATTGTATATTTAACATATTTTTCAAAACATTAGCTATAAATAAACATTATACTGAAATTATCAATTGAATGGTTGTTTTGATTACACAAAGTGCACTATATTCTTCTGAGATCTGCCGTGAGTGCGGTTAATATTTCGCTCAGAAATTAATTAAATATTATAACATTTTTTTGGACGTTCCAAAGTCTCTCAATTCAGAGGGGTATCAGAGACGTTACCTCGTGAAAAAGTCCTTCGATCATTACACGTGATTTGGTAGCCTACTATTTTCACTCAAGGACAGACGAGCCAACATGTTAATTAACATCCATTTGAATCCCTGCGCACGCGTAACTAGCTATTTCCACTCTTGAACGGCAGCAATAACCATCACGCGGCACTTCTCTCTTCAATAATCCTTTACAACTGCAGTTACCTGCCGTGGTTGTCGGGGGTGAGTGAGGCCGCGTCTAGGATTTCCAACCCCCGAAACCGTGTTAATATAGGCACGAAACCACTCTCGGTTCCTTTCTAATTATAATGGATCCTAACCACTCTCAAGAAAGTAAACCAAACCTAATGGCTCTTCGTGGCTGAGAGCAGATTGAATTGATCCCAGGTGAACGTGGGATCAGATGACGCAACATCTTTCGAGCACACCCAAGTTTGAAGTTTGACCGCGCAGTTTCGACACCGATTAAGGAACACACTTCCTTTGGATTGAGTTTCGACAAAGCGAAAGGAAACTACATGACACTAACGTATAGATGAAAGCATGAGAAATAAGTAATATTGTCTCACACAGAATCCGACTGTTGTATCTCGTCTCTTCAAACAGGGTTGTATATTTTGTATTCTCAGAATCTATAGAAATCTAGTTCGAATTTATTTTTTTATAATTAGCAACCATCTCACAATATGATATTCGCAGATGTATCCTAGCAAATTAATTGCATATATAACTTCAGAAAGAGCTTTTGGACCATTATTTCAGTCTTCAAATCATTCGATAACGAATTTAAAATTTCTACATACATGTGGGGGATACAGAAGGCCACGCCATATTCTAATAGCTCATGTCCATCTCACTAAATCTCTTTATCTTTCTTGGAGTGTCTTAAGCAAAACATAAATAGTAATCTTGACAACTCACGTCATAATTCATTTCATTTTTAGTGTGCTGTCGTATTCGTACTTAATGAGTCGACTGTCTTGTTAGAGTAGCACAGTCTAACCATCCCCAGATATCTTGTCTTTATCAGCTTGTATTCCGTTTGAGATAAGATTCCATCTAATGTAATTGAGAGGATGGATTATGCACTTTCGGAATTCTGGTGTCATTGTAGAAATTAAGTTGTGGTGGAAACCTTCAAACTTGTTACTTAATAAGCTCGCCGGAGTGTCACAAATAGCTGTGTACTAGACGATGCATAGCTGTGTTCATCAATCTTACCCACCCTCAACGTGGGGTTGAAGTTAGTCAACTGAACTAAGACTGTCACTCAATACTTTGCCGGGTGGTGTTTCACATCTGGTTCGTCTTGAGTTATCACGATGAAATATGAGGTAGTATTTGTTGTTAAACCTATTGGATATGTATTGTTATTATTTTTCTTCCGAGGAAAGTCTCTTTGATTAGCATTAAGCGATATGCACTGCTATTGTATGTTCCTTAATAACACACATTAAAATATATATTTTATTGCCATTCAAAAAAAATTTCAACCTCGCAATAATGTAAATTCATTTAAAAAATAGGGTTTGATATCTTTATATAAGACACACATTTGTTGATTATATGACAATAATCTTCGTCTTGTCCTACAGATTAAATATACCAATCTTTTGGCAACGGTTTTAATGACTGTTAAACTCATCTTAATCTTTATTTGATTACGTTCACTTAGTAACAATAGCACAGCAACCTGGTAATATTGTTCATTACTAGATAAAGGAGATAGAATTATGGCACCACATGATGAGTTTCTTATCTATGTTTACTAAGTTAAGCGTTGCTCAGGGACAACCCGACTATGGTTGCTACGCCATGTTATGGTCATAACTTTTGAATCGTACGGTACTACCCCTCTCACCCCTCGCCACAGAGATAAGCAGACGACTGGCGTAGGTAAAGATAACGAGACAGTTGTAGTCGAGCGATCGTCCGAGCATTACCTCGATTGAGGGAAGTGATTGCGTGTGCACGTAGAGGAAATCTAGTCGACGGCGGAGCTACTGAGACTGTTGTGACAGTTAGGCTACCATTGTCTGCACTAGCGTCTTGGACGGAAGTATTCCTTGAACGAACATTAACAAGTGCTACAGGTGATTGAGTGTTGTTCCGATACTCGGAACATTTACCGGAACAACGAGATACGACTACGACGGCTGCTTATTCCTGGCGTGACGGACGGACGCCTGGGGACGGTTCTGGCGAGCTGGCGCATCCCGGACACACCCCCCTACCTGACCTGATTCACCCTATACCGGAGAGAAGGCTGAGGCTGATAAGTACCCCTGAACACTTTATAAAATTAAACGTTTTTCAATATAAACATCTTAGTGAATAATATTCTATTATCTTATTTTGTGTGTGAATATTATCTGTCAATATCAACCTGCAATTATTATTGTTTGTTGTTGTAACCTTGGTACTGACGTTAGTCAATGGTTATATTTAGGTGTCAGTGGTACCAACCCAATAACATTAATAACTGATACAGTCTTATTGGTCACTATATTTGTATCATTGTTGCCGTTTCCATCTATTGTTACTAATATCCATGTTAACATTATTATCATTAATTACATTATTATTAATTATCACCTAGTCTTATCATTATTAGCATATACAATTGTGACAGCCTCTCTCTATGGTTTCTTGTTTTTCCCACCTTCCCTTAAAAAAGCAAGTGGAGCCCTACCAGTTCACATATACGTCTCTCGTCAGGGTACTCCTGAACCTGACCCACCCCCCACCACTGCAGCTAGCCGGCACTCGATCCCCATCGAGTATTTTCTGCTGTGGGGCACGTAGCAGATTTGGAGCCCGACGTAGATTTGTTGATACTGGCTGTATTTCGTTTCCATTTTGGAGGTTGATGTAACATTAGTTGGTGATGGAAGTCAACCGCCTATCCAAAAATGAAATTGAATATGAGTTGCTATGTCGTGGACTTCCCGCTACTGGTGCGGCAGACCAGTTACGAAAGTTGCTACGGAAAGCAATTCGGGATAGACGGCCAGTCAACACTCATGTTGGTGTACCCGGTGACGAATTACCTTTATGCGAGAGAAATTTACAGGATATTCAGACTGAGCTGAGCAAATTTTCCGGAACAAGACTAGACCCGATATACTGTAAACTAGATGCAAAAATAACTCATTACATTGGACGCATTCAAAATGTGGACATCGGTGACGACATCGAGCTTTCGGTATGGAGATCAAGACTTCTTAAACTAGCTATGGAGGCATATGATGAGTTAGAGTCCCGTTCAGTAAGCGACCAGGAAGATTCTGAGGAAGAACTCGTAACTCCAATCGTTAATCAGGATAGCGCTGCACGAACTAGGGAAACTTACCAGTTAGATAGCAATGTAAATTGCCCTATTCCACATGTTGCTACCCCGTCTACTTTTCACAGGCAATCAATTCCTGTGGTGAAATGGAATTTGACATTTTCTGGTGAAAAGGGCGTTAGTTTAGGTGCTTTCCTAGATCGAGTTTCTGAGCTGAAGATCGCACGTGGAATAACGGATGAGGAACTTTGGGCATCAGCGGTTGATCTTTTTGTTGGACCAGCGTTGATATGGTATCGTGCAGCTAGACGTCGTACCACATCGTGGGTAGCACTAGTAGAGGAGCTAAAGCAAACATTTCAGCCAGCTGATTACGAAGACTGTCTTCTAGAAGAGATACGACCTCGAACCCAAGGAAAAGATGAGCCATTAGAAATTTATGTTGCCGTTATAGAAAATCTTTTTGCCCGGTTGTCTTCACCAACTTCTGAAAGAGAAAGACTAAGAGTTATGAGGAAAAATTTAGCCCCTTACTATCAGGATCGCTTATGCTTACATGATATTCATACGATAAGTGACCTCCTTGTCTTAGGACGGCGTGTAGAGGCAGGACGAGTGCGAACCGAAAAATATACAACCCCTCCGCCAAAACAAAACTCGATGGAAAAGGATCTAGCTTATTGTAAACGAACACCAGAACTTGCCGAGATTGTACAGCCTATGAACCAAATGCGATTAGATGTAGCATCACAGATGAAAACCTCAGTACGCAAACCCAGTAATAATAGACCAAGAAACGAACCGTAAAAATAGGCTTGACCCGGAACTAATTGGTACAGAATTTTTTTTGATCAAACGTTGTTACTTATGTATACCTACATGCGCATAAGAAACTTTACCGCTGTCAGACACCCCTAATTAGCGTAATTAATTAAAATGTTAAAACTAATTAATGCTCATATTATGGTTGTTTTTGACGATTTTTCAGAATTTAGATTTTTACCACATCAAACAACCCTTTTTGTAATTAAAAAAAATTACTCACATCAATATAAATATTTTGGTAGTCATTAATTAATTACTATTATTTATAATAACAATTTCAATTAAATGCTTCCCGTGTAAAATTGGTACAATTGAATATTGTTTTGACAGTAGTAAATATAAGAATAATATCATATATAACTTGTGTAGAAACTTTACTGCAATCAAAAAACTATTTACAGGCTAAATCAGCTTATTAATAATTAATTATTACATTTATAACTTACATACGTACATATTTGAACATAAGCAATATGGGTATCAAAAGAAAGCTGCTGATGCGTTGATTTTAATGCTGGTACTCTCAGGGTCACTCAAACAAATTTCTGAAGTTTTTCTAGGGGGGTAGAAAGAAGGGGGGGGGTGGATTAATAAAGAATATTATCAAACGTATCAAACAAAAGCTATTAATACGTTGTTATTAGTAAAAATACTTTTAGAATTATAAAATTCAATGTACCCTAGTGCTTGGTTAACAGCGGGGGTGGGAGGGGGGAGGGGGGGGGGCGGTAAAAAGTGTTCCAATAACCCAATTTTGCGTCTGATTTTTGACACTATTTGATTTTACTTCTTAGATATGAGGTCCGATTACTCTGATACAAAACTCCAGGCTCAACTATCCGAATTTAACAAAATGGGTAGTGTCATTACCGCGCATAGTTTCTTTTACTAAGTACCTAATCATTAATAAACCGTATAATGCAAAGATTTTGTCCTTGTAACTAAACAAAGTTTTAGTTCTTGATAATTTGACTACTTGTCGAACACAGTGATCGCAAATATTATTGCAACGGATTATAAACTCAACTCAATTCCTATGTAAACAAGATTTGTAAGATTTATTCTGTTACCTCTTGTCACCACATAAAAATTTAAAACCGCGAACGTTGATGGAGACACAATCGAAGTTGATCCTTTGCTGCTTTTCCAACGACTCTTGAGCGTCGGAGAGTCATCAGAGGATGATTTAGCAATAGCTAATTTAGTTTTTTAAGAGTTGCATTATGATATAATATGTAAACGTTATTTTTTTACGTAGGCATTTGTATTAACTTTCAAAGTAAGCACACTACCACAAGATGTATTTGACTATTCGGGCATTCCAAGGTATAAGCTGAAAATTCTGCTCCTGGGGATAATGTTTGCAAATACACGAAGAAAATGGTATAGAAATAATATGAAAGGGAAAGAATATGAAATAAGTAACACTGTTACAAGCAAGTCTTGCTTTGAGATTGATGAAGGGCATTTTGATGCATCACATACCTTAAAGGTCTAGAGACAAAACATTTGAAGAGTTATGTAGTATGTGGAGTTCATTAAAAGCAAATATCATAACTACTGAAGTATTTGATGGCTACGATAATGGGTCATCAACTAAACACATCACACATTAATTTTCAAACAACAACGTACAGGCATTTAGAACGGAAGCACCTTCTTGCAGTTGCATCGTACTTTACAATTACATCATAGAATTTGAAAAATATGTAGTGAGGCTGGTGGCTTGTCAGTTGGTACAGGAAAAAAGTTTTAAAAGTTGTTACAAAGCTAAACTTGTACTTGATGATACTAATAATAAAATGTGGTGGAGAGATGCTGATAATGTAGGTTGTAGAGTCTCATGCTGAATACTGTGTTAGCAGTTATTAATTTATGTGTAAACTTCTCTCTTATCATTTGACGACATGCCGATTGCTTTTCCACTGCACTCAACAATCTTTGAGTTAGGAGATGTGGGATTGTTGGAAATATATTAATTCAAAAACGATTTAATGCAAATGTCTTGAATGGCAAAGCTTAACCTATTCTAAACATTCTTGAAGTAGTGTCACATCCACTTATTACGCGAATGAAGGGTAAAGAAGAACCCAATTCTTGATCCTAGCTTGGTTGTTGTGTAACGCATATTCCATATTTTCTGTTTGCTGGCACCAGCTTTCAACTCTGATTCAATGATGAAATCATAAACAAGATTTTCGTGATTGATATGCATACAATTACTGGCAACTCCGTAAAATCATCAGTGAAGGTGCTGTTTTCTGGTTAGCTGACTCTACTGCTGTAATTGCAATTAACACATCGGCGTAGTCTTGTGCTTAAAGTACTGTGATGTTATTGGCTTCAAGTCTCATCGTAAAAGGCTTAGTGGATCTTCATTTGTTAATTGGATTGAGAGTTGTTCTATGTTCTATATTGACTGACATTGATATGGTTGACTCCTTCTGGATTGTAGTTCATCTGTTACCACCATTCCATTTCAAATATGTGATGTCCTTAGGAGATGGCTCATTGTCGTAGCTATCAAATGCTACAGTGGTCTTATGAGTATGACATTAGCTTCTGATGTGCTCCACATTATTACATATTACACATAGGTTTTTATAAGATTTCTCTAGAGTAGTCTAGACGAATATATACGATGCAGTAAATGCTATGTATCAATAATAAAAGAACATCCATGGCTCAATGAGTGTCAAATCAGACACAAAATTGACTTATGAGGACGCTTTTTAACCCCTCCCCCCCCCCCCCCCCCTTAGCCAAAAACTAGGGTATATTGTCTTTTATGTATTAATAGCTTTCGTTTGATACGTTTGACGTTATTAATTATTTAACCCCCCCCCCCCCATTCTTGCCCCCCCCCCCCCCCTAAAAGACTTATGAAATTTGTTTGCATTACCCTGAGAGTATTTGTATTAAAATCAACGTATCAGCCGCTTTCTTTTGATACCCATATTGCCTATGTTCAAATATGTAACTATATAAGTTTTGAATGTAATAATTAACTATTAATTATGCTGATTTGTCATACAAATAATATTTTTATTGCAGTAAAGTTTCTACACAAGTTTTGTATGTTATTATTCTTATATTTAAAACTGACAAAACAATATTCAATCCCACCAATTTTACACGGGAAGCATTTAATTAAAATTGCTATTATAATTAATAGTAATTAATAAATGGCTACTGGGATATTTATATTGATGTAAGTAATTTTTGTAAATTACCAACTAGGTTGTTTGATTTGGTAAAAATATAAATTCTGAAAAATCTTCAAAAACAACCATAATATGAGCATTAATTAGTTTTTAAATTTTAATTAATTACGCTAATTAGGGGTGTCGGACAGCGGTAAAGTTTGTTATGTGCATGTAAATACACATAAGTAACAACTTCTGATCAAAAAAAATTCTGTACCAATTAGTTCCGGGTCAAACTGTTCGTTGCTTGGACTATAAACCATGCTGGAATTGCAATGAGCCCGGTCACCCTTATCGCAGATGCTCGCGACCGATGACCCAATTTTGTTTAACTTGTGGCACCCCAGGGATACATTACAAAGATTGTAAAAAGTGCCAGAAGGGAAACGCCAAAGGGGGGACCTGAGGAACTGTCACTTACCTTCCTCCCGCAATATACAGAAAACATCAACGACAGAATGGAATTGCTGGTTACAATATGTATCCGACTTCATAAAATATCAACCCTCAATTGACTACCTGCTTCAGACACATGGTAAAGATGATCGTCTGTATCTTACAGTACATATATTAGGAAAACCATTTACAGGACTTCTGGATTCCGGAGCTTCCCGTTCAATACTAGGACAAGCTGGTTTGGAACAAATGCAAAGACTGGGATTAAAGATGACAGCGACTTATGAGCAAGACAAGGTGAAGGTAGCCAATGGTCAATTTTGTCAAGTGTCGGGATGCATGAACATTCCTATAGAGTTAGAGAGTTCAATCCACAATCTGGATGTACTAGTCGTACCTTCTGTTAAGCAACCATCATCCTTGGATTGGATTTCTGGAGGAAAACGAAGATTATTCCGAATTTTCTTGATCATACGTGGGAATTTGGAACACACGAAAATTATTGCGTTGATGACGTGGTGACGGACATAGACAATTTACTAAGTGAACAGCGTGCTCAGTTAGAGGCCTTAGTAGAGCAAAAATTTGAATTAATGGGGACATCTATAGGACATACTAACTTAGTTGAGCACAAAATAGATACGGGTACAGCTGAACCGATTAAGCAGCGGTACTATCCACTTTCACCTGTGCGTCAAGCTCAAATGAATACAGAGTTAGACCATATGCTGCAACTAGGAGTAGTAGTCCCTTCCAAAAGCCCATGGTCATCTCCAGCACTTCTGGTTGGAAAGTCAGATGGAACTTCCCGATTTGTTGTAGATTTCCGTAAAGTCAATAAAGTAACCAAACGTGATGCGTACCCGATACCGTATGTCAACTCCATTTTAGATCGTCTAAGAGATGCACGATACCTCACTTCTCTTGATCTCAAAAGTGCTTATTGGCAGGTTCCGATTGAGGCCAGTAGCCGAGAGAAAACTGCTTTTACAGTCCCATCACGTGGCTTATTTGAGTTCACCAGGATGCCATTTGGTTTACACAACTCACCAGCTACATGGCAAAGACTGATAGATCGTGTACTGGGTTCCGATCTCGAACCGTATGTCTTTGTCTATCTAGATGATATAATAATCTGCACGCTGACCTTCCAGAAGCATCTCGAGGTTTTAGAGGAAGTCTTTCGAAGATTAATCGAGGCCAATCTGACCTTAAACCGCGAAAAGTGTAAATTTTGTAGATCTGAATTAAAATATCTGGGCTATGTTGTTGACTCAATGGGACTACACTGTGATCCAGAAAAAGTGGCGGCCATAAAGGATTATCCTACCCCCAAATCAATCAAGGACCTGCGCCGGTTTATCGGTATGACGTCGTGGTATCGAAGATTCGTTCCAGGCTTCTCCACCATTAGTGGCCCTCTAACCAAGCTAACGCATCAAACCCAAAAATTTGCATGGACTGCAGAAGCAGACGAAGCATTTCACACCCTCAAAGGAAAATTAATCACGGCACCAATTCTCTCGTGTCCGGATTTTTCACGGCCTTTCTGTATACAGACTGATGCTTCAAATTACGGATTAGGTGCTGTTTTAAGTCAAATTCATGATGACCAAGAAAAAGTTATAGCTTTTGCCAGTAGAACCTTAACCAGTAACGAGAAAAAGTTCTCGGCTACGGAAAAGGAATGCCTTGCAGTGGTATGGGCGGTAGAAAAATATCGACCTTACGTAGAAGGAAGTTATTTCACCGTTGTAACAGACCACCACAGTCTGGTATGGTTACAGAATTTGCATGATCCGACAGGCAGATTAGCAAGATGGGCATTGCGTCTTCAGCCGTACGACTTTCAAGTTATTCATCGAAAAGGGAAAGAAAACGTTGTCCCCGATGCTCTCTCCAGATCAGTAATCTAGTCATGTGTAACCCTGTTGATTACCCGAAATGGAGCATTGAAAATGAACAGTTATACAAGTTAATTGGCACTTGGAAACTCGTTGTTCCCAAGGAATCAAGACAGAACGTTCTCAAGGAATGCCATGATGATGCAACAGCTGGACATCTCGGCATCCACAAGACATACAAGAGGATAAGCAACTTGTATTATTGGCCAAAAATGAAATCAGATGTATCTAGATATGTAAATAGATGTACTATTTGTTTACAGTATAAGCCGGAAAGGAAACTTCCAGCAGGATTAATGGGTCGGTGTAAGAATGTAACTCAACCATGGCAACTTATATCATCCGATATTCTTGGACCTTTTCCTCGCTCCAAACAAGGAAACAAGTACCTTCTTGTCATCGCCGACTGGTTTACTAAATATACTCTCATATTCCCTTTACGTGCGGCCACTGCCAAGAGAATAGCGCGCCACATGGAAGAGGACATATTTCTTGTATACGGGGCACCGCAAACGATTGTATGTGACAACGGCTCACAATATGCTGGAAAAGAGCTAAGAAACTTAGCACGGCAGTATGAGACGAAAATATTTTTCAATGCACGATACCACCCACAAAATAATCCATCAGAGCGAGTAAATCAAGTTTTAAAAACCATGATTGCCTCTTTTGTAAAGGAGAATCATCAGCTCTGGGACCAAAACCTTCAAAAGTTTGGTTATGCAATCCGGACAGCTCATCATGAGGTAACAGGATACACACCTGTGTTCTTGAATTTCGGTCGAGAAATCCATCTCTCGGGGCGTTCTTATGGAGAACCTTCCACCGAAACCGATGTTCCCACCTGCACCACCCGAAATGAATGGGCAGAACAAGTGAAAGCACTCCAAACTTGTTACCATACGGTAACTGAGAGGATCTTTAAAGCACATGATGTCAGTGCAAAACGATACAATCTTCGCAGAAGACCAGTTACTTATGAGGTTGGTCAGTTGGTCTACAAGAAAAACTATGCTCAATCCGACGCGACGGCCAATTTTACGGCCAAACTAGCCCCAAAATTTGTTGGACCCTTCAAAATTAAATCCAAACTCTCACCTCTTGTCTTTGAGCTAGAAAATGACAAAAACAAGAGCATAGGCTATTGGCATGTGTCCGATTTACGAAAGTCTCCCGACGGTGATGACAGCGACGTTTTGCAATGACCCTATGCGGTAGGAGGGGGGAGGTGTTATGGTCATAACTTTTGAATCGTACGGTACTACCCCTCTCACCCCTCGCCACAGAGATAAGCAGACGACTGGCGTAGGTAAAGATAACGAGACAGTTGTAGTCGAGCGATCGTCCGAGCATTACCTCGATTGAGGGAAGTGATTGCGTGTGCACGTAGAGGAAATCTAGTCGACGGCGGAGCTACTGAGACTGTTGTGACAGTTAGGCTACCATTGTCTGCACTAGCGTCTTGGACGGAAGTATTCCTTGAACGAACATTAACAAGTGCTACAGGTGATTGAGTGTTGTTCCGATACTCGGAACATTTACCGGAACAACGAGATACGACTACGACGGCTGCTTATTCCTGGCGTGACGGACGGACGCCTGGGGACGGTTCTGGCGAGCTGGCGCATCCCGGACACACCCCCCTACCTGACCTGATTCACCCTATACCGGAGAGAAGGCTGAGGCTGATAAGTACCCCTGAACACTTTATAAAATTAAACGTTTTTCAATATAAACATCTTAGTGAATAATATTCTATTATCTTATTTTGTGTGTGAATATTATCTGTCAATATCAACCTGCAATTATTATTGTTTGTTGTTGTAACCTTGTTACTGACGTTAGTCAATGGTTATATTTAGGTGTCAGTGGTACCAACCCAATAACATTAATAACTGATACAGTCTTATTGGTCACTATATTTGTATCATTGTTGCCGTTTCCATCTATTGTTACTAATATCCATGTTAACATTATTATCATTAATTACATTATTATTAATTATCACCTAGTCTTATCATTATTAGCATATACAATTGTGACAGCCTCTCTCTATGGTTTCTTGTTTTTCCCACCTTCCCTTAAAAAAGCAAGTGGAGCCCTACCAGTTCACATATACGTCTCTCGTCAGGGTACTCCTGAACCTGACCCACCCCCCACCACTGCAGCTAGCCGGCACTCGATCCCCATCGAGTATTTTCTGCTGTGGGGCACGTAGCAGCCAGACGACGTACTTAAGACCTCATCGTAACTGAGAAGACCTTTCTTAACGTGTTTCAGCACAACAAAAGTTTAATTAATGTTTTCGTATTATACCTTAGATATTTTTTCAAATAATGTTTCCAGAAAATGTAAAAAGGTTTTTAACACGTTGCAATAAAGTAGGCAATAAATTCTCCGTGAAACGTTCTGATGCTCAAAACGTAAAATTCTCACTCGGTTCTGAGCCATCAAAAACTTGTTTCACTTGAGGAATAAAGGTTTTGGAACTTTACCAAAGTTCTTGGTCTTCAAAACATGATTTATCTGAGAGTCTGTTGGAAAAGTATATGAATGCACTTTCTTTACAACGTCACGGTTTACTACATTTCAATCTGTATTTATATGCTCAACTTCAAATTAGGCCCTACTTACTAGATCATATTTCAAATTATTTTGTTCAGGGTTATAAATACACTGATATGTATGAAATAAATGAACTCATACATTGTCTCAGCAGAAATAAACAAAAGTACGAGAGATGGGCAGGAAAAATCGGTTCAACAGAAAATAACTAATGTATATATTGTACACACTCCCTCCGGAGGGCACATGGATATCACAAAGTGTTATTGTAGATCTTGGAAGCAACTATGACAAGACATATTATGTCACATTTATCCGATAATAATAGTAGATAATGTTTTGATTAACTATAGAACAACCCAGAACTTTGATTAAATGGTGATATTTTAGATTAATGTCCCGTATTTTGATGTGGCACTACGTGACAGCTAAACCTGAAATGCAGGAAACATATGTTATCTATTCTTTTGCAAAATTCTAATCCAAAAGGCCACTACGATAGATTTCATTGAAATACACAATATTCTTAATCATATGTAAATATTTAAAAACAATTCTGTGGGTTTTTTTAATTATGAATCACATTTCCATATGGCTGTAGTAGTAAGGTCCATGAAATACTTACAGTGTCCTATTATCATTTGATTTGGTTTTTGACGGTCCTTATACAGCTAGGTAGCACGAACCAACATTCACATTCACCTAACATTCAAGGACAATTGAGCATTTTCGAACGGATAAGAAATATGCTCATTTAAGATATTCAACAAATTCATAATGCATTATGATTCTAATACTAAGTAACTAAGTAAGTGTTGCTAGAGCAGTTTGTCTTGTGTGATTGGTGTTGCTATTGGACTTCGTCTTTTGTGACCGATCGCAAACGGATACAGCCGATTAATTTTCAAAGACAGTTGATCGATTTCGTTGAATCTCGCTCTCATTTGTCTCTTCTTGGACCAGCAAACTGCATTTGTCTCTTTTTAAATCACGAAAAACTTTCAGTAACATTACTTTTTTCTAGGTTAACGAAACCACATTTCTTTTATCTTTTCTCATTTAGTTTATTTCCAATAATTCATTTATCAAACTGGTGAAATATGGAACGACATGTAGAAGTAATGTTTTATAATATATAACGTGTCCCAGAAATCAACCCAAAATGATAAATGAAAATTGAATTATTAATCCGCGACGTAAAACGATGAAAGATACAGCAAAGTTCAGATGAAATCATGCAAATATACGTCAAATCTTCTAAGTGCTCAGAACATAAAGATATAACAGTGTTGAGGGAGAATGAGAAATAAATACTTAACCTGCAGTCAATGGATAATAAGTAAAAACTTTAGCTTGGACAGGTATCACGTTCTGTTCGGGTTCACTGTTTCACTTCGTTAAAAACAGTTATGATCTTAACAAGTAACTTAATTCTTAAATGCAAGACATCATTTCGTGGATGTTTATGGTGTACACAATCATGCACAGTGTAATTCATACATCTTATCTGCACCTTTTCGAGGATAATATTTCGGAATGTATTTGAACTTTCTTGGCTGCGTGTGGTCAAATGATTTCTCACAAGTATATAAATGTCACCAAAGCAAGTCCAATATCAGTGAACATTAATTATTTATCTTTAATCAAGACTCTTCAATAGATCAATAGATTTTTTACATTTTAAAATTAATCTTTATTAAACCAAAAACGAAAACACGCAGTCAAGCTGTACATCTAAGTTGATCATTTAATATTACGTCCATCTGAAAATGAAATATCTCATAAGACTAGCATCCGATCCTCTTTGAAGCTCAGTTTTAAGGAAATATTGCATAACAACTCTCTGTATTTTTAAATTAATTATTTCTTTTAAACAAAAAATTCACTAAACAAATTTTTAAAATTTGATGTAATAACTTTATTGTTCTTTACAGTTACATCAAGCATTCCGAATTTCGTATTCCACTCGTGTATAGCTAGCAAGTAGTAACACATATATATTTCGCTTTTACAATCATATTTTGCACCTTCAAATTTGCTCATATTGCTTCTGTGAAATATGAGAATTAAAATTAAAAATTCATGAACATGACGTTTTATCAGATCCGACATGACAGTAAACAAGTAAGATCAAATATTAATGCAACCATTGTATTTTGAACCAGTTTCTAGGTCACGTTCCGGGGATTTGTTTGCACTGAGTTTCGTTAAACAAGACTATTAAAAATGATACGACGGGTTTAAACTACTTCACCAGAGTTTCAATCAGCATGTGAACCACGCTATAGACAACTTAAGGTTCTGTTATAAGGCTCACAGATACGCCATTTTGAACAGCTTTGATGTTGATTAGATTTGATTGTTATAATAACTTCGCCTTTTTACTTTGCATTATGTTAATAATCTATTTGAACGTATGCCAGCACGACAAATGTAATGTTATAAACATTTTAGATGGGAAAATAATGCTTAAACATTTTGTTATTAAATGATCATGACAATGTTAAAATATAATTTTAAACATTATACAAAATATAATATTCTATATAGTCAGAACACATATTATGATGTTAACATTAATAATATATGAGCAACCGTGTACTGACCAAACTAAACGTTACACCAGTAACATCCATTGAGTGAAGGGACGTTATAAACAAGTTCTGAAGTTAGATTGAATCAGCATCACTGAAAGCAAAATTATGTAAATATTGGCGAGCGATGCTTATCCACTGAATTTATGTTTATCTTTGCTATTCAGGTTGTTGCCAAGAAACTTTCCCAATAACCATTAAAATGACTATTTTCGTTGGGATTCAGTATAATGTTGTTCTGTTTACTGAAGGCTTTGCAGAATTGCCAGTTAACCCCCTCCCTCCTTCAATTAAATGATAACAAAATCCCCACCCCCTTCCAAACCGCTTGATAGGATAGAGTACTGATCGCATCACATTTCGTTTCTTCATTATTATGGTGATGAGCGAAGATTGAAACGAAATGGTTACGATTATAGTCACGCAATGTTCTGACAGTGACCGGAAACAGCGGAGATGACCATGAGGGGTGCATGGAAGGTTCAAGTGATCACGTGATCGCACGCGGTGTGCGCACATCTAACCTTTACTGATTGGGTTCGCACGTGTGATACCATGTTAGTTATAGTCATGTTTAAATAATGCAAATACATATATACAGATTTGTTAACGAGAGATATAGACAAAGATAGATTTTAACAATATTTATATTCTATTTGACTTCTGGGAAGCAGAAATTACGTAATCCAACAACTGCATGATTGGGATTCGTTTGAGTGATTTACGGTTGTTTTTCACTTTAATGGTTCACCCAATATTGTATTTAAACAGTAATTGTCTTTATTAATTAGTATATTTATAAGTTCTTACGTTATCTCTTTGTTACAAGCTTGATCTTGAATATAGACATATCGTGTGGGTTCAGACTTTGAAGAATTTAATCGAAACTTCTGCTAATCTTTCGACTATCAACTAAATATTTCACTATCACTACCATATTTTTCACCACGGCAACCATCAATCATCCGCTTTGAAAATAGTATATGTGGCACCTAAATGTTTAGTTTGAAGTCATAAGACATGAGACTTGTGAACTTTCTTCAAAACGTAAAAAAGAGAGAGAGAGAGAGAGAGAGAGAGAGAGAGAGAGAGAGAGAGAGAGAGAGAGAGAGAGAGAGAGAGAGAGAGAGAGAGAGAGAGAGAGAGAGAGAGAGAGAGAAAGAGAGAGAGAGAGACGAAAGAATAATATAGAAATTCAATAGAAAGTTTGGTTCATTCGGAAAGTGATAAATTGGAATAACTGTGGCAAATGTTTTCACCTAACGTTCCAATTAATCATACCTCGAGGTCGATAGTGGATGTCTGACAGCTCGAAGCTGCATGGGGGCCTTGGACTTGGATAGTTAACAGAAAGTTTGATAGCGATAGGTAGAGCTTATGCATAAAATTTGACTTACTTCGGGTTCATGTTTCCGAGGGTGGGGGTGGGCGGAACACTTTCAGGGCGTGCCAGACCCTAAAGTGGAGACCGGAAGATGGAATACCCCGAGACCTCTAGAGAATTCATGCAGAAATCTCGTAATCGGCGAGATAAATATTAAAGCACGAGAAGAAAGAAAAAAGAAAACGAAGATCAAAAGAATTGCATGCGAGCGGGATAACTGTTTCAAAGGAACCTTGTGTAAGTATTAATACGCTGGGACATAAGAGACATAATAGACATGAGAGACATGAGAGACAGGTCAATATTTGAGCGAATGATCACTCAATAGGTCCCATCTTTATTACGCTAAACGGAGGGAAATATTCCTGTATATTACTTTTACAATTGTGTCGAGGTTACTTGAAGTGAGTGGGGCCAGATGCACAGACAACTGTCATATAAGTCAAGGATTTGTTGCTATGGAATTGTTTTATCACATGCTATTTTATATAAGAAAAACAAACCCCATATAGCAACCATAAAGAAATTCTATACTTAACTCGAATGTCTTCAAGCCGAAAAAATTGACGCTTTCTAACTAAGTTTTTATAAATCAGTATAGTATATTCGATTTAAAACTGTTTCAACCTTCGAGGAGATGTGTGAATGCAGATTTTTGTGTAAGACTAAACATTTCATCATAAACATCCAGTTCTCCGTTAATCTCGTTAACTAAACTTGTGGTTAACATGTGAAAGACTTAACTAATAATATGCATCGGAAATTTGAAATTGTCGTAAGTATTTGCACGTTTTCTGCCAACCTTGCTTCAAGTAGACAAAGTAGTACTTGCATGTGATCCTACAGTACTTCTTCATTGCTCATCAAATGACGTTTATGAGTTTTACATAAATGTGGTGACAAGGGGTTAAGATTGAAGATTGGAGTTTGTTTACTTTGTATTATTTTTAATTTAAAAAAACTATTGAAATTTTGAGTTGTGAATCGTGTTTTTGGAAGTCGGTTTTATTTTAAATGATAACATTTTAGGGATGGATATTAAATAAAAACAGGAACATATTTGCATCTTTTTTTTCTTCTACGATTTGATGTATCAATGAATAGACGGTATATAATACTTTTAATAAAAATGCATGGCTGGAGACATGTTACGAACTGAAACAAATTAAAACATGTTGATTTCGAAAACAAGGTATAAGAATTTATGTAATATAAATTAAGATATGCATTGTCTGACATCAAGTAACGTAACTCTAACATGACAGAATAATAACTTATTTGTATAATTAAATTATAGAATTCTAAAAGTTTCAAGAGGTAAAGGAATTCAAGATACTGCCTTTAAAGTACAAATTACGCATGCAAATTTGAATAATATAAACAACTGTGGACGGAAATTGAATCACCTAATTACCAGTAATAAAGTTCAGCAAACGTTTTGAAACGACTTAAATGGAAAAATTGAATATTTCAATTCGCGACTACGTTTTAATAATTTTTCTTTTGAACATAATATAAAACGAATCAGCCAATTTAATTAACATTCAGTTAATTTATCTGTTGTAGATGGGGAATTTTCATGTTCCACTTTACGAGAGAAAATTATAATTATTCATGCAAATTGTTTGTTCGTGTTTAAAATTACTACTAAGCATTTTTTTTATGTCCCAGTAGAGAAATGTTTGGACGTACTTTGTGCATTGCTAGAAAAGTAAGTGCATTGAAATACTTTAAATTGTGAACCCTGCTTTTTTCGGATACTATTGATTTCCAAAAACTGGACACTGACAATCATAAATACAACCTTACTAAAATTAAGGTTCACAACGTGATTTAAAAAGGAAACAATTTTCTACGATGAAAACCGGAACCAAGAATAAGAAATGTTTAAGTTATTAAATGAGATAGATACAATTATATTTTTATTTAACAGACCGCCTTATGCCTTATGTAGTGTGAAATATATTTCACAAAATGAAATGATTTCGTCTTCTAGAATATCAGAGGGAAGTCGCGATACCTCATTAAACTGGTGTTGAAAATGTTTTAACTACCTACATACTGCAATTGTTTCCAAACCAAGGGAGTCTCGGCTTTACTTAGTCTCTATATAGCAATTTCCTTATCTTGAAATTTGTATTCAAGTTGAATGTACGAGAAATACCCACAAAGGTGCAATTTGTGTTGCCGGTTTACCTCTTATCTGGGCTCGGGTATATTTGGAACACGATAACCAACAAGATAAAGCGAAATTAATGAACAGAAGGCGAAATTAAACTGAAATTAGTTAATTTAACAATACATGACTAGGCTTTAGCGGAAGTTTACGTGCTTGGGTTGATTGTTTCTGGACTTGGGAGCTTTAGTTCTTAATCGTCTATTCAGGGCAGAGCTTATGAGATTAAATCCATTGATTACAAGAAAAGTCCACAAGACAAACTGTCCGTAAATCTGACAGTGACATTTAACTATACAAGTTTAATTGAATCTGAATTAAAATTTATGAAGCAAAGATGATTACTTTGCCAATTATTTTCTGTTTCGTGTTTCATATCGTTGTTGATGTAGGCCTACAACAGCTTTGTTGCTAGAAACGGTGGCTCAGTAGAGCAGGCAACCGTTTTTGGAGAAGCCGGATCAGGGTTCTAGCCTCGGATGACAAACACGTCTATGCGTGTGGGATGTCGTAGAAAATAAGATGTATGAAGCTTATGAAGTGCAAATCATACGTTTGGTGAGAGGATCTGGTTATTTCCAAAATTATTCTTGGCTTAGGAATAAGTAAACGGTGACTTTGGAGCCGTCCTAGCAACGAAGCACTCAATAAATTCAAAGTTGTTCTGAATCGGCCTTGTTGATTCTGGCATTTATCTGCAGGTGTTCGCACTGTCCAATCGCTGATTCATATATGTTTCGTATTTGAAATATTGATCTTTGATTGGTTATCGCTCACTCGTCGATGGTGTTCGAAGCCTACAGGGTTGGTTTAGTCGCTTTAAATTAAAGTCCCCCACTGCAAATCAGTTTAGTTACTGAGTGGGTAGACTCTAAATGTGAATTTATTTATTTAATTACATCACTTCATTGTCACTACAAGAATCTTGCCACAATCATGTAAATATTTAAACACGGATATTTTTTAAACGTATCCAATCAAGATTTGAAATTTGAATATATATTTGAATAAATTATAAATATTTTTTTAAATGAAGGGAATTATTTGCTTGTATGTTATTGCAAAATCTAGACCTTTTTAAACGTCCGCATGTGAAGAAAGAGCTATTATACAAGTAAAAAAATATGTTATCAAGCTTCACGCAATAATGTCAACTATCATACTGTTTGTGGTTTCCAACCTCTATAAGAAGATAAAGGTTGTTGCATTTATGTATTTTTGTAACTTATTCATTATGCAATTTAATTATGTATTTTATTATTCCACATTTTCAAATAGAGAAGACACATTTGAAAAAATTATCCATGTGGAATAAAGAAACTAAACAAAACAGACTATATTTGTCGTTCCCAGCATTATTTTTAAACTGATAAAAGTCTGATACAAACCTGATAAGTTGTGACAAAACAATGCTATCATTTCTAATCTTATATGACATCATTTCTAATAGCTAATGACGAACGCGATGGTTAATTATAATATAATTATGTGATAACACAGCACTTGAGCTCGACACATAAACTTGGCTCGCACGCATTCATCCCTGTTATTAAAATCGAATTAATTTTTTGAAAAATACGTAACACCCTAAGAAACAACCTGGAGGCATTAATAATAGAATTAGAGATGAACAAATATACAAACACAACCAGACATGGGGTGACTGGCCAACCATACTAAAAGTAACTTAGTTCTATGAATAATAGTAAACACAAATAATATAATGGAACCAGTAAAAAAGATTATCATAATAATTACAACCTAACAATATTAAGTATACTTAGCTTGGAATAATGCAATATGTATATAACATAGAAAACAAATTTAAAATTACATATAACACACACAACCTAACAATATGTAGACCTAAGTTAAGAGTAATAAAATATGTATACAACATAAAAAACAAATTTACAATGACATAAGTACTGTATAATATGTGATCGTAAATAGTAATAACTGTTAACTTGTGAATGTGAAGAGTAAAGTCATCAGCGTCGCTGTGATGTGTAGGGGAACCACTTACGATGGGTTTGTGTAGTCGTCCGTTGAATAATTGACGCCATTGTCGTCTGTACGCGTCGACTGAGCGGCCGAACATTCTGTACATTTAGGACTTCTACGCCTCTTTTGTCATTTATATTTTACTTTGACAGTGTTCATTAAATATGCAAATTGCTGAAGGAAATTTCCTCGTCATTAAAATCAAGAAACAGTATCCATACTTTCCCGTCTTCTTCTTACAAAAGTTCCTAGGGAAATTCATCTCCATTAATTCCAGTCTTAATAATATTGTCTTTTTCTTGCGTTCTACAGGGATATCCCGTTGCATGAACGTTATTTGACAAATACCTACTTCGCCCACCCTGCATTTTAATGTATTCTGCTCTAATTACAGTATGACTTGGCTTACCGAGCGCCTTGATTAATTATAAAAACAAATTTACGTCTTAAGAATTGTAAGTATGAATTTAAGCAGAGCTTTCGAGATTTGTTAGGGCTACAAATGGGGAGATTACGTTGGACTACCCAACTCTCGACGTAATAATACAGACAGATGTTTTGTAATTTAATAGGAATTAGTTACGACGACGATTTAACCTGTAAACCAAAAGAGTAGGATTATTTTGAAAGTGTGTAAATGTGGTCAACATTTATTCACACACTGAATCATAACTGATTTTGATTCTTGTGCATACTACAATATATTGGATGCCTATGTTAGCTGCCTTTTTCATTTACACTGTCCATAGGGTTTTGTGTGTTTCTTTCTAACTTGTATCTACACTTTACGTATAATACTAGCGGCAACTGTAATTTTATATTGCACATATTTTTGAACTTCTAAATTATTCATGTATTTTAGACATGATGTAATAGTTATGTGTTGCATTCAGTGTATTTAAACGTGTTTTCAATTTTGGGTCGTGGGTCTTATTAAGGAAGAAAAATAAACTAAATTAAACTGAAACTAGGCCTAACGTTTAATTTAACGTTTAACCTAACTGAACTTAACGTCTTGTAATGCCGCCTCTAATGATATTTCAGGTGTAGACAGGCAACAGTATAAAGCATAATATATTGTTTTTGATAGTTTAAAACAATTTCCAGAAAGTAATGATTTGAATCCTGTTATTAACTATCTCAAGTTTTATTACAAGCAAATGCAGTGAATTACGACACTGCCACAGTATAGCAATAAGACCTTGTACTTGAAATAGTTATCGAAGACAATAATAGTTTTCACAGGTGTTGTAGATATTCATTCATTTTATAATAATTTAAAATAATTTAAAATAATTTTGGAAATTGTCAAAAGTTTCTCTGGATAATATAGAAATAATAGTTTTGACATTGTTTTGAATAATGTTCTTTTTTTGTTTTTATTACAAAAATTCAAACAGATAGTTGTATTCTCATAAATGATTCTACAACTTCTATACATATTTCATTGACGATTACTGGTGCTGGGAACCGTACCCCGAATCTCAGAAATATGTGTATCGTACACTTTGGAGGCTTATCGGCCAAACCTTGAATATAAGGGTAGGTAAACGAACCTAATATCATTAGAGGCAAAGTACTCTTACAATTAAAAGAACTGTAGAAACTGGAAATGCATACATAGTTAAAGGAATAACTTGTTCAAATTGAATACGTTGATCCGTTTTAAGAGGCCGCTTTAATCAATCGGTCCTTAAAACATTAGTGTAACCTGCTGCCGAGTGAAGTAAAGGTTAACAAAACAAAACGTTCAAAGTTAAAAAGGAAAACGTTGATGTCACACCTAAGAGCTTGGAGAGGAAATATTATTGTATCTAATGGACCGTATATTATTCAGTTTGTAAGTAAAAGCTCTATTGGCTCTATCCTGAGGCAAGATATGGAACTAAAGAAATCCATGACCCGGAGGCTCTTGTCGCATTCATCTGGTTTCAGATATAATGAACAGTACATCAAGTGCATAAAGCCGGCGTAGTTGGTCGAGGTCGATTAGGCATTGGTCTAGTAATCCACGGTCTCTGCGTCCCAGGGGGGTGAGTCTCGACGCTTTTTTCACGTGGAATGACTGCTTTCCACGCTTACTTTCGACAATCGGTAGTCTCGACGTACTTTCGATTTCTATTCCGCGTTGAAGAAAATGATTTCGATTCCTTCTACTATTTTGCTGTCGGAAGTACATTCGACAGACGAAAGTGACGTCAGAGCATCATGTGTTCCATGGAAAACGGACGCTTCGAAGAATGGCAGGGCTTAAATATCGTATTACCTAGGTATATTCAGGATAAAAGTGATTAATTAAATTAAGTTATGGATGAGTGAAGTACAATAAACTATTAAAAAGCAATATCTCTATTTTGTAATAGGCCTGGGGCCCTAGGCCTACAAACGGCCAAATGAGTTAACAATTAAGATTGCCAAATTTTCAGCCGCAGCCGTGGCTCGGCGAGTGCGTCCGCGCCTTGCACCAAAAAATCTCGGGTTTGATCCCCGACATATCCGTTCTTTTTTCGCTCTTATAATCTTAAGTGTTGGCACTAATAATATACAAGAATTAAATATTTTTTCCTTAAAATGAAATTTCGGGTTTTTAATCATGTTTTTGTCTACCATGTTTCGTATAATTCTCTAAACTGCTTTGTTTAATAAATAATATGTAATGCTAGTGTATTGTGTTGCCATTTGGACATGTATAATACGTGCATCAGGAATAACGGCAATAACTAATGATAATTAAGTTATTAACGTAATAATAAGGCGTCAAGACGAAGTAATTACCTTGCAATTTTGACAACGATACATTGTTCCATTTCAAATGACTGGCTCGAAACCACGCCCCTATTTATAACGAAGCTTCTAATTGGCTAAAAAGCCGAGACATTCTGGTCCTAGCCGCTAGTGACGGAATCCTACGTGAGTTTCAATGAATGCTTCCGATAGTCTGAAACAAAACTCGAGACTACGACAATTCGAAATTGCCATTCCATGCATGGAATCAAAACGTCAAAAGTTGCGTTTCCACGTGGAATTCGAGACTCACCCCCCTGGTTCGAATCTTGGCTTGAACGTGGATGTCATGTGGCGTTTTTTCATCCTCATAATCACCCACATATCGTCTCGATTAGCCTCGTTGCAAAAATATGGGACGCTAAACATTATGTGCCTAAACACAACATTGCCCCATGTCAGAGCAAATCTTAGAATCATTCTTTATCGCCCAGTGTTATCTAGGGGTACCATAGAACTTAACTTAGATTACTGCCGAACTGATCTATCTCCCTACCCATCTTTCCTAGCTGATTGTAAGAAGAAAAAAATATTTAAAAAATATCCTATAATTATTATTTTGCTACATTAAAAATATATTTTAGAATGTACATAGTATACACCATATTTTATAGCTCATGTTTATAAAACAGAATAACAAAGGTTGGCTAAAAATAGCGGAAACATTATTTTATGCCGCCTATAGACGGAAAGTTTCTATAAACGCGTCCATTTATGCAAATAGGGAAATATTAACACACAAATGAGATATTAAAGTGCAACAAAAAACAGATTAGCATGTAAATGAAACAAGTTCAATGCCAGTGAAGGGTCACATACATAACAAAACGTTGTTTACTTGTGTGTGTTATTCGACCACGATGTTGCTCCTTCACATACGACTACCTTCAAACCTCCTACACCGAGGCTTCCAATATATTTGTAAGTAATATCTATTGAATTGTTCTTTAGAACATACGCTGCTGTTGTGGTAAACTTCCTTTTTTAGATGAAGATGAAACATTATACTCATGCTCTGTTTAGAATGTGTTAGGCAGGCAAATCTTGTTTCCAGATAGAATAATTTGCCATTATTTTATATACATTGTAGGAATTTATAAATCCAAGTAATTTACCAAATAAATAAATAACTTGACAAATTATCATTATATTCATCATTAGTATATTACAATTTTAAATGTATGACCTCATATGTTATATATCTATCATAAATCTTAAAAATCCGTTAATTCATAGAGCGAGACTCGTAGCAAATATGATGAGGGCTCATCCACATACATTCCACTAGTAAGTGGATTCCAATCCCGCTACTCAAGACTGTCTGAAACTATCACTCATACCCACCCACCTATAATATATAAATATGTGTGTAATCTATTGCGAAGTAAATGGCTCTTAATGAACTCTTGAACCGCAACACCAGAAACCACTATACAGATGCTTTCGCCATGGTGATGCGTGGCCAACCAGTGAGGCCCTATTACAAAATACCGATTGCTGGTTGGTCACGAGTCAGTTGTCTATGACGAACGCACCGGTAAGTTTGTTTAGGTGCACACATAGTTTGCAATCTGTATTTACATTCGTCCCGCTTGAATGTTATTTCTATTCTTAGTGTGTACAGTCAAGATGTTAGACAGTCTAGTGGAACATAAGACTGGTGGACTGTGGTGGGTGTGGCACAGTAAACATTACTTGGGAATAATAATAATAATAATTTTTGTAGGAATACCCGTTCTAGGGTGCACACCAGCTTTACCTGATATGCCCCTCTTTAGGTAGGCCTAACTAACTAGGTATATGAGGGTGTTTGGATAGTTGGGAAGGATTGTCCGAGGGCTGATAGTATGACTCAATCCCAGCATTCGCTTTTACGACTGAGGAAAACCTCGGAAAAGCCTTGAGTCAGGACTGCCGGTGGCCGGAATCGAACCGGCGACCTCCCGAATTAGAGTCTCGCGTCTTACCGCTGAGCCACCTTTATCGGTATTACTTGGGAAGGGACCCACAGGTCTAATCAGTTTATTGTAGAGTTACTGTATCATAATGGGACAAGAATTGCCTTGAAAGTTTATAGAACAATGCGCATACTCTCTTTAGCAGCTAAGTGACACATTTAAATTATTTTAACCCATAATATATACATACATTGGTGCATAGTTATATTTATGTCAATATTCTTTGCATAACCCACATTGTGCCCTATATCTGAACGAGTGCTGGAATACGAAATAATATTTACATTAGGGTTGCTATGTAGGTAGAGCATGTACTTAGTTTAATTAATGCCCTTTTGATATTTTATTTTCAAGAAAACGTTTAGTAAAATTACTTCTTTTTAGTTTATTTTGCCCACTTCAGGTGAAAATGTAACTGTTTAAAAAAAGTTGCCTGCAATGGTCTATTCTTTGTGCACGTTTTGATGAAATGTTCTAAACGGAAACCAGTGCAGGAAAGGTCCTACTCTGCTTGTTTTCCAGTGCAGCTCCCTCGTTTTGTTTGTTTTCTTGTAAAAGGAAAATTCTCGTTGCTTGTGATGCAGACTCTATTTAAATGCAAACTGTTAAAAGTCACACAGAGTAAATATTAACAGGGTAGTACTGTTATATATTAATGCATTTATGAGCCGTGATATGTCGGGAAATTCATTCTTCTGTCTTTATCGAAGTTTTGAAACTAAAGGCTCTTCCACGTCGGCCGTTTCAATTTTCTTTTATATCAATATCTAAGAAAATAAACTTGTGAAGTAGCGGTCACACACAAGTGCATATGTTTACAACGACCTGCACCAATTCAGAAATATAATGATATTTTTAAATACATAAGCCTACATTATAATGTAGCCTACTAATAGCATTTATGACTTATGTCTATAACATTTATTTTTATGAAATCAAACCACACAATTCGCAACCACACAATTCGCTACTAAACTAATAACTGTTTATACTGCGATATGCTTTGTTTTGAGTGTTCGATTTGTGTACATTATATTGTACCACATTCAATTCTGTTCTTACCGTTTTTCGGAGCCATGAAGTGTTGAAGATAAGTGTTTATCACTTTTCGGTTTGGAAACAATTTTACTTTTGGAATATATAATACCCAAAATACAAAAATGCAAACACAATCACAAAACATTGAATGTCAGCAACTCTATTCTTTGTAGATCGAATACAAATTTCATTACACCCAATGTTACTACGTGACTATAATGATACTAAGAACGCGTGGTTTTCCGCTTCATTGCGCAGTTTCAAGTTTGAATTACTCTGTCAAAAACTCAATTAGCAGAAAACAAAGTTAATCCCACCATTATACCATTGTAATTGTAACTAAGAATAAATTCACAATAAACGTGTTCACTTGAATATATAACACAGGTAACATTTTAAACTAAACGCTTATTTGAAAAAAGACTGACCATACAATTAAATACATTTCTCTCAATCGTAGATACACTAAAGTTGAAACGGGTACAAATTTAGCATTAGCAATGTTGAACACAATTCTGTTTATATCATTTCTGTGTCTTGTTAGAACGCTTTGTTAGCTGTGCTTCCTTTTATTAAATTAATTTCCCTTGAATTTCCAGTTCCCGTTTTGTTGTATACTTACAAAATTAATACTCATTCCCCAAGACCGTATTTCTTTACATAGCATTGCTTAGTCAAGAAGGTACCCAGAGTGTGCCAAACTTTTCTCCAGTTGCATGACTAATTTATCTCTCTCGCACCTACATCAACGCGCTCGCTCTTTCTACACCGACTGTGTCTTAATTTGAACAATCGTCTTGTGTCTAATTGGCGACATCAGCGCCGAGATCCGGACTAGCGGCGACTGCTAGAACCAAGCACCCAGAGGAAGAGACGGCAGCTGTGCACCGTGAAATAAATTCAGACGCTTCGTGCATAAAGATGAACCCAACAAACAGTTGGAACAAGAATAAAAAACTAAATTAAATGGAAATTAAAAAATATTTTAAAGAAAATCGTTAGATTTAACGGATTCGAAAGATCGGATGAAAGCAATTGCAATGTTTTGAAACCGTTGGGAATTTATAGAAAGAATACAATAGGAGAGTTGAATGTCGTTTTTGCTATATTCCTAGCTAAAAGGGTCAGTCAGCTGTCAGAACAAACATGGATTTAATTTCCATATTTTGGGTATAAATTGCAGTTAGTAAACTGAGCGTAAGGTTTTGTTTGTATTTACGGTGGTAAAACGGATGATAATCGAATTTTCAAAGACTATAGTCACCGATAATATAAATGAAATAACCACATTACCTCATTTACAGCAGCATAATATGTGAAATAAAATGTGTTTCTTTTGTAACTAATATAATTTTTGAACATAAATAATATTACAACGTAAACTAATTGCAACATTTAAATAGAATACGTGAAAACATGTTTGCTATCAATTTTCTGAAGAATTGCAAAGATGACAATTTTTCTATAAATCTATGAACCGCGTCGAGTGATACATTTAACTGTATTGTCTAGGAGAGAGTGGAAAACTAATACATAAATAAATTTTCTGATAAGAATGAATGTGACCTCAAGGGAAAAATAGAAAAGATGGAAAAGGAAAATAGAGAAAACCAAAAAAGAGAAAAAAATATATTAACTTTTAAATTCCGTTGCTGATGTCTTTTAATGAAGGTATACGTAGTTCATACATAGTTCATATATATATTAGCAATAATGCGCATTACCCATTCTATACAAAAGCATTGTGTTTGTAAATCACAAAAACATGAGCAGTAGAAATAAATTAACATTGTTTTACATAACTCCCGTAATCTCGTACAAAGGCTACATTCAGCTACTGTAGCAATGTAGCTTGCATAAAGAAGACAATTTCATTTATTGTAGTTCTCCTTGACCATTACACTGATGGAAGGTGCTCGCAGGAATACTACTTAACTGTGCTCTGTACTCTGACTAGCACTACATTTAAAACACAACAGACAAAACCTTACAGTCAGAGATTGAAATACTCCCTTTATCCTGAAGTAGTTGTTTCAACACATTACATTCATACCGCAGGAATGTGGATGAACGTCAGATTTATAAGATTCAGATTCACGTTTTATTCAGATTATTATTCAGATAATTCAGATAATCAGATTCAAATTCACGTTTTATTTTATCTAACCTCTGTGTTTACTTGTGTATATCTGTGTATGCATTTCAATATATTATATCACATTTGTGGGGCTTTGTCCATGTTGATGATAAATACATAAACACAAAAATAATAATAATAAATTAAAAATCTGTTTAACAAATATCACTGTATAAGCAACGGAAAATTTGGGTTCAAGTTCTGGTCTAGGAGAACACGTTTCAAATTTTGTCTGTAACAATTAAAAACTTTTTTTTTAAGATAAAGAGAACCGAAGAATAACAATGTAGAATGAATAAATAAATAAATAAATGATATAGAGAAACATTATGAATGTGATGGTCCAGGAATGGATAAGTCTGCTATCGACCCAAACTTATGACGAGAGTGTTGCGCTGCGCTCGTATAATGATAGCGATGCTAATCGAGACTATAGGTGGTTACACATGACGTAGGATGAATGCCACATGAGATCCATGACCCCAGGATCTGAAGCAGACCAGCACCCAATCGACCACTCCACACGTGTATTTTGTACATTTAGGTACATACTATGTTTTAAATTAATTGAAATTGTTTGGTACCGTTCTATTTACATCGTGGATTTTACCTTGTTAATATAGTTAAATACAATCCTGGTTATAAAATTAAGTTAAATTAAAATTAACCTATGATACATATATAATTTTTTTTATTATTTATATATATCTTTTTACGTAATTTACTGTACTGAAATTAAATATATTTTTATCATGCCATCAGTGTGTGTATTATCCGGTTGTAAGTGCATGGTAATTGAGATTTTGTGTCCTCCATTCAATATATCTTTTCTCATTATATGTTATAGTTTTAGTTTATTGTACTTACATTAGTTCAACTGCTTTCATATATATATATATATATATATATATATATATATATATATATATATATATATATATACATTTATATTTTCATTATTTGTAATGTTAGATATTAACAACATAATATGTAGTAATTAACATGTCTTTTTAGTCATACGCGTAAATAATATCTTTTTTTTTTAATTAATCTAATCTTAGAGCAGAAATGTTAAACTATTGTACTCATCAGGTAGGTTTTAAAAGGCGTAAACTTAAACCTCAAAAATAAAGATCATAACTTTCATAACTTACACAGTAAATTATGTTTTTATTATCAACCGTACAAATGCACATTTTCTTGTCTTCACTCGAACTACACTTTGAAGGCGATATTTTTTGCTTGTCGCTTTGCGGTAGTTCTAGTTTAAAAGGGTTTAAAGGCGCGGAAAATATCAGCATGTATTAAATAATAATGAAATAACTTTGTACACGGTACCGCCTTATTTCTATGTAAATAGCGGGACCACGGAGCTTCCTGCTCCTGGCTCTAAGTTTATAGAAGCGTTCATAACGAAATTGGTGCAGTCGAGTTTTATAAATATAGACCGGAATTATATTTAAAAGAAAACAGAGCACTTGGTAGTTTGTAACTTTAATAAAATAAGGCACATTTAAATTGCTTTGTTAAATCTTTTTTTTATGAATCGAAATATGGATTTATTTCAATGGAAACACATTAAAACGAAATATTTCATAATACGATTGGTTGATAAAAAATAAATTCCACAAAAAATATATAAAGATATGATATTATTTGATTTCAAAATAGTTGGTAAGGAGAAAAGAAAGCAGAATTTGAATATAAGCGACTATGATAACATTTAACAGTTAAACATTTACACGGTTGAACGCTCATTGTTTTGGAACAAACAATTCTCAAAATGTTATACTTATTCAATTTGGTTTCGCTTGAAGGGTTGAAAAATGAAAATACAGTCAAGGCTACGCGTAATTTAAATATTTATTTCAAAAGCAACATTGTGTTATGTTAAGCGTGGTTTTGCTAAAAGTAAATTGAATCCATATTTGTCTATTCCGTCTGTTCAGTTCTAAAAAATATTTACAAAGGTGGACAAGAGACCCAGTTATACAATGAAACAATATTAAAAACTTTGAATAAAATCAAAGAAAACATTGCTAGACAAGTTTGATTTAATACTAAAACAATATTGGCATTTCAAATTCGTTCTGGTCGCAAAAACGTCTAAATCGTGCATGTCCACTGTTTTGTGAAGATCACAAAGCTGCCGAAAGTGTTGGAGGTTGTAATCTATATTCGAAAAAGAGACAATGTTAATAACTAATACTATCCAAATAAAATAATAGCACAACCTTAATTAAAATTTTGTAGGCTGATTTTAGTACCGGTAAGTTTTAATACATTTATCATATACATTGATAACTTGACTCAAGTATAATCAAGCTTTGTTGACTGTTCCATAATATAAACATCAAGATCACGGTGCATCTTTGCTTGTAGTTAAATAACATATTTCTCTCAAGGCTACTACATAAATATTTAAGAGTTATTGATTTTCTTACAGTTACAAAGAGCATTGCTTATTTCAACCTCAACATACGTCCACAAGTTAATTACTTAACTTGAAAGAACTAAATGATGTATTCGTTAACATTACGTTGAAAAGTGCAGATTGTTATATAGTTTTAAAATTTCTTTCATGATTCATGTATATACAGCGATATGGGTAGGTATGACAGTATTTTCATACAGAAGCGATAACATTATAATTCAAGGCTTGCATACACAATACATTTAATAAATGTTGTATGTTGATTGTCAACAAATATACCCATAATTTCCTTGTATGTAATATTATTATATACTAATAATAATAATTTCAATACTAACAGTATCTCACAACTCTCGTACTACATGTGTGAATACCCAGGGTGCGAATTGACGGGGAGTGGGGGGGGGGGAATGGGGGGGGGGATTTCCCCCTCTGGTAATTTCATCTTTGGCTCTGTTTTACTGAAAAGCATCCCCGCCAGGGATGGCTAAATCCCCACCTCTGGATACCCATCTCATCTCATATCATAGCAATTGACTCTATCTAGCAACGTTATAAATAATGCGTAAATTTACACATGTTTTCCTAGCCAGGAAGTGTTTGTACATTAATAAACCAAACCAATGGACTCTCAGATCGCTTCTAAGGCCATTTCATGGGCAATAATACCTCAAAAAGAAGTTTGCCTCCGGCGGCTGGGGCTTTGCCCCAGACCCCTTACTACCCACGAAGATACTATACTTGGGCATCCTCCCCTCTGCCAAGCCGTCAATTCGCACCCTGATAATACCTGTATTCCGGTCGTAGATAACTCATCTTGCACCATATAATGCGCTAAGCTCGTAACCAGCTTTAACACGGAAACTAAGCTTCATTATTTTGTTTTCTGCACATAGTTCCATGTTATTATGATGTGATCTCCCATAAATGCACCCTATTAAAAGTCAGCACTATTGTTAGCTTCTAGCTGAGCAAGTCTGTTTTTGTAAATTATCATCCAACGAGGTAATATACAATAATGAAAATCTCCTAACTTCTCTCGGAAATTTTAGAGAAGTTTACTAAATGCTGTATATACATGATTCTGCCTATCCACCTCGCTAACTCGTGTGCCTTGTTTGTATTTGTACGGCCCATCCATCCATCTATTGATGCCGCAGGCAGCCATCGACAGCTAAGAAGCTTATCGTATATTATACCGAGTAGAATAATATACAAATTTGCTTTGCACAGCAGTATTGCTGGTGGGGTCGCGTTTCCTTATTTGCATTGCTACGTATGTGTTTCTCAGTTCACGTTTAGCGTTGCACAGACATGTAGTAACATCAATAAGAATATCGCTCCCTATAGCGTAAGTATTTAGAATATACAATCCATAGGATAAATGTAAATGCTATTCTAATGCAGCAACATGCAGCATGTTAATGCTTCCACTAGTGTTCTCTACCTGTACACTATGCAATTTATTTATGTTTATTTCTAGACGTATTTGCTAGAACCTCTAATGTTTTATAATTATTCAAAGTTTTAATTTGTATTCTGTTCAGTTTGTTTTCGGTGAAGTCATCTTTTGTTTCATCACTTGATGTTTAATGTTTAGTATTTTTAGTTTAAACTGTGTATCAAATCACACTAGTCGATTTTTATACTATGTTGCGTATTTAAAATAAATAATAATAATAATAGTAATAATATTAATTATTTTTATTATTATTATTATTATTATTATTATTATTATTATTATTATTATTATTATTATTATTATTATTATTATTAATTTTATTATTATTAGAACAACAACAATTGGTATTTTTTGTAAATGTAATTTATAACGTATTGTATGTAATTATTATTTTTTTTTAAATTTTAAGTAGAATATATGCGTGTACGCGATACGTGAACGTTGAAGGTGTGATCTCACATAATGTGAGTGTTTAACTTCCACTCACTGGATGTCGGTAGAGAAGACATCTGCATTTTTAGATCCGAAACCGGTCCATAATAATTAATAATTAAATTCAGTCACGATGTTTTGGTACAAAAGTTCAATACTAAAGGCTGGTCCACACAGATTTTTAAGACATACGATTTAAGGTTTAACGCGTAGTCGTAAAGTTGGATCATAGGAAACACGTATACTGGCGTTCACACAAAGTTTTAGTTTTAAGACGTTGTTTTCATTGTTGTTTTTAAAACAACGTCTTAAAACCTTATACATTATGTCTTAAAAATCTGTGTGGACCAGCCTTTAGATACTGGCACTGGTAAGAAAGTACAACAATTTAGTGTGCTAGTTTGAACATACAAGACGGGAACAGTCGACTAACACCAGTTTAATCTTCATCGAAAGCGGTGTGAGAAACTATAGCATCAGCTTTACTGAACTTCATAAAACGGCGTCAACAACGAAATCAAGAATTAAAATAACACGTTACATTTAAAAATTTTTAATTATTCCCTATACCTCTGACTTAATTTATAAAAGCTCAAAATCTTTCTCATTTAAAAACCTAATATATAGATTTACCTTCATCGATATAAAAATCTTCGTCTTGAAAGTGCCTACTAGTATTTTTAGAGCTGTAAGTTTAATAGCACGGGGAAAATGAAGCCCATTTTACTCCGTTCATGTACCCTAAAACCCCGCGTGGAGAAATAAGCTTTAATCGCTCAACTGACTCAAACTTAAGTCTATACATTATTATAAGATTAAAACTTTGGGGTTTAAGTAGAGTTTGGGCTGTGATGTACATTCAATTAAAACTAAAATCGCTCTGTGCGTTACGTTCATTAAGTCTGATTAACAGTTGATGATTGCCTAACCTAAAATACATCGAAATATATAATAATCTCTCGTTTATGTGTTGATACAAACAAAGGAAGACCAAAGCAGTGTCATAGAGCTTAGTGTTGCTAGTTATCTGAGCAGATTGTAATGAAGTAACTTTTCTCTCTCTCACATTTACGTTGAAATTTTAGTAATTCTGAGGACGATGACTCTTGTGTGCGTGCATGAGAGAGAGAGAGAGAGGAGAGAGAGAGAGAGAGAGAGAGAGAGAGAGAGAGAGAGAGAGAGAGAGAGAGAGAGAGAGAGAGAGAGAGAGAGAGAGAGAGAGGAGAGAGAGAGAGAGAGAGAGAGGAGAGAGAGAGAGAGAGAGAGAGAGAGGGAGGGGGGGGGGGGGGGGGAGGGGGGGGGCTGCGGTCGTATAAACATCCTTATTCCTCCTATTTTGCCCCGTAACATAGCATATACACTTGATATTTGTATAGTAATACTATTTTGAACGGATGAAGAATATTGAACCCGTTATGATAAATCGGATTATTGTCAATACACATGGATGAAACACTTATTTATAGCCAACCATCTTGTGTTAACAAACCATGATTATGCATAATACATTTTGTAGAGTTCACATTCGGATTTTTTGATTGCGAGTATATCACGTCTCAATAATAATAATAATAATAATAATAATAATAACAATAATAATAATAATAATAATAATAATAATAATAATAATAATAATAATAATAATAATAATAATAATAATAATAATAATAGTAATAATAAGTATAATAATAATAATAATAATAATAATAATAATAATAATAATAATAATAATATTAATAATAATAATAATATTAATAATAATAATAAAAATAATAATAATAATAATAATAATAATAATAATAATAATAATAATAATAATAATAATAATAATAATAATAATAATAATAATAATAATAATGATAATGCAAGTAATAATAATAAAATAACAGTTTTCAAGTTTTCTTTTTCATTACTTCACACTAATGGCATCATT